>CM017474.2:4255721-4675789 GCA_007827005.2 Populus simonii
AGATCTGCATTGACTTCTTTGCAATATTGATTACTATTTTTGTTCATTTGACTTGTCATGCGAATTGCAGTCATGCGTCAGCGTGGTTCTGGACTTCCTCTCGCCAGAAAATGTTACTGAATGCATTCAGTTGATGGATGAATTACGACAACTTCCAGAGAACCATAAGGCCAAAGTTGACAGTTTAGAGGTAAATTATACATGAAGGTGTACACATTTCCTCTCCATCCTTGCCCGTGTGATGAATTCTTTACTTTTTTTCTGTCCTTTTTGTTCTTTTTTTGCAAAAACCAGGTGAAGAAAATGGCATTGCACAGTATCAGTAGATCAGTCAGAAAAATTCATGAGCTTACACGGGCAGAGTAAGCGCTCACATTGAAATGCATGAGTTCTGTTCTTTTTCTTCTATCTTTCTCAGTATGTTGGTCATCAAATAATTTAAGATATCCACGTTGTTTGATGATTGTGTGTTACATTGTGCATGAAATTCATCAAGTTTTAATAGTGAAAATCAGATGCAGTGTCAGTGTATATTTTAAAAAACATCACCTGGATTGGGAAGCATGGCTTGTATATGTTCAGGAGAATGAACTAGAACCTGTTTGTATGAATATCTTTGATGGTTGCTAATTTGTGGAACACTTTTAGAGGGAGATTATATCAAATCCTTGTGATGGACAAGAATCACGGAATCAAATAAATTTGACGATCCATTCTCAATAAAAAAAAGGTGTCCATGTTCCTAGTTTTGTCTTAGGCAATATTATCCATCCCTTTGCTTATGCTTTCAGATGAACTGCTGATGCGCATCTTACACCCAAGTCTCCCCAGAAATTGAATGAGGCTTTATCCTCTAGATACTTTTTTAACGACACGAGTGCCAATCAGGTTTTCCTCATGTTTGTAAGCATGATACTAACACATACTGAACTATATGTTATGCTTCAAATGGATATTAAGAACTTTATTTAGCATGTGTCAGCAAGATTCTTCTGCCCAGGCAATTTATATGTGCTTCATAATTTAGGACCAGCATGGACCTCAATGGCTAACTGCAAGGACTGAAAACGGACAGATACTTCATAGAAGAAGAACCTGACGTGGAGGCATTGAGCTTCTGCTGCTGTTACAAAAATGAATCGTGCAGGGTATTGGTCTCTGCTGCGACCGCTTTTTTTTTTTTTTTGGCATGCAGAAATTTTGATAGATCTCCTCTCTTCAATGATTAAAAGGCTAATTTTCGCAGATCTCTCATTCATGGTGAAAAACACCCTTTTGTTATCAAAAATTTGCATTGGTTTCCTCATTTACTGCAACAACTTGTACAAGGGTTCATTAAGGTTAGCATTTTCTCCCCTTGCTGCAACAGCACGTATATATGATCGATCCTTTCGACTGTATATAATGACTAATCAGTTTGGTTGTATAATGATTGATTCTTTAGTTCTTTTCTTATTATATACAAGCTTGTGATAGTTTCTTCATGCTGCAGTCATCTGATGCTAGACAAATTGCATGAAAAAAACTCTTGATATTCTTGCAAATATTGTCGTTGATTGGAGTAACAATGCTTAGTTTTGAAAGGCCTCTTATCCTTGATGTTCCTTGCCTCTATAAAGAATGGTTTGGGGTTTCAGCAACGGATTGTTTGAGATTCAATCACGAATCTAAGAGACCCACTACGTCCAAGAACAGAAAGTGGTGGCATACTCCATCCCCATAAGCATCCCCCCTTCAAGAGAAGAGTCCAGTTTTCCTAAAGAGAGTTCAGTTCAAAAAAGAGTTATAAAGCAAAATAACAAACCCACTGGCAGGGAACCAGCAAAATGCTTGAAATCTTCAAAATATCTCACATGCTGAATTAAAATTAAAACAAAAAGAAAGAAATTAACCCAATAAGACACATTGTGAATTGGAATAATGAAATGGGTATTTGCCCCTCCCATCAAAACTCAATACACTTGGTCATGGGAGTATAACATTCTTTTCGTAAAGGTTTATTTATTATTACAAAATAGATTTGGGTTAAAATGGTTTTTTCATAATATTTATAATTTTTAAACTGTAAAATAACTAATTTATTTTTAAAGCTAAAAATTATCTGGTAAAACTAATGTTTAGGGGTTTTTTTTATCTTCACATTTTAAGCACGTTAAAATAATTGAATTACTTTTAAAAATAAAAATAAAATAAAAAAGCTTGTGTCCAAAGGTTTTTTTGTATTTTTTCTTCTGATTTTTTTTTTATAATCAAATTTAGTTCAGTGTAATTTGATATTTTAATAAATATAAAATTTAATAATAATAATAGTCTTTTCCTCTGGCCTTCAAGTCAATGGCTCCGTGTATGATTTTTTCTCTCCCCTCGCTCTTCTCTCTTAGCCTCGGGTTTTATGTCCATCCTTTCAAAAATTAAATATATCATGTCAATTTATGTGTTAATTTTGATATTTTGATTCCTATTTATTTTGCTTTTAATGTTTTTTGTAGTTGATTTTGTTTTTCAATTTTCTCCATATCATTTGATTTTATTTTATTTTTATATCTAATTTGATCCTTATTTTTTTTATTACTATTTTTTTTTATCATTTTTCATGATTTTTTTCAATTTTATCTCATTATTTTATTTCATTTAATTTATATATCGAATTTTATCATCATTCTTATGATTGCTATTTGTTTTATTTTGTAATTCTTTTTTTATTGATTTTTTTCGATCTCATACCTCAATATTTTGATTATTGAAAATCTTGCTTCGTTATTTTTTCATGTTTGTCTTTTATCTCATGATCCGGGTCACAAGTTTCAAAAATTAGCTCAATTTAACTTTGGTTTTGTTTTAGGTTTTTTTAAAATTATTTTTTTTTAATTTTATCGTTCAATATTAAATTATTGGGTCTTAACTTCATGATTATTTTTTCCTTTTTTTACCTATAAAATTATTGCAATCTCATAACCTGAACCATGAATTAATCGAGTTAACCCAAATTGATTTTAGTATTTTTTTTATATCTTTTTTATTGATTTTTTCAATTTCTCCTTCCATCATTTAATTTGCGACTAGACCAAGAATTTTACATACTAACTCGAGCTAGGTTTTTTTTGTTCTTTTATTAAAATTAATTATTTTTTTCAGTTCATCTTTCCACCTTGATTTATTAGTAATTAAATTTCAGAATTTTTTTTTTCTCTTTATACTTTTCATGTTCTCATTTATTTATTTTTATTATCAATAAAATAAGTAAAACATTTTAAAAATATTTAAAATATATATTGAGCGTTTATATTTTTACAATTAATTTTTATTTTTCAGTTGTCATTGACTTTTCTTATATTCTTTTTATTAAATTAATAACACGTGTCCTCCGTGTCCTAGATTTTTCTTCCTCCTTTAAAGACACACTACCATCAACTAAATAGGAAAGTCATCACCTCTATATTAAACTTTCCTCCTGACAGGGAAGTTAATGGTCCCTTCAGACACAGACCACAAGGGGTACATTGGGCATCTTGAAACTCCGGCGAACCTTTTAAAACAATCCAGCTGAGCCATTAAATAACAAGATTAGCTACAGTGGCATGAAATCATTGAAAGAAAAGAGAGAAGGATAAGAAGCAGAGAGATTGAAAACGAAAAAGGTGCTCACATTGCATTGCAGTATTTAAGAACATTAAAGCTGCTCAAAGTGAAACTACTAGTGAATCTTCATTTACTACTGTTGGTGGCCATCTGAATAAATCCGAATTTCATCCATCACTAGTTACACATTCACTCGTATCCTGGGGTTGGAAAATTCAATAAAAGTCATATGAACCATGAAGCAAACACTGCGAATCAGGCATAGATGGAAACGAGAAGGTAACCTGACAATCTGATTAGATGATTATATACTTCAATTTGTGCTATTAACTGAATGCTCAGGCAATCACTGTTTATAACATCAATATGATTGAATGAGCAGGCAACAATGAATTACAATATGGAAATCAACCAGTTAGGTGCCACCGAAAATCTACAAATCCCATAAATTGCCGTTTAGCCAAGATCAAGAGAGGGTAGGTTCTCTGAGAAACAGAAATGATAGCTAACATGCTAATCAACTGAGCTCTTTCAAGCTTCCCACCAATCAGTGAATATGCAGCTTAAAAATAAAAATTGATGTTCTAAGCTTTCAGCTCGCAAAGTCCACAATCCATGTTTTGTTTCTTTCTACCACCATTACATATTGCACACCTGTTACAAAAGTACTTGCTGTAGTTTATGTTTAGTCATCTGGAAATTCAAATTAACTTCTTGCTATGTATAACTTGTCTCCTGTCATGCCAACATTTACCATCAAAATGTCACGTTGGCTACAAGTTTAAAAACCAGCTCAAGTAGTACGTCCATTGCATACAAACAAAAGAAATAATTGAATTGAAAATGATTGTTTGAGATATCTACCCATGAATTTACTTCTTTTTTGTTTTAGTTCCTCAAGAGGGAAGGGAAAAAAGGCTAAATTTACAATGAAATGAAATGAAATGAAAAACTAAAGTAAAGAATAGAATGTCAAGTCTTTATTACATTCCTTTCTTGCCCCGTCCTCATCATCATTTTGTGTGCTGGGGGAAATGATATGTTAAATTCAGCACAATAAATACAAAAGGACAAAATTTCATGGAAAAAGACGGAAATGCTGGAGATTTCTAGGGAAAACAAATGGCCAACTCTTGTTATTTCTTAAAACTGTTATAATTTCCGAGTTCTTGGACTGTCAAATTTGTTATTTTAGAAACAGCATCGCGAAAAAAGAAAAGAAAAACCTGCTTATGGGGCCATCAACCCATCAATTGTATAGGAAAGAGACTTAGCCCAGTCAGCTTGAAGAAGCAGTGTTTGTAATGTCTGCATCACATTGTATTCTGGATCTAGCTTACGCTGCCATCCCTAAAGAAATTGGAAAAACACCAAAAGTAAGATATTAAATTACACCCCTGTTAATGATAACAATCACTAATATATTGCAGAGGTCCCCCCCTTATAGCCAGTAATCATGATATTACATTACACATCACTATTTGGCTGCCTCTGGGGCTCCTTTGGCCAACACCAAATTTACTTTCATTTTGCAGAAATCAATAAACAAAAACTACAATCTTATATGGTTAAGGAAAGCAGGTAATCGAAAGGTAAAAGAGTGAAGAAGAAACATCAAAAGTTTTGCAGTAGAATTACTTGTATTCCATAATTCCAAGTTTTGAATACCCAATTCAAGTCCATACATTATAACCAAAAAGAGGAAGGGGAAGTTTATTGCCCCATTCTTAGATCTTTTTTTAAAACAAAAGTCTTAGATATATTCAGTTCCGAAATAATCAACATGTATATTCAGTATTTCTTTATACTCTACACCTGCTGTATGCATAAAAAGCACTTTATCCTTTGCCTACCAGTTATTTTCCCTACCCTGTTGCTAACAACATCAAAACAAAAAATTGAATTTTGTAATCCTTTTTAATTTCTAGCATTAGTGTTAGACCTTTCATACTTGTGTGACCATTTAGATATAATAGTCATAATTAGGAAGTGGCCCATGACTTCTATACACAAACATGCATTTTTTCTAATGTGACGATCAAGTATCCCAAGTATACAACTTAATATGACTAATAAGAATCATCCTCTATATTTAATACGAGGGTAGTTGATAAAATTCTGAGTTGATTCTAATGTAAGACTATTGACTTGATAGAAATATAAAATACCAGTGTCTTGTAAGCTTGAAGTTTTGAAATTAGTGTCTTTTTCTTGCATTTTCAAGGAAAACCATAACTCTTGAATCTACCTAACCAATTCCTTTTCAGTTTGTCCATGTCTTCAGTTTGTCCATGTCAATAATATATATTTGCTATTTTGATTAAAAATTAATTTTTTGATTAATAGATTCAAATTCTTTTTTATAATTAGAAAGTGAACAAATAATGTAGTCCATATAAGTGAATTTATAGTTCAGTATTTAGTCCTGGACCTAACTTTTCAAGATCACAGCTATTAAGGACTTGCAGACTTGCAATGAGAATTTGTTAATTTAAGAAACCATTGATAAATTTGATGACTTATTCCACTGAATATCAATTGATTCCAACTTGCTGACTTATCCAAATCATAATCACTTTGACACATGCAATACAAGCAAACATGAAAAAATGTTTATAGTCATGGAGAGTGATTCATGCTTGAACCCAATTTTCAAACATTGTATTCCACAATTCCCAAGTTTCACAAATCTGACCCTGATCTCAACCAAGCAAAGATTTCTCACATAAGTCTTAGATCATTTTTTTAACTGGTCTTAGATATATTCAGTTCTTAGATAATTAACATTATCTTTTGCCTTTCTTCATAAAAAGCACTTTATTGCTTTGCCTACCAGTTCTTTCTCTACCCTGTTGCTAAAAACATCAAAGAAACTTTGCTAGTGTCCTTCTAATGAAACATTATGGCAATAGTAAAGAACTAAATTACCTCAAGAACCAAAGTTGTGACCATGACAGTGCAAACATTGCCATCAATATTAACTCTGTGACGCCTGACTTTCTCAAGTAATTGCTGCATGCACTCTGCAGGATGGACTAGATCACCCTGAGCGGTACCCCAGAATGTGAATGCCTCTTCCACCTCCTGTTAGAAAAAGAAGATGGTATCGCAAGTCAAGATACTCCAAAAGAAGAAGGGTGGGAAGGATATTAAAATGCTCATGACTCTGTTGTGAGAGCATTAGGCCATCAATAAATTACTTGCTTAAGAAAAACTTCCCTTCACTAAACATGTTAAATTTAAAACACTGCAAACCATCCAATAACCTTAATAGACTGTTATTCTCTTATATTCACAATAACTCTTCGCTTAGAGAGATTTAACTTTCAAGCCTACCTGTGTTTTACTACCTAATCAAATAAAAATGGAAAAGCAATTAATAGAACCAAAGAAATAACATATCATTTTTCAATTTCTCACCACAGCCTACAACTAACATAAAATTCAATCATCCTCGTAGTGAAGGTACTCATCGCATTCTTAACACAATTATAACCAGTCAAATGAGAAAACAAATCTATGCAACCAATATCCTACCTCAATAAAGGCCTTTGGATTTGGGCAGTTTTGTCGCTTTGACAATCTTAGTGTGCATTCTGCTGCAGTGCGGCCATCCCGGCGGGCAATTGCTTTAAAAAAATCAATCAAATTCACACGATCACCCTGAGAAAGTTCAGCAGTCATGCCTACATCGAGGAAAACAACATGAGGCTTTGATTTAAAGAGCCGTTTCCGAGAACTGTTCGGAGAAACCCGGACGAGGATATTTCCAGGATGCATGTCTGCATGAATAAAGTTGTCCACCTGAAACAAGAAATGCCCCATTTTCTAACTGAAAAGCACTTAACAATCCTCGACTCATCATTGGGAACTTAGAGACAACACAAACACACAAATAAAGTGTGCAAAAATTTACCAGAAGCATTTTGAGAAGTGCATGAGTCCCGATGTGCGCAAGTGCAGTTTTAATCCAATTATGTCCTTCAAGGTCATCTACATAATGCGAGACACTTTCTCCTTGCTCATACGATTCCACCAAAACAGCAGGATGCACAAGTGGATAAACAGGCTTCGGAAAAGAAACATCCTTCCACCTTCGGAAGTTATATATAAAGCGGCTTAAATGTGCAGCTTCCCTTGCAAGGTCAACTTGAGACATCATGAAAACAGCAAACTGTTGCACACTCTCGTCAAGTCTCAACCAATTCAAAGCTGGAAGAAATGTTGATATCTTTGCAACCAAGTTTATTATCATAAAGTCTCTTCTAATTGATTCACCAACACCAGGATGTCTAACCTTTACAGCAACCACCGTAGGCTTTGTCTGCTTTTTCCCATGGTAGTGACATTTCAAAGAGGCCCGATGCACTTGAGCAATACTTCCAGATGCTACAGGAACCTCTTCAAAACCCTCAAAAATTTCAGAAAGTTTGCGACCAAATGCTCTTTCAATAGTTTTCTTCGTGTACGCAAAACTATGTTCAGGAGCTTTAGAATGTAGCTCTGAAAGCTTGGTGCATAAGTCTCTAGGAAATAGATCCGGTCGGGTAGCTGCCCATTGACCCCATTTTATAAATGCTGGACCTGCTTTCTCCAGTGTCCGATGAACAACATGAAGCCACATTTTCCTAAACTCTGACCCACAAGAATCAGCAAATGGAGCCATCAACAAGCTGGGTGAGAACAAAATTGCTAAATATATAGCTCTCACTAACAACACAAATGCTTCTACAATAGAAGATACTAACAATGTCACATAAGCATGCCCATCTTGTGCACGCATATACAAAGAACCGGGATAATAATCCGGTTCCACCAATGTTCTTTGTGCCCATGCCACCTGCCCACATGTCAACACTAAAGCACTTGGGACCACCAACTGAGACCGCGTCAAAGCCAAGCTAACTGCTTGAGCTATCCTACTTATCCGAGGAAAACTCCAGCCACTAGCAGAACCTTTCCTAAATAGCCTTTTCCAGGCAAGCTGGGCATTGTGTGTCACCGCATCACTCGTAAATGAATAATTCCTTGTTAAACACCTACGGCCAAACTGCTCTTTAATATTGCACAATGCAAATGACGAATACTCTCTACTTGGAAAGCTATACTGCGAGTAATTTCTAAATTGCGGCAAATGCAAACAAACTGAAACTACTGTCCCATAGTCTTTTACTTCCAATAATTGATCACTACTTTTCTGTTTACCAAAAATCAACACCGTAACTTTTTTAATATTTCCAGTTGTCAAAAACCTGCAATACCAAAATTACATGATCGCATCAAATATTTCAGAAAATGTTTAGAATTTCAAAAATGAACTCCAAAAATACATATACTGTAGAACAACATTATAAGCTCAAAAAAAAAAAAAACCTTTTCCATGTATTTATAACAATAAGAAAAACAAAAAAAAATGCCATATATCAAGCAGACAGTCATAGCTAAGGTTTAACAAGAACAAGGATTAAATTCAAAAGGCAACACCTTTCTTTTGTTTTTGGCTTTAATACAAGGGAAACACAATTGGTTCTCAGTTCTTACACTTTAACCATCAAAATTACATATGAATTCAAGACCTTTGACTTTGGATTTGTAAATCCAATGCAATCTCTTCTCTAGAAACCCACGCTGAGCAACAATTAAAGTCCATCCATTGTACATGATGACCGACCAAATTTAACTCCTATGCGTGTGGACGATTGTCTAAATTAAACTCCATCAAGCACTGAAAACAGTCTTAAACTGATCACTAAATTTGTTTGAGACACATCCTACCACACAATATTTGAAGAAAGAATCTCCATGGACTCTTCCTCTTTCACGTGCGATTGGTCTTATCTACAAAAAATTACAATAGATGCGTTGAAAATTGAAATGCTCCAAGACCAAGATGAAATGTCACTATGAGCTAGATTTGGCAATGAAGAAGATAACGTCTGCCCCAAAGGTCGTCTACTTGTGTATGTGAGCTACTAGCTACAAGCTACTTGTTACTATGTTTTTGGCTATGGATTCTCAGGGTGAGTCTTGTAAGGACACTACTTCAGGTTCATCAAAGAAATTGCAAAAAACAGATGGGATTTTCTGGCATACTAAGCAGACAGCAAAAATCTAATCCAGGTTTCACGTAATTACTTGAATACAATAAATTATATATTGAAATCCATAAATCAGCATTGATGCTTGAGTTCTGATTCTTTACATACTGAATTTTACCTCAACATGAAGACTTCTGCAACAGGAACAGAATTAAGGTTAGGTATTGTGATGGATCATCATTCACGGGCAATGTGGAGGACTTGTGACATGGTTTTTAACCCTAGATTGGGAAGGTTTAATCCAATCAGTTCTGGTTATATATAATCTTTTAATAATTCATCTAGGGATCAGCAAAGAAAACTTCCCAATGCCAATATCTAAATCTTTTTCTTTCTTTTTCTTTTCCTAAACTAGTCTGATCGTGTAAGGAAAGAGGCATAAAAGGTGAGGGCCGCAGGAGAAGAGCGAAACAGAGAACGGCAGAACTGCTTCTTATGAATGCTTGGCTGAAAGCTTATGCTTCTAAAACCTATCTATACTGTAAAATACACTCACTGAGCTACTACCCTAACCCTTTAATTATTATTTTTTGCATTACAGATATAAACGACATTTTTTAAAAATATAATTTTTTTCCTATAATTTCTAGCCCTAGATAAGGAATTATGAACTCAATTACAGAATTTAAATGCGTGATTAACCAAAATTAATAGCTCAAATTTAAGAAAACAAATAAAATATAAAACCGAATTAACTCAGTGAGAGGAGGATGATTCCATGAACCTGAACATGGCGATCAGAACCAAGAGGATTAACTGATGGAGCTAAAGTGCGCAGGCGGTGGAAAATGGCTGCTCTGTTGATTGTTGTCGTTGATGCATGCATTTTCTCATGGATTTCTCTCCCTAGGGGGGCTTTTTAACGGTGCATTTTTTTATTACTCGCTGACCTTGGTAAAACGCATCGTTTATGGGATTTTGGAGGCGGAGGCGGAGGCGGAGGAAAGGTTGGGTTGGGGGTGGCCAACGGCGCAAGAAAGAGGGAGAAAAGAGAGGAGCTGGGACTGTAATTTTGGAAACTTGCACCCACGGGGATATGAATGGGCCGTGCTACCTGGTCTTCGTGGGCTTTACGCTATCTGTTATCTTGGGTCCACGGGTTTAAGAATCATTTTCGCAAATGTTTGTTTCTGAAATATTCTAAGAAATTACTAATTGTTTGCTTTTGGTTAGTATTGGATGACTGAAAAGATAGACATACGAGATATAGAAATCCGTTTGATCGAATATATATAGATATAAATATAAAATAAATTTATATTTATATTTATAATAATTTTAAAGTAATTTTTTATATTTTGAAAATAATAAGTGTAGAGAGACTTATCTTATTTTTTTATTATCTTTGTTTTTTTATTCTCAAACGATAATCAAATGCTACTAATTACGCTACTAATTTTATTTATAAACTTAAAATTTTATTTTTTACAAGAATTTATCTATATGAGCTTTCTATTTTTTATTAACATGATAAAAAATCATTTACTAATTTATTCTTATGCGCCAAATAATGGAATTTACAAATAATACATATATTTTATGAATAATATATGCAAGTTGTTTCATTTTGTGATCAAGATTTGAATTACATAAGTCGAGGAGAAGATTAGGTAGTTAAATGATATAATATTGCACTCATGGGGTTTTTTTTTCCTCTCAAAAGCACCACTTGGATTCAATTAATATGTTTATGGATAAAAAGTGTTTGGTATCATGGTATATAATATTTTTTTTTAAAAATTTAATTAAAAATATATTAAAATGTTATTGTTTTAGATTTTTATTTATTTTTAATATTAACACATCCAAAACACCTAAAAAAATTTTAATTTTAATTTTTTTTAGTGAAAAACACTTTAAAAACCAGATTGTAAGGCTAAAATAAAGACTCATGATGTATTTTTTATGCTGTAGAAAAAAGGTTTTTATTGTGGTATCAAAATAATAAATTTAAGACCGATATTAAATTAACCTACCATAATATTTTAATATTATTGATTAAATTATATTAGAAAATAATTGTAAAATTTAAATGAGTACTTTAAAAAATTAAATTTAAAGTTGGATAATTCCCTGATTTAAAATAGAATTTGAAATTTTTAAATTATAATCATAAAATCACCCAAGAAAAACGATTGATTTTCTCACTAAAAAATAAATTAATAATTGACATTCTAACCACCAAACAAGTTAAAATTATTGTTAACAGGTTCCATTAAACAAAGAGAGTTTTATGGTGGTTATTTTAAGTCTCAATGTAACCTAAAAAGTTAGATCTAGGTCAAGGATGCAATATTTTCTCTGGTTTGATTTAGTGGTTTGGATTATTTTTTGGGTTTAATGAGTTGATAGATTGGTTTCCTGGTGTTTTAAGAGTGTTTGTAGGTTTTTTTTTTTGTAGTTAAAATGGGTTGAAAAACTTGTTATTTAGGTAAAAAATCTGTAGGCCCGATTTTCCAGTCCCCACAGTAATGACAAGAATCTAGGTACAAACAATGAAATATAGTTTGCCTATTCTTTTTTTAGAAAATAAAAATAGAGGCAGAAGACTTGTCATGTGTCCCTTTAAGCCCAGGCGCGCAAACCTAGGCTTTAAGGTCCACATGTCTGGTTTTTTTTTTCAATTAATACCATTTTTATATTTTTTTATATATTTTTTAGGTTTTTTTTCTATATCATTTTTTTGGCTTATTTAATATTTTTTTAAATAATGATTATTTTTTAATTATATTAAATGTCTTTAATTTTTTATGAGGTTAATATGATTCATTTGTAATATATATATATATATATATATATATTAAAAATGTTTATTTTTTATAATATTTTTAATATGTATAACCTTACAAGATATTTTTTTTATTCAATAAATTTTATGTGCATGTTAATTTCTATTACAAATTAATTTGAATAAATAAATTTTTTAAATATAATTAGATAAATAACTTGTGCTATTAAATATCTCAAAATTTAACTCTCGAATTTTTGTTACTTCTTTAGAAACATGATGGTTTCCTTTCTTTCTGGTTAAAAGAAAAAAATTGACACCACGGGCCACCAATATATATATATAGACATGCACACACGCCACACTTCATAACTTATCTTGTTCTATCAAAGAATAGCCTTAGACCTCGGCTAGCTAGCCACACCACGTATGGAAGCCATGGGCCAAGTTTGGACATTATGGACATTACACAGCGAACCACAAAAATGTAACCATCCATAAATAGTATTCTTACTACTGGCTATGACATAATGGACAGGTATGCCTTGACGTCAATACAAGTTAATCACAAACCCGATTTAATGCCATTTATTTCCTTTAAATTTCTTTTACTCAGATTTTCACTGCGGGGTTGGGATTAAGAAGTTGCCATTTAAGGTTTGTAGTAGACTGGTTTTATATGAAATTTTAAAATAAAAAATAGATTTTATATGAAATTTTAAAGTAAAAGATTGATTATGGATAAGAAATATATTAACATTACATCTTATCTAAGATAAACTATATTATATAATTTAAATATGGCTTAAAGGTATTGATGGGTTCATAACCGTTGGTTCGTCTATGACTTAAAATAAAGATTTATTTTTATGATTAAACTTAAAGTTTTGAGTTCATTATTGGCTTGTATGTCTAGATAAATTCTTGTGGAAAGAAACCTTATAAGTCCTCTTATAGGGTTCATCTATTCTGAAAAGTGAAGAGCTTTCCACAACTCGTATGTTGTGGTGAATATACTTTCAATTAAAATTGGTAATTATCCAAAATAATTTTGGGAATTTTCAAGTCAAATTTTGGAATTTAAAAGCCTTAAGAATGAACAAACAAAGTCTTGTTACCTAACATGAGGTCTATACCCACATGGACTTAGAATGATGCTAAGCCCAAGGGTGATGGATTTTGTAATTTGTCAAACCCATATTTGTTTTGGCTTAGCGCATAAATGAACCTAAGAACATTGGGTATGGTAGATCACCAGATTTATATCTATTTAGGCTCAGCACGTAGTTGAACTCAAAAATATTGGGTCTCATAGATTGTCAAACCCACGTCTATTTGTGCTCGGCATGTAGCTTAATCCGGGGACGTTAGGTCTAACAACTTGTTAGACCCACTCCAGTTTGGGCTTAGCGTGTAACTAATCCCAGGGACGTTGGGTTTGGCAACTTGTCGAACCTAAGTCATTTTAAGTTGAGCATGTGACTAATCTCAAAGATATTAGATCTTAAAACTTGCTAGCCCCATGTCAATTTCGGTTTAGCATGTGGATGAACCTAAAGACGTTGGATCTGGAAACTTGTCAGACCCATGTCTGTTTAGATTTAGCGCGTAGCTAAACTCAAGAACATTGAGTTTGATATTTTATCAGACTCACATGTACTTGAACTCAACGTATAGCTGAACTCAAAAATACTGGGCTAGATCTTTGTCATATGAGCCTGATATTGTGCCAAGTCTAGATATATTAAATTATTACCATGTCATTGGCTTTTTTAAAATATAAACTTAGGCTAAAAAATGATTTTTTAGAAATACATTGATATATCAATTTTTAGTTTGCACTTTTTAGTTAGTCCAGCTAGCTATATTCTCATCAATAGACACAAAAATATTGTTTTTTCACTAGGATTTGAAGTATTTTCAAAAGTCCGGACAATTATTGTTGTATTTAATGGTGAGCTGGGAATTATATTCAACGTAAATAATTTGTTGAATTTGTCATTGATATTAATACTATAGTTTGAAAATGGTCACTCGTGGCATATTTAAGATTGTAATGTATGATATTTTTTAAAATAATTTTTATTTAAAAATATATTAAAATAATTTTTTTTATATTTTTGACATTAATACATCAAAATACATCATCAAAAAATACTAAAAAAATAATTTTTTTAAAATTAACCATGTATTATTAAAGTTGGGACTCAATCTGAATTCTAAAATCTCTTATTTTGCAAGACATTTATTTAAGCAACAAGCGGCAACCTTAAATGCCATTTACTGTAAAACTTCAACTTATTAGTGAGCAATTTATGTTTTGGTTTAGATCTAATCTCAACTTTAATTGGATTAATTCTGATTAATGAAAATGGACTAAGATCACACTAATTTTTTTTTTATGTTTTAATTTGAGTGTCGTCGGACTTTCTTCACCATGCGTATTGCTTTTGTATGAAACAAATTAGTCAATTAATTCATGCTGGCAATGGAACTTTGGACTTTGGTTGATTTTGAAACCGCACTTTAGGTTGTGTAATAACAAATCAAAGTAACCAGTAATAATATTAAACAAATCATTGCAACCTCAAAGATTATTACCTTTTGTCCCAAGTTGCACAATTATATATGAAAAAGAGTGTTTGAAAGTAGGGGTAATTGTTGTGTTTTAAATTATTTTTTGTTTGAAAATGTATTAAAATAATATTTTTTATTTTATAAAATTAATTTTTAATATAAGTACATTAAAATAATTAAAAAATATAAAAAAATTAATTTTAAACAAATAAAAATTCAAATTTTAGATAAATAATATTTTAACCACCCTACCAAACATCCGAAATTAAGGATACACTTCAGCTTCTTGCCTACTTTCATCCCACTGTCTCAGCAAAACAAAAATAGTGTAAAGAATTCCAAAAAAAAGACAAATCTTGGTCAATATGGCAATGGGTCCAAGGAAACAAAATCAATTTATCAAGAGGCCCCTTTTTTCCCATATGGTGCCCGTTTTTTCTTTAGTGAAAGCTGCTGCAGCTGTCGTCCTCAGAGCAATAAAACAAGAGAAACAAAGCAAGCAAAAGCAAAACATGGAAAAATAAAGCCAATGGCAAAGACATAAGAAGAACACTTCAAAGAGTTTACTTTATTCAAACCATCGAGGAGGCTTTTTCTTTGGACGGTGGATCAAGAAAGTGAAATCTGTCATTCTTGAGGTCGGCTCATTGTCAAATCTGCACAAGCGACGTCCGTACCGTTACCTTTATACTGCAAAATTATCTTTATGAATTCTTTAAAAATTCAAATTTTTTTATATATATTGAATTATTTTAATATATTAATCTTAAAAATAATTTTTAAAAAATAAAAAATATTATTTTAATAAATTTTAATATAAAAAATACTTTAAAAAACAACTCCAACCACACTCTAAAAAACTCTAGTGAGGGTTTAATTTAAATATTAGCAGCATGGATTTGAATATTTTTCCTTTGAAATAGCAAATGGTTTCGGTAAATATAAAAAAATATTCAAAAAAACAGCATAACTTTAATAAAGATATAATTAAAAATAATGATTTTAACTAAAAAAATCAAACCGTAAACTACTCCTACCTCTGATCCTAAACTAATAGTAAAAAGAAGTTATAAATAGTACCACAATCCTAATTTTTTTTAAAAAAACATTCATAAACACCGAATTGCTAATTCTAAAAACAAACAATAATTAATAACCTTGAAAACAAACCCTAAATAAATATAATAAAATATTTTGGCTTTTGGTTTTTTTAATATTATTATTTAATATGAAGTTTTAATTGAATTTTATTTTTGATATGTTAAGCAAAGCAGATGATAAATTAAAAAAAATAATAAAAAAAAAGATTTTGTTATATTAGGCGGGGTTTCCAGAATTTTTGTCAAACTTAGCTAATTAAAGGAAAAAAAACCACGAACTTCATATTTTTCACACGAAAAAGAATTTAGTGTCGGCTCAACGTGTACACCTGGCACCCTAACGTGGGACTTGAGGTGTTGAATGGAGGCAGAAAAGGGGGAGCAGAGACAGTAACCAAGCTAGACATGCTAAGCTGAAGTGTTTGCTGATTTGCTCACTTGAAGAAACTGTTCATAGGTTACTTACTCATCATCACATGTGGTTATAAATTGCCTTTTTGCCTGGGCATCTTTGACAAAAAAGCATGACCAGGATATGTACACGTCGACCATGAAATTAATTAGGCATGTGCATCAAGCTTTTTGTTTTCATGTTTTAATAAAAAAAAATTTAAAAAACTATTTTTATTTTTTAATTTTTTTCATCAAATTAATATTTTTTTAATAGTTTAAATTGTTTTAATATGTTGATATCAAAAATAAATTTTAATGTACTGATATAAAAAAATAAATTATTAGTAGTTGTTGCTTGGCGGTGTCGTAATTCAATAAATTCTGCTTCTTCCGTGCAACATACCGAGTTTTGTACCAACTTGCACGTAATTTATGTATCGACCTGAAAGCAGGGTTGGATTATTAGGATATTGCGCCTCCATTAGGATTAGGGGTGGATCAAAATTCAATTTTTTTAAAATAATTTTTTTAAAAATATTTTTACAATAATTCAATGTGTTAATGTTAATATATTTTAAAAATTCATAAGTATTTTTTACTCGAAAATACATCAAAATAATATATATATTTTTTTATTTTTAAAAATTATTTCTGATATAATCATATTAAAATAATTTGAAAATATATAAAATAAATAATTTGAAAAAATAAAAAAATTAATTTTTTTTAAAATCATTTTAAAAATAAACGGGCTCTAAGTTTCCGTGCGAATCTAAGTCTTAACATATTCTAATTATAGTGTTGATTAAGTTAACCATACCACGTCACTTTCATTCAGTAGTGCTATTGCCTACTTTCTCTCAATGATTAACTCGCCAAGTTAATTACCTACTAATCTCACTTGATCATGAAATAATCACCGAGAGTCGGTAAGCTACTAGCCAATGTATCTAGAGGCTTGAGACCCCATAATTATCACAAGGTCAACCACTAATCCTAATTAACCACCAAAAAACGAAAATAAAAGGGGACCCACTCTCTGCTATTGGATCCACGTGTCATCTAAAAAAAATCCAGCGTCGTTAATAACATCTCTCTGGAGATAATTAATGATGCGAGGGGGGGGGATAAAGAGACAAAAAACAGCACAGGAGCCCCGCCTTGATTTTCAATAAACCAAACTGTGGTCCCTACCTTTCCAAAAATCTTAAGTCACCGCTCAAATGTCGCCACGCACACGCTTTTTTTGGGTGTAAATTATCCGACTTGATGGGACAGTTAATCTCACAGGTGGCTGGGACACTTGTAGCCCTCTACGCCTTACATGCTCCGGCTGTCCTCGCCGGAATGGTTGCCGGTATTCGACTACTGTTGTCGGGTTCTTTGGAGCAATATCTTACTTCCATATGATTGCTTGCTCCATAAAATTTGTGCCCTTTCCTTTTGCTTTTGTTTTTCAAAAGTTGGTCTCTAGCCATTAGCCAATAATAGCCAGTGCTATCGTTCTTCCTTTTTTTCAATCAATTTTTTTTTATTTTTTTTAAATATCCAGAGAAAATCTGTTTTTTTTCTTGAGTTTGAGATAGGTTATTCTCATTTGAATAATTAATGTATTCATGAGAAATTTTTTATAACACAATTTGGTTTGCATTCATATATGAGTTAATATTAATATGAAAACAAGGTTGCTTCATTATTATTATTATTATTATTATTATTTGAGAAACGCTTTTTTCAATTTGATACCCCGTTTGTTTTTACGTTTCAAAAGTTTTTTTAAAAAAATTTATTTTTTTTATTTGCTTTAAATTAATATATTTTTGGTGTTTTTAGATTATTTTGAAGCGCTGATATCAAAAATAATTTTTTAAAAATAAAAAAATATTATTTTGATACTTTTCTAAGTAAAAAATACTTTAAAAAACAACTATAACCATACTCCCAACATCTCTAAAATAATGTTTTTCTTTTTTTATCTGATAAGCTAGGTATTAAAAAAATTATTTCCGCACAAGTGCCGTGTGGAAAACTTGAATAAGAGTATATCTTTATTAAAGGAAATTTAAAACTCAAGTAATTGAAATTTATAGACATGTGATTAAAAAATTGCATTTATAATAATAATAATAATAAAATATAAGACATGTACTTATTGACGTAATTTTAGTGGGCCATTGTTGCCATCAAATGATTTTGCTTAACCCTTGAATAAATCTAATTTTAATGTTATGATAATAGTAAATTTGTAAGAAAAAGTCTACATAACCTAAATTAATATTTGTTTTAAGGACCTTTTAACTTTTCTTTATATTCAATCTTTAACTTATTAATGAGAATATCATTAATGATATTATTATCGCTCTAATTACTATTATTATTTATATTATCATTATTATCATTAAAATAAACATGATAAATCAATAAAGAATACTAATTTATATATATTCTATCATAAACAACATCATAAAAACCTATACGATACTCATTCTAATCAAGAAGTTGTCTTCATTGCTCATCCTTTTAAAACGAGTTATTAAAATTAGTTATGATTTTGTTATCACTTTCTTCATGATCCTCTAGTTTTTCTTCTCCTCCAATTCCAATTGACATAATGATTCATGCCTTTATAATTTTATTGCCACTCATTAATTTTGTAATCTATCTTTGTATATTTTTTTATCACCAGTTCCTTCTTGAGTGCGTGTTTTTCTCTCGATAGAAAATCCTATTATTGTCTTTCATTTAGCATTATTTATACTAGTTTTAGATCTAAATTGATAAGGAAAAACATAAAATTTATAAATTGAATGAGAAGAATAAAAATATCATAAATAAAAATATTTTTCAAAACTAAATAAAAATAATAATAATCTTGTCAATGAGTTACACAGTACTTCTCTGCCAACAAATAATTTTGTCAATATTTAAATCAACTTAAAGTCAGATACATTGAAAATTGATTTTTATGTTTGTTTGTCTAGCTAGATTCCTAGCCTTCCTCTTATAGTTAAAGGCTGGCCGTTTACGGAAAGCTTAAAGTTAAATATAGTATATGCACGGTCCAAGGAGAAACATTATTAAATATACTTTTTTTTTTTCTGAATATTAAATTTAATTCTCAAGATCCTGCTAGCAGCATAAATAAATATTATTCAAAGTGTTATGCTCTGTAGTGGGTAATAAATAGGTGCACAGACATCTTCTTTGTATAATCATCAATGGAAGTAATGTGATTATAATAAGATGGCATATTTTAATTAATATGATAAAATAATTGAATGACATGATCAATAATGGAAACTTCTTCCTGTTATATTAAGAATAAGAAAATCTAGGGGGTGGTCTAATGATAAGAGTTTGAGACCAAGAGATTTGCTCCCTCTGTGGTCTCAGGTTCGAGCCTTGTGGTTGCTCATATGATGGCCACTGAAGGCTTACATGGTCGTTAACTTCAGGGCCCGTGGGATTAGTCTGGTGCGCGCAAGCTAACCCGGACACCCATGTTAAACTAAAAATAAAAGAATAAGATAACATGGTTTTGATGACGAGACTTTGGATTGGATTTGCTTTTTAGAGAATAAATTATTAATTTGAGTGTTACAAATCTCATGACCATTAAAAATTTACATAGCCATTAATTTTAAAGGTTAAAGGAAGGAATTAATCAAAGTAGACTTACTCGGACATCCACAGTCAAAAGAAAGAAGAAAAAAGAGCTTTCAAGCTAACTTGTTTTCTGATACTGTAATTAATTAATAAGTTAATTACATGAATAAAGTTCAACATCGTATTAAGCCAAGAAATTTGGATGGGAAATCGAAAATTGAGAAAGAAGAAACTGTTTGATCAACCTCATTAATTCCTAATACATTACATGAAGTTACTAACATCTAAAATATCTGGGATTTCGAATTTCAAGATGTTGCTGCAATAGCTATCCCTCTCATCTTCAGTGCTGCTGCAATTGATGTATGTTGAATTGGAGTTCAATGGCGCTGGACTTGAGGAAGGAGTTGATAAAACTGAAGCAAAACCAAAGGTTTGGTTGCTGTTATTGGAAATAAAAGTTGAGGCCTCAGAAGAAGGGTCTACAAGATCAGTCCCATGGCAGTTGTCGGCGCTGTTGTAACTTGATACTGCAGGCAGATAATAATCTTGTGATAAATTCGAGCCCATCCTGTTGCTTTGCCACTGATCATGTGTGCTTAACTGAGAATTTGGAGAGCTAAAGCTGGTAATAGTGCTTAATTGGTATTGGTCTACGTTGGGGTCCATTTGCTGTGCTTCATTAGAAAATGTAACACAAGGAGTGGTAGTCAATGTAGTGCACGTAGGCATTTCTTGACCTGGGGTTTGAAACTGGTTAGCTCGATGAATTATCGATTGGTGCTGGCTTTGATGGACTTGTGGGCTGGAAAGATGGTTTTCTTGATGACTTTGGAAAGCAAAATCTTGGGTTTGGTCACGTTGAGAAGATAAGAGAGATGTGGCTAGCCTAAAGAGTTCTGGGTCGCCTAGAGGTTGAACCCCAAGAATTCTTGACATGTTCATCCTGGAGGAGTCGTAAAGTGGCGAGTTGAGGATTGAGGAGAGGTCTAAAAGATCAAGCCTTGGACTATGAGTCACTGGATCAATTCCCATTCTCAGAAGCCTTTTCCTGATGTGTGTGTTCCAGTAGTTCTTGATTTCGTTGTCGGTTCTTCCAGGCAGTCGAGCAGCAATGGCAGACCACCTATACATCAAATATAAAACGAAGAAAAAGAAGTTAAAATCAAATTTTCCACGACTCCTTAACTCCACCCATGCATGTTTGTCAAAAGAAGACTTACTTGTTTCCCAAAATACCATGTAGCTGAATTATTGTCTCTTCTTCCTCGAAAGAAAATCGACCTCTCTTGATATCGGGCCTCAAATAGTTAGTCCAACGAAGACGACAACTCTTTCCACACCTCTGCAACCCTGAACAAAGTAAGAAACTAAACCCATCAACACCATGTCTACAAATTGAAGCCTAAGATAATTGAAGCATCAAAACCGATGTATAAAACAATAACATACCAGCATTCTTTGGAAGTGTTCTCCAGTTGCCATAGCCATGTTTTTGTATGTAATCAATCAGCTTCTGATCCTCATCTGGTGTCCACGGCCCTTTCTTTAGCCCGTTTTTTTCACAGCAAGGTGCCCTCCCCATGTTGCACTATCAAGTACTCCTGGCTATAGCAATTCGGGTACTGTGCTTGCTAGAGAGAAAATCCAGAGGTAGATATTTTGCTTCAGTTTCTGAAAATTGGAGCAAAGAAATGGATGCTGGGTCCGCATGGGCTTGTAGTTGTGTATAAATAGCCCTCCATGGGAAGGTTAGGAAACAAAATGAAGTCAAAGAGGATTCGGTGCCGTCCGCTGCTTAGCAACGTGTCCCTTCTCCTTGGAAAAATTAAAATGTAAAGTCTAATTTCTCTGTCACCATATCGTAAAATACGAAATTAATTTCTCATGCAAAATCTTACAAGTAATGTGTTTGAAATCTCAATTTTTGGTACCATATCTATCATCCATGCCTTTTGGGTTCATATTAGCTGTCACCAACATGAATTAGCCACGTACTCCTCCCACCTTTAACATGACCTTTGCTGCAGGGTTTCTTCTTGAATTCATGCATGGCTCCATGCCGCAAAGTTAAGATGGCTGGCTTGAGCTTGTCGTGTCTCTCTGTGTGTGGAAAACCATGCTGTCCCCTTTTAAAAAACCGTTTGAGAACGGGGTATTAACCTCGTTTCTAAAATATTTTTTTTTTTATTAAAATTTAATATAATATATATATTTTAGATCGTTTTGATGGGTTGATGTCAAAAATAATTTTTAAAAAATAAAAAAATATCATTAACATGTATTTCAGTATAAAAAATTATTTGAAAAGTAATTATTATCACATTACCAAATCATTGATGGGCTACTCATGTTGTTGAGTGCCTGTTCAAGAATTTTAGCTAGATTTTTATGTAAATGATTAAGCAGTTTTAGATTTGGGTGTAATAAATGAAGGAAGAGCATTTATGATGCAGATTGTGATAGTTCTACTATAATTATCTGTTCTAAGAATCGATTTTTATTTGGATTCATAGATTTTTCTACTTAACGAAAACAGATTTTATATATACACGTACGAGGCCTATTTCGTTTCAATCACTCGAAAAAAAATGTCTATATCTTCTTACGATCATCTGGACTGATATGATAGGCATGAATTATGGATTAATTCAAGAGAAAAGAGAACATTTTCCCTTGCTTGTTGTCATATATATATATATATAAAGCAGATTTTTTTTTTTTACAAAATTGGGAAATTTGATAAAAAGTTTGGAGGGTTTTTTTTTTTTTTTGAGCACAGAGAGAAACCAAGGAAAGGAAGTTTGGTTAATGTGAATACGAAGGACTATAGCATGCAGCCCGACTAACTTAATGGAGTTCTACAAAAGCCAATTCTTATCTTTTTGCTGAGAAATTTCTTCTTCTTTTTTTCTTCTACTGTTGCGATAGGTTAATTAATTTTTTTCTACTGATTATCCTTTTACACCAGTGCTTAAAATTTTGAACTGTGATTTAAAATTGATTTTTTTTTTTATACTGTGTGTGTGTGTGTGTGTGTGTGTGTTTGATATCACACCTTCCATTAATCGCTTTCTTCCTTAGCCACAGGTACTTGATTACTTGTTGGCAAGCAAAACGTCAAGACCTCAACTTCATTGACTTTCGACAAATCAACTGGGCAATTATTTTCAGGGATGATAGCTTTTTTCTTGAGTAGACTAAGAACAGTTCCTCAGAAAAATATAAATTAATAGAATTAAAGCATATATACGCCCTGCAGGAACACTTCCAGTATATATAGTTGTTCATAAATCACAATCTGTAACTGCATGAACATATATTTTTCTAGCTTATCTCCACTTGAATTATAGAGTAATCATATGATTAGAGCTAGCACGATTTATTTATGTCACCAAAGCCATCGATTTCAAGGCTAGTCTAATCATGAATTATATAACAAAGAAGGTCCAGCAATTGAAATGTAATATAACTTTTGTGGGGAAAACGTTTTTGGTTGCCAAACACGAAACCAATATGAACACGGACTAGAATTGGATCTAAACATAACTATCAACTTGAATCAAAGTGAAAAATAGTATAAAAAGTTAAAGAAAGCCGAAAAGAAAGAAAATTTACCATAAGAAAAGTGCTTATTGGGACTTATTGGCTGCTCTAGGCTAAGACTAATGCCCCCCGCCCCCCTCTTTTGTTTTGTTTTGTTTTTCAATAAACTCATGATAATTACCAAGACTATTAATTAATTATTTAGTAAGTGGTTTGGTGATAAAAATTTAGGATTAAGAGGTTTATTCTCTTTATGATTTCAGATTCGAGCCCCGTGGTTGCTAATATGATAATCACTGAAGGTTTACATGGTCGTTAACTTCAGGACCTATGAGATTAATCGAGGTATGCGCAAGCTAATCCGGATATCCATGTTAGTAAAAAAAAAATATGGATCAATTTAAAATTATGCCAACTTATAATTATGTGATCTGTCTCTCCTTTTCAATCAATATGGATTAGACCTAACACGGTAACTATGTATAATATAATACAAATTAAGCAAAGTTAATTCGTTTGAAGCTTTTTTACTCATAATTAAGTTGCCTCCAGTTCGAATGATTGGATGAACAAAATTGACATTGACAAAATATTTTTTAATTTTATGTAAAGTCAAGTTGTCTTTGGATTATATTTTTTAAATCAAAATTAAATTTGATTTAATCAGATAAATCATATGCATGATCTGATTTAAAGATTCATGACAATTTTTACTCCTCATGATTCGAATTAAAAATTTGAATAATGATGCTTAATTATAAGAAAATTAATATATTTTTTAACCATTACACCAACTCATATATATAATATGTAGAAATAATAACAAAATGATTATATATGCAATATATGTTAATAAATCTGCTTAAAGCGGATGCTCTCATAGGTTAATTATTGATATACTATGCATGCATGCAGCTCTCACGTCATCAAAATCACTTGTTACTTATTATATCCTGAATCAAACTATACAAAAAGTGGATGATCATCCAAAATATAATAGAAACTATATATTATATTTGCATGAATGACGACCGCGACAATATAATATTACTAACAGCACATTATTTTTTTTTTTATAAATTATGCTTGTGCTTAATTATTTTTTTTCTAATCAAGTAATCTGATTAGTCTGATCAAACGGGTCACCATGCGAGAAGCTTGATTGGCCTTCAAATTGAAGGATGTAATTAGCACTCTGTTAAATAATTAAGCATTAATCTCTACTTGTTAATCCTCTAATATGATGATTAGGCTATTATATCTAATTAGTAATTTGACATGGGGTGTCTCCATGACAACAAGCACGGGGACATTAGGCATGCCTGAGATTACGGACGCGTCAATCTTCATCAATCTAATTAGTCTTTTAAGAGCATTGTTGCGAAAAAAATATATTTATTATTGTTTTTATTTTTAAATTAGAGGTATAATTCAACTAGTTAGATTCTAGATTTGTTCTTTAGAGATCACTAATTCAAGTGCCACAAATCTCAGAGTCATTGGAGACTTATCTCGTCGTTAATTTCAGGATCTCGGAGGATTAGTCGAGGTATGTATAAGCTGATTTGGATATCTACGGTTAAAAAAAATATATATTTTTATTTGTTTTTAATTAAATTTTAAAGGAAAGCTGATCAAAAAGATTACTTCTAATCATATGAATAGAATAATTGATCAAGGTTAGAAGGATATCCAAGAAAGTTAATGAGGATTAGGGATAGGGTCAAAACTCAAAATTTATACCTAGAGAAACTTCGGTAGAAATCAATATCACAATATATGATAAATATATAGTAATATATGACCTCATTTACCTAATATTTCGCATTGATGGCTAAAGGTGGATAAGACAATTTTTCATGATTTTTTAATGGTGATGAATAGTAAAGGTAATTAATTAGCATAATGTAGACTATCATTTATGCTCATTTCGTGTATATATGTGCATAAAAAATTCTAGTAAAAGAACATAATATTATATTTCTTTTTCCCATAATATAATATTATAATATATGTAGACTATCATTTTTTCTCATTTCGTGTATACTATTAGGATGGTGAAGAATGAACTCAGGAGGGAGGGAATAATCCTCCTTTTCCCATGCATAGATATATGCAGAGGCGGAGCAAGAAAAAAAAAAAGGTAAAATTAAAAAAATATTTTAAAAAAATTAAAATTTTAAATATTTTACAAAAAACAAAAATTGGAAAAAATTTTCTTGCAGGGACCCGAGCCTCTGCCAGCCTCCCCTGCCTCCACCACGGTATATATGCTTAATTACAAGTGCAATAACACAAGTAAATTGCATTATTGTATACAATGTTTATGTTGCTTCATTATCCCACTAAAGATATGGTGGCTACTGGCTACAATAATCAACATTATATTATATTTCATCATGCATCTATATATAGCTAGATTCATTGATGTCAAGGACGCAAAGACTTGATGATCGATGAAAGAAAAAATAAATAAAAGAAGGAAAATCTTCTTGTCGGGAGCCGACACCAGGCGTCATATGTTAAATCGTGGCAGCCTGTTGATGGTTTGATCTTGCAAAACAATGTCTCCTGTGCGTGCAGGTCCTGCTTGATACGTTAATTAATTGTCCAACTTTTAGGATTTGCTTTGTGCGTGGGTTACCCAGAGAAGTTGCATACGTGTTATGGTGACCTCAACCGCTATCGATGTGCATAGAAACTTGGTAGATTAACTCAAAATATTTATCTCACGTTAGGAAAAAAAAAAAAAAAAAAAACTCTCTTATAAGTATAAATTTTTACTGTATAGTAAATTAAATGAAAAGGATAAACTCTCTTAATAGTTTTTTTAATGCTATTATATCAAAAAATAAAAATTAGAATTTGAATTAATATCATTTTTTGAAATTATTTTTTTAATTAATTTTGGTATTTATGACTATTGGGATAAAACTAAATAGCAGCTATTCAGTTTAATTTTAAATATAATTGTTATATTATTCTCAATAACTTAAGCGTTTAGGTGAGGTTTCAAATAACTTAACTTTTTATCAAATAAATAGGGATTATGAGATTCAAACTCATGACCGCTTGGTCATCAAGACTCTGATACTATATTTAAAAATCATCTTAACCCAATAACTTAAACTGGTAGGTGAAATTTCAAAAATATAATTTATATTATTTCTAACGAATAAATATTAACATATCAAAATGATTTGAAAATATTATTTTAAAATAAAAATAAAAATAAAAATAAAAATAAAACAAAAATAAAATTAATATTTTTAAAAATACTCTTAAAACATAAAAATAATCAAAATCGTGATGCACGGCAGAGGCATCCAGCTATACGTGGGGCAAATTAGCAGTGAATAATGATTTCTTGGAAAGGTTTACGTGCCCAAAGCAGATTGATTTGAAACTGAAAAGCACTTGCCACTTCACATGTTTGACCTTACATTGATTGGTACAGCAGCAAAGAAACGATGTATAAGACACATTTATTGGACGAACTAATTTGGACACTGTGGCCTATGATTGCAAAAGTTAAGGAAGAGCTTGGAGGCTACTGGGCCACGAAGCAACAATGTAATTAATGTCGAGGTGTGTATGATTCCAGAAGAACTTACTTACCCCTATGATTTCCGATGAATATTTAGGCCGGAATTATTCAAAGCCAAATATAGCAAGGTTGACAATTAATTCTGGCATGTTAGAATAGCTGTGGGAAATAAATTTTATCTCTCTGGTCTCAACGATAATTTTAGATTTTATTTATTTAAATTCTAGCTGAGATATTCTAGATTTACCTTATCCGCTCTATTGCGGTCCACATTTAACTTTTCAGAATCATATAATACTGAAGTGGCAGCACCACATGCAGTTCATGGCAGCTGAGTTTGTGGAAAATATACTGGCATCAACTTTTTGGTGCAGCTAAGAAAGAAAATTCAAGCTTTAAGATTTTGTCGCATTGTCAATTGGGTGGCTAAAGGAAAAGGCCTTCACTAGTATTTGCTATCACATGAAAAAACTGGTCAAGGTTTGTGCCAACCCATCCCTAACTAGGCAACATCTTAAGAATACTTTTATCTCAACCATTTAGATAATTGTCTATATTATTTACTTGAATGGTCAAGATTTTTAAACTAATTTATCTGAAACTTTCATCCTCTTTCGGTTAAAAACAACACGATTATATATACTCGAGGCTTATACTGATAGTTAGTGTTATTTGCACATAAAATCATACATTGATTTGTTTGGAATTATGAGATATTTTTCTAAATATTTTCACCTCAAATTCAAACAAATTCTTCTTTTAAAAATATTTATTTTACCCAATCAAGAAATTTACATGATTATCACTAGTTAACATTTCACATCGTATTTTTATTACTTATATTTTATCTGAGACTTAACTAATTTTTCTAGGAATTTTTCACCTTCAATACTAAAAATTTCTGTTTTAATTTATTATTTTTAGTTGAGGATTTCCCCATTTAACATTGATTTACCAATTTTTGAGTTTAGGGTTTACATTATCCTTCTAAAAAAATAAGTGGACTGCCGGTTGGAGGTAATATAGTATTTTGCAAGGTCTATTAATCATTATTATATTGATTGGGAACAACTTGATCTTTTCATATTTTTAAAGCATAGTAAAATAAATAAATTACTCTTAACAGAAAATTCTCTTTAACCGTCACCAATGAGTTTTTTTTTATTATTATGTTTTTAGTTATAATCAAGTTGATTGAGGAAAAATCTCATATTTTCATAAATATAGTAAATTATTTAAAGCCAAAACATGTTGGCACATGCATTTCATGCATCAATGTGTCCATTGCTCCTTTGTGTTCATACAATGCCCATAGTGGAATTTTTTACCGGGACGACCTTCTTTACATCGTTATAATCTCTACATTGTGTAAAACTAACCTTTGATTTGACGCTACTGTTCTTTTCTATTTTCCCCTTATTTTCTCTCTTATCCTCGTTTTCGATGCCCAACCTTTCAAATTTTCAAGGCAGCACTTTAATCATTTTTTTTGCCGTCAAATCTGGTCTTTGTTCGTTTAATTACTATTTGTTTTATTTAAAATAATTTATCAAATTAATTTTTTTTAATTTCATCATTATTGAGTTTTTTTATCTATTAGATTTGATACTCATTCTTTTGATTACTAATTTTTTTAAAATAATTTTTAAAGTTGATTTTTTTTATGATTTTATCATTCTTCAGTTTTTTCCTATCAGATTTGATCCTCATTCTTTTGATTTTTTTTTTACTTTGATAGTTTTTTTAAATTGATATTTTTTTCTGGTTTTATCCTTCAATATTAAACTGGTTAAGAATTGATCTTCTTGATTGAGCCCGAGTCTAGAATTTCACGGGTTATAAATTTATAAGATTAATTCGGGTTTAAAAGATTCTCCTGGGTTTGCTTTTATGTTTTTTTTTAAACTCATGTTTTTTCAGTTTTAATTTTTAGCTTTTATTTAATTGGAGATTGAGCTCCATTGTTTGTTCAGATTTAATTTTTTATTTGGAGATTGGACAAAATGGTTTCGTTCAAAATCAAAATCCTAGGATTAAAAACCATTTAAATATGTTTCAGATTTTTTTTTATTTTTTTTTAAAATATTACTGTCATTTCAGCATATATATAAAAAATTGGTTAGACAACAATCTAGGAGGCCTTTATTTTTTATAGCTCCAAGTCCTAACAGCTCATTAGGCAGTCGAAAAGGCCCCCCCTCTTATGGCATAGCCAGTGGCCGATCCTCTCCCCTCAGACCCCATAAAGGCCATGACATATCCCACCGTATGTTGCAGCATCCAATACCATTGGAAGTACAACAGCTCAATTCAAATTTTGACAGAGAAGTAGCTGAAATAACTGGCATCAAATTAATTGAAAAAACCGATCCGAAGTATCGAACCGGGAAAAAAACATTTATAATTTTTTTAAAAAAAATCAGTTTGGTTCAGTTTTAGAGCTCGAAAACCAAATTATACCAAACCATTTTTTATAAAGTCAAAAACAAAAAAAGAACTCAAAAAAGCCTACGCGTATTATATCAAAACCAATTTAAAAAGGCCAACTATAAGGCCCACGTACACATTTGTTTTTTAAATAAAAAACCAAATTGTTGGATTTGAACCGGGTATTCGGTTTGGTTCAATTTAAAATAAATAAAACCCGATTATGCCAGATTTTTTTTATTCAAACCGAGCCGAACCAACTGCATGCTTACCCCTAGTTATAGCTGTAGCTAGATTTTACTCTTCGAAGGAAACAGTAACTTGGTAGAAATGAAGAAAACTGCAAAAAAACTGCAAAATATGATATCGCATCCCCCTCCTTTGTCTTCCCCAGGACCATGAACATATTTGAAAGATTGTGTCAGCTGATTCAAACAGTTCACATGCACAGATTATTCATCCTGGAAAACTCTAGATCAGTTGGCATGATGAATGCAATGACGCACACAACATCAATGCCTGACAAAAATGGGGTTTTCTTTCTTTGTTAAACCTACAGCTCAACACTCAATCATCACCTCACGAAATGTCATGCACGGCGTTGTTAATTTGGAAAGAGACAATGCTGTCCACAAATTGCTTCCCACCGAGCCATCGAGTATATGAAGGACTGGTTCCTTAAGTCTGCCTTTCACATGCACGTCAAGATTAATTTCATGCTGCATTTCCACTCTTGGAGGCCTTTCACATCACATGTATAGATATTCAATTAATATTGCCTCCTCCACATAACAATTTGGAAAGGAAATTAAACTAGGAAGCGTTGACCGGCAATACTTGGAGAAATCCATGCTCACTCTATGACTTGTTAAGAGCAATTCATCTGGGTATTTGTTTTCTTCAAGAACAGGAGGGGATTGCTGTCAGAGTCTCGAAATGACTCTTTGGATGGGTACATCGAGCCAAGTTGAACCACATGGAGTATCCCCTGCTATTCATGAAGAAGATAAGAAAACACAGCTTCAGAACATCCATGGAAAATTTGGAATATCATTCTCAAATTCTAAAATGACAGTAGTGAACAATAAACAGCAGTTTAGCCCCCAGATATTTTTGGGTCACCAAGCATGAGTTGATCCCGTAGCTAACATATAATACCCTGTTAAGGAAATAATCAAGATATACACTCTTCATTATTTCATAATCAATAAAATGAAGAAATTAAGGAATTGAACAAATTAAGATAATTAAAAAATTAGCTTCCACTTCTGCAGCGGACAACTTTATCTTTTTTTTTTGGTAATAATCGAAAGATAACTTTATGTTATCATGAGACCACTTTAAAATACTTTGTTTTTAATTCTGTTCATTGTCTATAAAATATTTTATTTACTATCCTCTTTAATGATACATCAACTCATAATTTATTGATTCATCTTCATTGATAAAACTATCACTGTTATTATTATGAAACCATAACTGTGCCTTTTGTGTCATTTCTATTTGGAGTATTTAGTCCTTGTTTGTTGTTATATCCGAGTAGCAAACATCCTTTTCTCTAGAATGAAGACATGAAAGTTTAACTTGGAATTTGATTTACGGTGCATGATTGTTTCCCATGATGTTTTTATCGTTTTAAATATTTTGTATAATTTATTTTATTTTATTTTATTTTCTTATATGTTTTGTTGTTGTAATGATATATAAACTTTACAGGAGTTAATACAAAATCCATAATCAAATAATTGAATAATATCCTTTTCTTCTATTCTAAATTTCTACAACGCCCATTTAATGCATGTTAGATAAATTGAGATAGCATCACAGGACATTCAGTTCGCCTGATCTGTATTGAGAAAAAAAAATGACCAGTAGGATTCATCAGAATGAGAGATGCAACAGTGATTACTTCTGGTTCTCCATTTCATAAGGTAATGGGAGTTTTACTTCTAATAGCTAACTAACTCATCCTAAGAAACTCTGACGAAAAATAAACTTTGAATGGTGTGGCATGATTCTTCACAAGTTTACTTCTGTGAACTGGGTTAAAAGATTGATAAAAAGTAATTAAAACCATCTTTGACCATCACTCAATAGCGTTTAAAATGATTCTTGATTCTTTGTTATAATATCAAGAACTTTAATGAATAGTTTCAATTTATTTAGTAAAATGTAGTACAAGATAGAGGTAGTCCTCCGATAATATAAAGCCATTCTTCAAGCCTCATCAATATATTAGATTTTGGGTTGAGATAATTCTTTGTCAAAGATATCTAGATTGCAGATTGAACTAAGGTTTTATATCCAAAATGATTGGCATTTTCCCATCAAGGAATTCATGAAGTATAAGAAATCATCTCCAGAATCTGGTTATGTATATTGCCAGTAGTCACATGAACGCCCCTTGAAGTTTCAAGCTTCATGGACACATATTATGCCAACAGCATGATCCGAAGCCTGTAGAATACATTTAGTTGAGGAATTAGGTCATGCTATAGCAGTTTTGGCATTCATTTCTCTAGAATGAAGACTGACGCTCTACCTAAAGCTACCATTCATCAGTACTTGCATAAACTGCATAGAAACAGAAGAACTCTTATCATGGAAAACAATCCGAAATTGATGTGATGGACTACAGAAAATAAAAGGATAGAGTTGGAAAAGCAGAAGCATAGAGCTGAAGCACAAACAAAAGGGTAGAGTGTTGAAGCACAGATGATGCTGAAGTAAAAAATTATATGCACAAGAGCAGGGGACTGAAACACAAGGTCTGCAGATGAAGAACCAAGACATGAAATCATATAGCATTTTTTGTCAAATCTCACATAGTATTCTAAAAGTGTTTTGACAGATACTTCAAAATTAGCATTTCAAAAGACGAAGTTTAGGTTGAATTGTATTAAATAAACAGTGAGAAACTTCATTTATCACTAGAAATTATGTGGTGAAAAACTTTTAACGAAACAGAATGTCTATAAAAGTGCAGAAATCTCATTACCAAAGAATTTTCAGCTCCGGAAAATCAAGGTTAAAGTAGGCACGTATAAGTAGCTAAATGTAGTTAAACAGCAGATGAATCAGACTAAAACTTCCACAACATGTCTGCAGAAGGAGAATCTCTTTATATCTCACACTGTCAGTATCGCTTGTTGCGCTGAAAGATTGCTGATGGCGGCAATGATTCCCGTGTCTGACTGTCTGAAATGCAAAAACCCGCCTTGGGTACTAAATGCCTTCATCAACATGAACCACCATTATGATCTCTGATCTGGAGGAGATGCTTTCAGATATTTGAACATCAGTGGACAGTGGTGGATTAGTGGGAAATAGCCTCCTGCCAGTTAGGGTAGCCCATGACACCTAATGCAATCCAGCAAACTTGGGTTCAATTTTTGTTTCTGCTAAAGACTCTATCCAGCAACTATAAATTACAATAGAATATACACACAGAAACTCGGCATTGTTCAATAAAACTGGCCATATAAAGGCTATTCACTTAGCTTAATTGATCGTCCTTGGACGGAAAGCTTTACCTGTGATCTTTGTGGGTAGGAAAGCTAATTTCATTCAAGGATGGCATCATCTAGATACTAAACCTATGAATTTGGATGACAGAAAAGGCCTACATTGGGACAATCGTTGGAAGCTAAGAGGATGTCTCTACAGAAACAATGAAAGATTATGTGTGCGTGCAGAAAACATTCCATATGATTATGTTTGTACCTTTAAGATGTAACGATAAATATATATTTCAAGCATCATTCAGGAGTTTTAACATAAGTTTATTATATTTAGTCTCGTCAAATATATTCCATTCATCGTCGCATCACCCTGCATTGACTATATTGTTAATTTAATATGCTTTTAGTAAATATATTGGTTAGACGTTGTATTATTAAATATATTCATATAAATATATATTTATTATTAATAAAAATTTAATTTATTTTTAATATTATATAAATTTTAATGTGATTAATAAAATTTTATTTAGTTGTTACTAAAACAGTTTAGGATATTTATAAAAATCTTAATATGATTAATTTTCTTATTAAATTTTTTTAAAAATGTTTTTTCAAAGAAAATTTGTATTAAATAAAATTTATTATGTATGAGAAATAATTTTAGGCCTGGAATAATTAAATAGATACTTAATTGATTAAATTTCTGAAATTATTTTTAAATAATATATGGATATTATTTAAGGGGCAAATTGATTTTTTTTTAATTTACAGGGATTTTTCAGATTTACCTATAAATAGTAATGTATGGCGTATGCCTCTTATTTGTTATTGTTGTTGTTATTGTCTATTGGACAGAAAAACTACGTAAGTCATATAATAGAGAGCTAACATTACAGGCATAATAATCTCTCTCTTCTAAATAGAGATTTAAAAGATATCTCATTAATAGATCATGTAGATTACCGTTGAAGGCGAGATAATTAGACAGTCTGTGGTTTGTGACAATTCAGTCTTTAAAAAATTATTCAAAATAAAAAAAATCAGATTTTCATGTAATAAATCTCTAAACAACTCTAGATTCGTCTAACGAGATCCCAGAGACTCCTATTTTATATGATTCAGATGAGTTACCTAAACATATAACATATATGTATATATATATATATATATATATATATATAAATGATAGAGTCCTATATTCTCAATTTCATGTTGCCTAAAACTATATATTTCAACTAAATTCTATTATCCTCCTTGGGAGATCACACACTCGGAAGAGCAAATATTCATCAGGATACGAAAGCTTTACATTCACACCAGTCATTACGAGCCAATTTAACTAATCGAGATCAACAAGGCACTTAAATTAGATTTAGAAGAATATGTTGTTTTTTTAATTTTAATTATTTTTTTCTTGTTAGTTTTGGGGGTTTTTTCTTTCTTGCAAGGTTGGTTTTTCGACTGGTGTTTTATTTTTCAAATTATTTTTTGAATTATTAAATTTCAAAACATGTTAAACATATTTTCATTATAATTTATAGCTATAACTTAAGGATTGAAAAGCTCTAATTTTATATTAATGCCATACCCTATGTCAAATAAGTTTCAATAACAAACCACCATCATAACTTGATTATGCAAAAACATGATCAAAATTTGGGATTAGTTGAGGTATATATAAATTAAACTGGATATATATCCATGTAAGGACGGAACTAAAGGGTAGTAAGCAGGGCCCGGGCCCTTACAAAATATTTTAGAATTTTTTTTTTAGTATTTAAATATAACAAGTAATGAGCTTTTTAATAATAAATTATTATTTCACTAGTTATCAATGAATTTAAAATTATCTCTCCATATAAAAAAAACAAATAACTTTTTCAATTTAATTACCTTTCTTTATCGTTTCTCATTCTTTCTTTTCTAGAGTCCTAACAAAAAAATAATAATAATACAAAGCAACGAAGAAAGATTAAAACAAAGCTGTCAATTAATTTATTATTCGTTAAAATAAGGTAATTAGTGATTTAAATTTAAAATCTTTTGAGAATTTGATGATGTTATATATATAATTCCAATGATTAGATTTCCCAACATGAAAATAATAATGAGCTTGAATGAAAATCTCACTAGGTAATTGAGAAGCTTGCTTAGACTTGCCCATTACGTGGCTAGCCTGGTTCCATGAACAAATGCGTTCTTTCCTCTATCAATTGCTTCCAAAACATCAAGCATATGTTATGATTCTGTACTCTTTTAATAAGATCCTCTGTAGGTTCTTGAAATGTTATTAGTGGCCTGCATCTTAATAAATATTATAAGGAAAAGCCTGAAAAAGTCTCCCAAAATATTCATTTCAGGCTTTTCATTAGCCTATTTTAGGCTAATATAACTATAAATCTATTCCCTTTTTTCAATTACATCATATACCAAACTTGGTAAAAAATTATCTATTATTTATTTTTTCTATTTTTATTTTTTTTACACGTAATTTGCCATATTGTGGGTTATTAATTTCTAAAATAAAACTCTTAAAGGTCATGTCTCTTGAGAAAGTATTACAAAATTAAATTATATTAATTTGGTCATTTTAGGCCTTATGAATGCAGCTGGACACCTAACTAGGATTAATTTATAATTTCACAAATAGCAACCCCACAGCTAAGATTAATTTATATTCTTTATTCATTTTTAACCTAATCTTTCTCTCCCCTCGTCTCCTTTTCCAATTTGTTGTGTATTTTAATTCTTTTAAGTGAACAAGTAATGAAGACGACTTGCTCCTGGGATTTCGCTTTTCATATTTGCTAAACTAAACATATAATTTTGTAATTTGATCTATTCATCGATTCAATTAAATAATTGAATCACGGGTCAGATATATTGACTCGATTAAACCCGGGTCAACCCAAAAAAAAATTCCTAGATAACCAACCATTTAAACGAGATAGTTATATTTGAATCTTTATATTACTCTTAAAGATGGTTGTGAGTTGTTTTGTTGATAGGGTTTTGTACGGATGAATCTTTGTTTTAATTTAAAATAAAAAAAACAAACAAACGATTAGCCTATTTTAGGCTAATATAACTAAATCTATTCCATTTTTTCAATTAAAACTCTTAAAGGTCACGACTCTTGAGAAAGTATTAAAGAATTAAATTATATTTGGTCATTTAAGTAGTTTTTCTAATAAATTATTTAAATACTACCAAATAAATATTAAATTATTCTTTTATCTCTCCTTTTTTAAGCATTTTTTTGCCTTGTATACAAAACACAAAACCACCACTTTCCTCCAAACATTAATGTTAAGAAATTTCTTGAAATAAAAGAACCTTTTCTTAGTCTAAAATTAAAAATCATATCCTATTTATGACCAAGTCACCGGTTCATTTTTCCTATTCTTAGAATCTAGAAATTTCTAGTTTTGAAAATTCTATATACAAGAAAAATGTATTGTGAATAAAAAGGAATTAAATCCACCACCACAAGTCGAAAAAGCAAGGATCGTTAATTTCCTAAGCATATCCTTTTCAATTAAGTCTTACTTTTCTTTGTTCAGAAGCAGAATATTATCAACCATTCTCAAAATCTAATCACGAAGAAATCCTTCAGAAAATTCAAGCGCCTGATTTTTCAACGGTCCTACGTAGACTTTGTCGTGTCCTTATCCAGATCTCCCTCTCGAGTAACCGACACGTGTCACCAACCCACTTCCCTTGCCACCCTCCCCTGTAATAGTGAAATGTACCTCTCATGGCCTGAACCTTAATTAGCTCTCTTTAAGTGCATGACAAAGTTTCCTCTAGATCATCGCCAGATCAAGAATCTTGTAGCTTTTTTCACGAATCTCCAAAGTTAACGATTTTTCAAGAATTTGGGTTGTTGTTTTGTTATTTATACATGAGCAGGGTGTTGTATCAATCAGGAATGAGAGTGGTTCAGGGAATGAAGGAGCAGGCATCAATGTGTGATTCTAGCACCATCAAGTCTTTGAGAGATTCTGCTTGTTCATCTTCTTCTTCTTCAAAGCAGGCAAGGCGTTTCTCTGGTTCTGTTGATTCAAGTGGTTATAAGATTGCCAAGAGCGATAAGTATAAGCAGGCTGAGGAGAATCTTAGGACTGTCATGTTCTTGAGCTTCTGGGGTCCTAACTGAGCGTCGTCAAGAAGCAGCAAGCTAGCTGTTGGTGTTCGTCTGTTTTAGCTCTTTGGAAAATATTTCTGTATCCCTTCGAGGTCTGTTTACCAATCAACTTCTGTACAAGTGTAAATACAAAATGGTGGTCTAGTGTATATTCAATTATAAAATCTTTATTTGTAAGTTATTTTTGTTATCTCTGTCTGGCAAAAGATACCACTAACATCAAATTAGAGAAAGGAAGACTTAATTCGGTGATTTGACAAGTATGTCATCTTCCCTGCCATTTATCTCTAGATCATGGTAGCCTGGTATCGTTTCCTTCTGTGCTTAATGGCAATCGGCAAGATAGCTAGGACTTGCTTGGGCTTGTACAGTTTGTGTGTGAGCCCAAAATGTAATTTGAATACATGCTCTGCAAATGGCCCAATCATGGGAGGTAACAGGACGGAATTTTTTCCCTGGCCATAATCCATCTCCAATCTCCACCACATAAATAAAACAGAACTGATAAGCTAGCTTGTTCAGTTTCTCTGTGCCTTTAGCTCCAAAACCTTGTAACCTTTCCTCAGAGCTCTCAGCTGAAAACTGAAAGACTATGAGTTCACTTAAACATTACAAGAGTTGTTATCAATCACCATTTCTTCCTAACCTCCACAAAAAGATGGTAAAACAAACCACTATTGCTCCAAACAAGCTGGTTCACGGAAGAAAGCTAGCAGTGAGGGCATGCGGTGGACTAGAATCTGAAAAGAATTCTGAAAGACGAAGTTTCTTGAGTCTTGAAGAAGCTGGTCTGGTTGAAATGTCCGGTATAAGCACCCATGAAAGGTTCCTATGCCGTTTAACGGTATTTCTTTCTTAAGACCTTGTTCAAAATGTATCAACACATGCATGTATTGAAGAATTACTGAATAGTTTCAATAATTTTGCGCGTGTGTGTTACAGATATCATCATTAAACCTTTTAAGGGTTATATCAGAGCAAGAAGGGTGTACAATTGAGGAGCTGAATGCTGGGAGGGTATGCGACTGGTTTTTGAAGGATAAGCTGAAAAGAGAGCAGAATATAGAGTCCGCAGTGCTTCAATGGGATGATTCTGAACTCCAATTTTGAGCCTTTTTACTCTTCTCTTTATTTAATTAACAAAAAGGCTCACTTAGGGATATCATGGGATTGAGTTATAGTGTTGTTTGTGACTATACATGCTTTGTGCGTAACTGTCTTTTCCATTAGAGCACCATATTGATCCAGTTTCTATGAGTACTGATTTCAAAGTGGAAGCTAATGCAGACCCATAATCCTGTGATCCCAACTAGAATCACCTGCAATTTTGCCTTCTTCATGGCAGATGGCACGTTGGGAGGCATCAGACTTCACATCCTTCCCGCTTTGCAGAGGCATGTGTTCTTGGTAAACAGTGCCCTCAGGCACAGTCGGTTTGATCCCTTCCCCCGCCACCTCCCTCATTTTTTAAGGGGTGGCGCCTCCTCTCCTAGTGTTAGGAGAAAAAAACAAAATGAATTCTCGAAACGGAAAATTCTATGCAATATATATCATTTCATGTTTCACATAACCTTTCTGATCACAGTCCAAAACCTTAGCATTCTTAACCAAGTAGTGAACTAGTGGATTTATCAGCTCCCAACATTCCCTGGTACAGTGATCTTAACAATCTTGGGATGTGACGCACAACATTGAAAATCTCTCAACGGAGGCTTCCTATATTCCTCCTCATCGGGCGTTTCTTCACGTGTCTCGTGAAAACTGCTAAAACACAACACTAAATTTTCAGTGAAAGCAAACCGAATCTGTTTTATTCAACTTTATCCACCCAAAATAGCAACTCAACAATTATGAGTGGAGGTGGTTATTGGTCAAGTTCATGATTGTTTTGTCCAAGTAAGGTGTACTTCCTGGCAGCCCTGTGTCGCAGACAGGATCTTATTCAAGAAGCACGATTCGAATGTTAAACACTTGCGTTCAGAAAGCAGAGAGGGCACCCCTTTAAGAATTTAACCTCCATCTTGGCTAGAATCCGGCAAGGCTAAACAAGAATCATTAGCAATAAATCCTAGGTAACTTCTTTGACGGGCCGAAAGTCCAGAAGAAGATCTTTCATCATGTCCCTCGGGAGTTCATAAATGTCGTCCTGATCAAGATAGTCATCTCCAAGCACTGAAAATTCAATGCCGTAAGCCACAGCTCGAAAATTCAAGCAGAGATTTTTCAAAATCTCGTCTTGGAATTACTTCTAACTGATTAAGCTTGACTTCTAACCATGTTCTTTGCGTTTACACAAAATTATCGTAGATTGTAATACCGAACAATTTCATCAAACAAACAATTGGGATTTTGAAAAGTTAATCACAAAATTAATGGAATGATTAATGAATTCATATTCAAAACTTGGGAGAGCTGCAAATGCTGACTCTGTATTCATTAGGGTTCGAACCTGTCCGATCAAAAAAATTAATTGATCTAATAAAAAACTTGAGTCAAAATCCAGTTTTAAAACATCATTTTTCTTAAAATAAAAAGAATAAAATCACATCATTTTAATATTTTTAGAAAATATTTTTTATGTGAAGCTGGATTAATTTTTTTCTAATGATGATAGAGACATTGTCTTAAATACTGGCCACAGGAAATCTGAAAAAAACAAGTTAAAGTTAATTTATTTTAGGTTGACTCCATGTCTCCCCTATCAATTACTGATCCATTAATTTATTGGTAAATAAGGAGAACAATTTTGTCCATTTATCCCACTTAAGAACAAATTTATACGTGTAAAGAGTGAAAACGGTCTTTGTCTTGAAATAATTAATAATCAATAATCAAAGTGAAAACATGGGTTTAATCAACTAATCCCACCATCTCAAATAAAGTTAAATTAAATTCCAATGAAGCCAAAAACACCAAAAATCCAACCACTTCCTTTTTCCAAAGTCAACTTACCCTCACGTCAACGCCAAGTTTAACAAAAAAAAAAAAAAAAAAAAGCAAAATTGTTTCTAGCATCAATCAATGGAGATTGGAGGCTAGCGAGTGGGCCACAAATCGAAGCTTCCTTCTTCCAAAGTCTCATCGTTCATAACGTTCAAAGGAGGAAAAGAGCTCCCTTGTTGATATATACATGTGTGTGTATAATTTAAAAATATATATTTTTTAAAAAATATTAATTTAATTGTTTTAATACTCCGATAATTTTATTGTACTAATATTAAAAGTTTAAAAACTAAAAAAAATATTCTAATATATTTTTTCTCCTAAAAGATTAACCGTTGGATTCACCTCCAATATCAAGATTATATTTATCACTAATCAAATGGCATGATATTTTTTTAAAAGTGTAACAATTTTATAAAAAATAAATTATGATAACTAATTTAAAATTAATAAAATACTAAAGTAATAAAATTACAATTGAAAATCAATAAAATATTAAAGTATAAAATTAAAAGAAAAAAAATAAAAAGTAGAATAAAAAAAAAAGAATAAAAAATTACCATCAACTTCTCCAATCCTTCTAGTATAGAGTATATGTGAAGAAAATAAATTCGGAAAAAATGGAATTAAAAAAAAAAAAGGGGAGATGCTTCACTGCTTATATATACATAATTAAAAATTTTCATAATATTTTCTTGTTATTTTAGTAATTATATAACAATGAAGCTTAAGCACCATGAAATTTCCCAATCCTTAACATGAACAATAAACACAGCATGGACTTTTCCAATCCTTTTTGTGACATGAACGGTGAAGCACCATGGATTTTTCCCTTTTCTTAAGCGCGTCTATATATATATATATATATTACTTATTTATTAAGCTATTTTCTTCTTTTTTTTAAAAAAAAAAAGAAAAAGAAGAAGACTTGGACATGAACCCAAATAATCAAACACAATTAAATCCCCTCTCCAAATCCACCATTACTCCTCACCTTCAACTCTCCCCCTCTCTCCTCATGTCTTTCAAAGAAGAAACCACCACCAAAACTGAGTCTCGAAGCCCCGCAAAAACGACCCCGTTCCTGATGATCTAATATGGTCATAGCGGACCAGAGATCACCCGCCGATAATACGAACAACAATAACAATAACAATAACAAAGTTTGGGGACTTTTTAAACTGCCGTTTTTAGGAGGAAGCGACGCAAACACGACACCCTCTTCTTCTTCTTCTACTACCACTGCTACCACTCCAACTATGATGATGCAGCAGCAGCAGCACCACCACCACCACCATAATCACCAGCACAACTCGCAAATTGAAGGATCTTCTAATCCTCCTCACCCTTCCAATTCTGTCTCTGCTGTTGCTAGATCGCTTTTGCCTACTCGTCGTCGTCTTAAACTCGATCCAGGTTCTAAGCTTTACTTTCCTTGTAAGTCTCTCTCTCTCTTAATTTTTAGAACGAACTTAAATTGCTAATTTTGAAGAAAAATTGAGATAATTAAGTTTCTCCTTCGTTGTCCTTATTAACAAGGATGAATTTGGTTGAAACTCAAAGTCACCGCACGTAATTGACTTTAATTTCTTCAAATAAAAAAAAAGTTAAAAAAATAATAATTTCCCGGATGCTTTCTTTTCTTTACTTAAATAAAATTGAAATATTAAGAAGAGAAAGCTCGAAAGTTACGATCTTCATTAGCTTGTTACTTCAAAATTCATGCAGTCAAATGATCAATGTAATTTAATGATGATTAATTAGGATGTTGTCTTTTAAAGAAATTCCTTATAATCAATGCCCTGACTCATTGAATCATATAGAGAATCAGTAATTTTCAATTGGGGATCAGTGTTATATTTACAACTGCATTCGTTTTGGGAACTATTTGCTTTTGTTTGTTTCCAATTGTGTTACTGATTTTCTGATGCTATTACTCTGATTAATGTTTTAATTATGTTTGTTTTGCGTGCTCTTTTTAAGATGAACCTGGCAAGCAGGTCCGGAGTGCCATCAGGATTAAAAACACTAGCAAGTCACATGTAGCGTTTAAGGTACATTTAAAATTTTTGTTCCTTGTTTTTGTGGTTCATAGCATAGTTATAAGACTTGATCCGGTGGTCAACCCTGCCCAAGGAGGGCTCGTGTGTCGGGTGGGTTCACCTGGTCAACCCAGGCTTCTTTTTTTATATAAAAAAAACCAAAACGACGTTATTTTAAGAAAAACGAATGGCCCGGGTCAAGCCCTGGGTCACCAGCTTGATCTGCCAGGCTAGGTCTTATAACTAGGGTTCATAGAGTCTAGATGTGTAGGTTATAGATGTATGTACACACACGTTTCGTTCTAGATCACTTCGTTTTTTGTTGCGCTTGATATTTTTTGTTATTGTATCAGGTGTGTGACTGGATTTTGTAATGAGTTGTTTTTGTTTTTTCTTGATTTAGTTTCAAACAACTGCACCGAAAAGCTGTTTCATGCGTCCTCCTGGGGCTATTCTTGCACCTGGGGAAAGTATCATTGCTACAGGTAATTATTGTTGCATTCTCTGTTCGTATTATCGTGCTCTGAGGAGAGAATGTATCGTAGCTATTTTATGTTTCTTTCCACTCTATTCTTACAAAATTATCTTCTTGATTTTCGATGCCAGTCTTCAAGTTTGTTGAGCTTCCGGAAAATAATGAGAAACCAATGGAACAGAAGAGCAAAGTTAAATTTAAAATCATGAGCCTGAAGGTGAAAGGGGTTATGGACTATGTACCTGAGCTGGTGTGTAGAATGGTTCCTTTATCTTCTTCTTCTTCATTTTTTTATTATTTCCCCCCCATAGATTTAAGTGTTTTAATATGAACCTATGTTGGTCAACAATAGTCTTAGTGATAAATGATCTTGGTCCCATTCATTTATTTTGATATATTTGGGCCTGAAACATGTTCTGCTTGGGGTGAGTGTTGCGTCATATTGCAAATTCTTCATAAAAACAGGCAAGTATCTTGGTTCCTGAGGAGGTCAATAGGCACAACGAGACAGATAGATATCTTAGGCATCGTTGTTACTGTTAGTTTTGATGTTTCCAAGGGCTGCACATTCATTTCATTTGGTTTCATCTTTCTTAGGGGCTTTTCTGATAAAGATGTTATCTGGCTTTGGCCAGGCTGCTCACTGTAATGTAATTATGTGAAGTGCACTGACACAGCTTACACGTAATGGGATGTGGCATCTTGTGTTGAAAGCCAGATGCCATTTCGGGAGAATCTGTGCCTGTTTTCCTTGCAGAATAACCATGATAGATTTTGGATTCAATTACATCTTGTGTGTCTGGCTGCTTTTGTTGGATGGACACTTAGAATATCTTTACAAAACTGCTTTATGGTCTATTTGAAACTTTATTTTTGTGTTTGGATCTCCTGTTGCAACTTTATGAAGTGACTTTAGATGCTTTGTCTCTACAGTTTGATGAGCAGAAAGATCAGGTAGCAATAGAGCAAATATTGCGGGTTATTTTTCTCGATCCAGAGCGTCCCAGTCCTGTAAGTATCAATAACATGTCAACAATCATGGAATCAAATTAATCTGTGCTTTAGGATCCATAATTTTCTGTTTTCTCATATGTTACCTCCGTTCTCTTATGTTTGGCACATGACATACAATTCATACAATTACAGTCTTTGGAAAAGTTGAAGCGCCAATTGGCTGATGCTGATGCAGCTGTTGAGGCACGCAAGAAGCCTCCAGAAGATGCAGGCCCAAGGATTATCGGTGAAGGACTAGTTATAGATGAATGGGTGAGCTGTCAAGTGTTGTGCTTTCCAAACTTTCCCTGTAAAATTCTCTAATCTTTGTCCATTCCTTTTGTACAGAAAGAGCGAAGAGAGAGATACCTTGCTCGGCAGCAGGGTGAAGGAGTAGACTCAGTATAGAGTGGCAGTTATCTTCAAGGTGCATTTGTGTATGATGAATGGAATTTATACAATCCACCATTCAGTAAATTCCTCCACCCTTTTCGTGTAATGCAAAGGATATTGTATTCAGAAAATCATGTAGGAAAACTTCAACATGGTGTGTAAAGAGAAACTGGGAAGTGAATTCTGTGATTTGAGGTACTAAAACTTTTTCGTTCTCCATCTGCCTGTATATACTTGTGATTTTGTTTTCCTATTTCAGAAATAACTGATCTTTACCCAAATTAAAGCGCATAATTTCAATTTTAATGAGTATTGATATGGAGGGAAATCAGATCCCATTTGCTGATTTACTCTGTGTCATTTCATTGGCACTCTTCCATGGTACTCCATTGCTGTTAGTATGTGCTGTGAATACATTGGCCCATGAGCAGCCTGTGACAGGACCCGGGAACGACAGCAAAACCTGATGCCCTAATCTGGGTGTCTCCAAACTATGAGCTGTTTGCAAGCGTCCTTTGCTCTTTCTGAATTCTAGCTGCTACACCATCGTCTCGGAATTTTTAAAAATTTCGATGTTTTAATATTTTAAATTATTTTGATATATTAATATTAAAAATAAATTAAAAAAATATTTTAATACATTTACTAATAAAAAATACTTAAACAAAAATTACTTTGAAAAGAAATAATTGTCTTTATCTCAAACATATCCTAATAAGGTAGTAAATTATTTATTTAGTCCCTGTGGTTTTAGCAAAATAATTAATCAGTCCCTCGGGTTTAAGAAGTCCTATATTGCGTCTCTATGTTTTTATTTCTATTTATAAATCAATCTTTAACTGTCCATTAATAAGGTGCTGCGCTGTTACCAATTTAGTTATTTTCTTTCTAAAATACCATTTTGAATATATATATATAACTTGCTGAACCTACATGAGTCTGGCAACTAAGGAGTAATTTACTGTATGACGAGGAACTCAGTAATCAAATTAATCAAATTATTATATGCTTAAACCTCGTTAATCTTTAGCATGAATGACCTGTTTTAAGCAAAGCGGAGAGGCTTACGTACCTGGTGGTGTAAATGATAAAAGTTAATTTCCGTAAAGCCAAAATAATCTGTCCACAGTCCGATAAACAGTGAGTGAATAATCTCCATGTTCTAGCAGTTTAATCCCCTGAATGCTGGATCACAATATCCAGCTCTAATGGTACAAGAGCTAGCAGTGAATACTGAGAGAAACGTTTGAACTGAAAGTTAATCAAGCACCATCCTGCTGACAAGAACTTTTGAGTGTATTTCTGTCAAAAAAAAAAAAATATCTCATTTAAAAATTTAAATTTTTAGATAAAATTTTTAGATAAAATTTATATTATTTTTTAATATACCATCTTCATATTATTTTATGTTTAATTTTTATTAAATAAATAAAAATAATAAAATTTAAACTTGTAACCGTTTGGTTATCATATCAAAAAATTATTTTAACCAAAAATTATAATTAAATTTTCATATAAAATTTCAAGATAATTTATATTATTCTCAAATATTTTCTAGCCGACTTGTTTTTCTTTGTTGTCACATGCAAGAATCGCCACGTTTTATTGGCGGATAAGATTTTCCCCGGCATTCTTTCGACATCACAAAGGACCCCCCCGCAAATGGAAATTCAATAAAACCATGGCTTCCGCTTCTGGATTTGCTTCCATTGTATCTGTAAAGCCGCTTCTTTGGCCATCCCACACCATTCAGTCACTCCTTATATCTACGGGCATGCTAATCCTTCACTTTTGTAAGAGAAAAAACGATAGTCACAAGCGGGAAGTAATTAAGTACTCCGTACTTCGTTGAGAAGCAAAGAGAGTTCAAGAAAGATGAGTAATTCTAGCAGGAACTGCATGGAAGCTAGTTTGGCTGGGATTGAAGGCCAGCCTAGTCATGGTTCTAAATCAAACTCAACGTTTCGATCTTGGAGTTCCAGGAAGAAAAGCTATTTCTTTGGTGGTAATCGGGGCCGTGATGGAGAGAGCAAGAGAAGACAGGCTGAAGAGTCCTTTCAGAGAGTGATGTACATGAATTGCTGGACACAAGGTTGCTAGTTAGTTGAGTTTTAATTTGCTAGTCTTTGTTGCCAATCTTGTAGTCAGTGGCTTCATGGTTCAGGAGAGATTCTTGACTCCTGATGAGTTTAGTATATATTGCTGCAAAGATTTGTGCTTAAAATCTCTAAAGAAAGGCAACATGAAAGCAAGTCCATCACTGGCATGTAAAAGTTCTGTGAATTTCAATGTTCTGAATAGAGAAAAGCAGAAAAAGTTTCAAATGATTGATCTAATATGAACAAATATGACCAGCGACGGACCAACCGTACTCTAGATCAAACAGTCGAGAGATACATGAACAGCCCCATATATAGCTGTATTAATTAAAGTAGATTTTTCAGACCATTTATTAATCTAACTTCTTTTCTTTCCTTCCTTTTTCCCCTTAAAATCTTTCTTAAAACTGTGATCTAATCTAGTTAACAGGAGCTAACTATCACGGCTGGTGATAATACCTCTCTTCTTAGGAACAATATTTTTAAAAACAACGGCAACCGGCGTGTTATGAGAACAAAGATTGTTGTGAGTAACATGTCTTCGTTCATAAAGCTCCAAAACCTCCATAAATGCCCTATAAAAAGGCCATGCACATTAAACCTTGGTGGTGGGAATGAATAACGTGTAAAGATAAATGAAAAATGATAGAGCCATGGTCTTATTTATTCCGGATCATGAGCAAATAACAGGTAGAATGTGAGCTTCATTACCCCTGGCATGGCACATACAGACATATCCGGTTTAAGCTAAGAGTTATTTGTACGATCAAGATTTCATTTGATAAAAAAAAACCTCTAAAATAAACTTCACTTGCAGATATATATAAAAAATATTTCTTAAATATTTTAAAATATTCTTGCTGAAGAGTCATTCACCTTAAACCGGCTCTAGAGACCTACACGTTGAATCAAATCTTTATGGCCGGTAAACTTTATCCAAGCATTCAATCATGTATAATAAGAACAAGGCGAATCTTCACTCAGATTTTTATTTTCCTGAGCAAGACAGAAAAATTGGACTCAGCTAGCAACAGTACACAAGATCACATCCATGTATGTATGGGAGACATTATTAATGGCTATCGAAGGAATGTAAGCTAAGCACGATAGAAAAAAATATCAACACATTATTCCCTCCATGAAATATATAATTAATAAGATAAAGCACATCTGGGTCGCATCCAATGCCAAAATAGGTGCCTGTGTGGGACATCATTATCAACTTAATTTCTTCTGCTGCTACTGCTACTGCTTCTTCTTCTTGTTTTTTTCGGTGTGGATTAAAGATTGGTTCTTGCATACCACAACCAGGGGTGGAAGGCGCAGAAATCTAGAATTGATGGGGGAAAAAAAAGTGATATTGGGGTGAAATTAAAGCATAAAAAATTGAAAGGTATAGTGAAAAAGTTTCAAAGTTTTTAGACTAAAATGTAAGGTTTTTCAAGATTTACAACCACAGATCTATTAAAAAAAGAGTTTGAAATAATTATCAACACTAAGATTAAATCCTGCTTGTTTTTGCGGTGCACCATAATAAAAACATAAGATTAAATCTTGCTTCTTTTTGCGGTGTACCATAATAAAAACATTAAAGTCAATGAAATTCATGTTTATGCTGTGATGGCGCTGCAAAAAATGAGTATAGATCTTGTTCTTTAAAATCCCTTTTTAAATAACAAGATGAAGAACAAATACATTTTTGAGCTGATACGAGGACTAGCATTTGTAAAAAGACATGGCACATGATTCCCAAGTTTGCTTTCTAATCATCTCAAATCGAGGGAGACAGTGAGAAGGACAAGGGAGCACTGGAACTAAATGCACTTATCCATTATCTTCCTATCCAAAAACATATCCGTAGAGGGATATTGGAGAAGAAGAGGCAAAGGTGCCCTAGTACAATAAAAGACCAGCTAGTCATGCGATTCTCCTTTTGTTTCATTGCAAGACCGTGACCAAACCAAATTCATTGTAATGTCTCCCTTTTCCTTGAAAGATGTTATCCATTCGGTACAAATATTGATTCAATTCACCGTTGCGCTTATCACCGAAAGATGTTATTGATGAGAAAAGAAAAAATGCTACTCATAAGGCATGTGAAACTCGATTCTCCACTTGCAGTAAAGTCGTGAATTTTGGCAATATTTGATCCATTCATTTGATGTGAAGTGCCACCAATCCTGCCCACCTGCATATATGCTCTCCATTATCTATGTTGTGGCGATCATTAATAATAAATCAATCGTGGCTATAATTAATTAAGAACCCATTTTGGATTGGGTTTCGAGTTTCAAGTTCTTCAAGGCCAATTTATCGAACCCAGCTGGGCTTATCAACTGTGAAATCATCATTTATTTTGAAGGTAGGTGAGAGGTTCGATAATGGGCAAACCTCAAATCAATTCAGAACAATAAATCGAATCTCAGTTGAGGGAATCTTGAGAGTTTTAAGGGCTCTTCAAGACTTGAATGAGATAAGAAAAATATATCTGGGGACTCAATTGAGAATCCCTCTACAGTTAGAGGAGTTATTTGAGGTTTGCCCTTCAATTTTTATCAGTGAACAGACGGGGAAATCTATTGAAAAAAACAGGAAAAAAAAAACCTTGGCATCCAGTTTTTAAAGATTGCCCTTGATAAAGTAAGGGGATTTTGGAGTAAAAGTCATCACCACTGCATTAGGACCCATCTCAGTGGTAGCTTAAAACACTATTTAGAGTCAATATCCATCCATCATGCGATGTGCCCTCTATTTAACTCAACAATGGGCATCAATGGTTTTCATGGCATTGACAAGCAATCAGGAAGAGGACGAGCATAATCATGACTCTGCATTATCCCTTTTGCGCTGGACAATGGGGTTAATCTTGATAAAATTATGGCCAGATTAGAAATAATTATACAAGTTAAGCAAACATAATCTTCCCAAAATTGCTAACGTAATATCCAATAGATTTTGTCAAGGAGATATGGCTTGACTGTAAGAGATTCTCCATGAGCACGTTGGATCATAGGCATCAACAATCGCCACACTCGTTAACTTCTTGTATAGCTTAGGCAACCATGAAAGGTGCATGGCTTTGCAAAATTCTCGAAGATAGACAAGGACAGTCAGAAACATAGTACGAAACATAGTACTGATATATATATATATATATATATATATATATATATATATATATATATATATATATATATATATATGTTAGTATGTTCCTCGATTAATTTCACGGGTCCTGAACTTAACGACCATGTAAGCTTCTAATGATCCTAAGATTTGTGAGACTCAAACTGGTGACTTCTAAAAAACAAACTTAGAACCTGACCAGTTAAGTTACACCCCTTAAAATTATAGTTCTTTCTGATATCTTACTTTGGTCTGACTTGGTTTAAATCTTGAATTGTTGGTTCGCTAAATCAATTCATGGGATTAATATGGATTTATTCCAAACCAATATATTTTTTTTTATATTCAAATGATAATTTTGAAAAAATAAAATAAAATGATTAATCAAAATAAACAATTAAATTTTTTTTAGTTAATTAGCAATGTCAATTACACTACGAGTTATTATCATTCGAGTGACTTCAAATTAGCATATCCTAATCGAAATTAAAAAAAACAACAAGTAATATGTATAGAATGCAACATATGAGGCAGAATTTTGTATTGTTTCTTTGTTTTGGTTTTAAATTTTTAATATTCGCTAGTCGTTTCTTTACATATGACCTACCTTCTTTAAAGCCAGGTGAAGCCAAAAAAAAATATTCAAAAAAATCGGCTGAAGATGTATGCATGATATATAGTGTGAATGGATAATCAGCCAAGAACAACACATAATGAGATGTGAATTGTTCCATCTAATTCATTGAGGCAGTGATGAATTAAGCAAACACCATAAAATTAGATGCTAGCTAGGAAAAGGGTTCTTCTTGTTCGCCCTTCGTGCATGCACATCAGTAAATTAAGCAATTATTTGTAAAATAAGAATCACTGCATGAAGGGGAAGAAATTATTTGTGCACTAAACTTGGTCTTAATTAATAATATTTCCACATAATAGATTCTTATCGATGCACTGGAATTTCTGTTGACTACATAAAGCTGTGGACACTCGTCATTTCGGGACAAATCTCAGAGCTATTTCATATAATTTATGACATGAAAGCAGTAGGGCATGCACTGCTACCAAAAACCAAAAGAGACAACTAACTGATCCAGCCCAATAGTTTAATTATACTACACACTCTTCGGGCCTTGTCCTCCTTTGGTCATCTCATAGCCTCCTCCCTTGGGATAATCTTCATCAGTAACAAATCTTGACCAGAACCAGTGTGTCGTCCATACTTGTCCCATCTCTTCAATGGGAATGCCCTTAGTCTCAGGCAAGAAGTAGTAGATAAAGATGGACATCAGCACCACAAAGAATGCAAAGAAGAGGAAGATCCCAAACTTCAAGTGGCAAAGCATTGTTAGAAAAACTTGGGCAATTATGAATGTGGAAAGCATGTTGACAGACACGGTGACACTTTGTGCAGCTGATCGGATTTCCAATGGGAAGATTTCACTTGGCACCAACCAACCAAGAGGACCCCAAGACCAGGAAAATCCAGCAACGTAAATGCAGAAGAAAAGCACCACAACAATAGCATACCACTTGGGCAATTCATCAGGGTTCCCATCAATTCCAAACTTGGCACCAATACAAGCTGCTACAGCGATCTGGACATTGACGAAAGTTTTTTTAAAAAAAGGGTGTTAAGAGCTACGAAGTTACAAGACAACAGCTCGAAAAAAGTTAAGTTCTTGCGTAAACAAGTCAATTACCTGGCATATCAACATCTGACAGCCACCTTCAAGGAAGAGAAACCTTCTTCCCCACTTATCAACACCGTAGATAGAAACCATGGTAGCAACAACATTAACAATACCGGTGATCACAGCAGACATGAGCGCAGCGTCATTACCAAAACCAATCGTGTTGAACAAAACAGGAGCGTAAAACATAATGACATTGATGCCAGTAAGTTGCTGAAAGAATGGAATCATTATAGCCATAGCTACGTGAGGCCTGTACTTTCTTTGCAACAAATTTTTCCATGAATGCTCAACTTTCTTTGAAGCTTCACTAGCAGCAACAAGGTCATTAAACTCCTCATCAACATCATCAACACCACGAACTTTTTCAATTTTTCTCTAGCCTCATCATGCTGGCCGCGTTCGATCATAGAGTTTGGAGTGTCAGGAAGGACTAATGATCCAACTGTGATTATGAGTGCAGGAACCATAGCACCACCCAAACTCAATCTCCACCCCCAACCACCATGGATTTTAACAAAGAAATAGTTTAATACATTGGCAATCAGGATACCAGCTGTGATTGATAATTGAAAACCAATGTTGAGTGCACCTCTGTACTTGTACGGAGCCATCTCTGAGAGGTAGAGTGGCACAGACTGTAATCACAAGCAAAAATCAAAACCATTAAATCTCTGATCACCCTGTTTTCTATTGCTTAGATTAACAATTAAGCCGCCATCAAGTTGCAACTTTTCTGTTCAAAGCTGTAGCGTCAACAAGTTAACTTTTTGTGGAGAAAAGGTGTCAGAGATGTCATGCAAAAGAAAAACAAGGCAACCGTGGCTTCCAAAAGATAATAAAATAACAGAGTACCTCACTTTGTCTTATTTCTTATCATTCAGTCGAATTCTTTCACTTGTATTGCTATTGCTACATTAGCGGAAATTGGAATCACCTTTTTTCTTTTCCTTTTAACTCTTTCCCTACTTTTTTTCTCAGGAACCAAACAAAGCATTGAATCTTGTTTAACTTAAAAAGGACTACAAGCCCATATCCGGATCAGAAACAACTCAACAACATACAAGAAAACAAAGATGACATGCTTTAGTACTCAAAACCCAGAAAGATTCCATTGAAAACAATGAAATCATGTACAGAAAAAATAAAACATGCAGCACCTTTTATTTTTGCTTCTCTAATGCCAAAACACAAAAAGTTAATAAATAATCCCGAACAAAACAACCCCACAATCACTAGCAACTAAAAATCAAAACGAGAATCATAAAAAAGAGACAGACAAAAAAGATATTAAGAATACCTGATTGGCAAAGCCTATACCAAAACCAAGCAAGATTCTACCAAGAATCAACATCCATACAGCTTTAGCAAAACCATTGATGATGGCGCCAGCACAGAAGAGAAGACCTCCAAACAACATGGAGAGTTTCCTTCCATATTTACGAGTGACTATGGATGCCACAAGTGATGCCAATAAAGCAGCCAAATACAGAGAAGAAGTGAACATGGTTAGTGTTTGACTATCATATTGGCAGTACTTGTTTGTAATGGAGTCTTGCTGTTTACGGTAAACAGATGGAAAAAACTTCCTCAAGAATGATGGCATGGACGTAACTCCACCTGCAAAATCACAAATTCACTTAACAAAATCATCAATATTTATATCAAAAAAGAAACATTCTTGAGAGTAATATTTGTGGACAATACATTCAAGAAAAGCATTCTTCAAAGTTCGTGACTATATTTTGAAAAAAATCCATATGCCAAAATCAAGTTTCAAAGCATTAAACTTGATGTAAAAGAATTACCAGAAATCCCAATATCGTAACCAAAGATCAAGCCACCCATGGCTGCAACAACACATGTTACAGTGACAAAAGGAGTAAGGTTGCCTGGATATTCCCTTTTGTTGTCACCAACAGCTATCCCTACTGCAGGCATTTTAGCTTGCTTCAATTGCACCAAGAAAATGATATAAGAAGATCAAAGAAAAGGTAGCTAGTGTTTAAGAGGCAAAAAAACAAGAAGAAGAAGACAGGTTTTAGACAAGCTTGGCCAGTCTATTTATAGATAGAAATTGCCAAATTGTTTTCATTAAAGAGAATTATTATTAAACTGTCAAAAACTATTTTCTTATTTATGAATCAAGTTCATTAATATTTTTTAAAAAATGTGTGAACATTTTGAAGATAAGATTATAGGAGATAAATAGAGTAAGGTCTAAAAATATTAGCTAGAGTATTTATTAATTTGTTTTTCTTTTTTCACTTCATTTTCAAGTCTCCTTGGCTATCTACCGTTTGGATGGCAGCAAAACTCAGTTCACATTGTTTCAGAAAATTAATTTATATATCAGAAAATATATAGTCATCATGCTGAGTCAACAAATATTTGCCTATTCACCTGATTAACCTTATCAATACTTGGATAATGTTGTCCGGCCAGACTTTTTCTGAAATATGAAGTGGAAAAAACGTGAATTTTAAGAACTTTACAGAAAAGTTATATACCATGTGATTCCTAGATTTTACACACTCTATCATGGTTTTTTTTTAAAAAAATAATTAAAGGGTATAAATTAATATGTAATAAATCTAGTTATAAGATATAATCCGGTCCGACTGGATAAACCTAATATATTTTTTCTTCTAAACGAGACCGTTTCATCATTGAAATTATGTTGTTCGAGGGGATTACAAGGGGTGTTTATGTCTTCAAGTTAATGGAGTGCGATGCGAAATGATGTCACTTGGTTTCCACAAGAGTTATGATGTCAAATTTCCTCAAGTAAAGGAATACAGTGATGACTGAAAGCAGTTCCTGACCACACAAAAAAGAAAGAAAAGTTCCTGAACTGAAATATTGCTATTTCTGACAACAGGATAATTATCTGACTCCATAGGGCCATAGCAAATCTATCCCTCCTCTTTTGCTGCAAAGACCATCCGATGATCTAAATAACAAGAAGTTATAATTAAATATATATGAAATAACACGGTTTGAAAAGAAATTAAAAATAGCATGGTTTGTATATATTGTGATTGAAAAACATAATATTTATAACTTGTTATTTAGAATAACAATATTTAAAAAAAATTTGAAATGAGAAGGAGAAAGAAAAAACAAATAAAAAACAAATCTTAGAAGTATATCAAAACTTCGATTATGATACCACTAGTACCATAAAAAAGATTTAAACGAAACGAATCTAACGACATCAAAAAAGATCACCAACAATGACCTGAGTATTCTACACTTGACGCCTAAAGGTGGTGGGTGACTCACTTGCCTTTGGCAGCAAGTGTGGCCTACTCTGGTCACCTTCGGGGGTCTTTTATGGTGTTGTTGGATTTGTCTCGTCAAAATCTTTTTAATTATATTAATGGTGTCGTAATCGGAGCTTTGATTTGTTTTCTAGATTTTTTTTTCTCTCCTCTCTCCACCCATTTCATATCTTTTTTTTTAAGTTGCTATTCTAATTATCAATAATCTATAAACATTATGTTTTTCAATTGTGACATGAATAAGCTGTGTTATTTCGTTTTTTTTTCAAAATATTGTGCTATTTGCCAATATTTTAAATTTATTGTGCTAATTTTTTTTAAAATATGTTATTACCATAAATATATTATTTAATACCCCACATTAATATGTTCATATCATTGTTCATAACTATATTTTTCTTTTAGATCCCTAAATTTTTCTTACACTGCATGCAATTATTAAACTTTATTTCATTTCAATTTCCTCTTTACAAGTTATGCTTGCATGATTTTGTATGTTAAGATATGTTTTGATTTGCATGTTTTAGCGTACTTTATATATGAAAAAATTGTCTGATATTAAATTAAAGATTGATTTTATAAAAATAATTTTAGGTTATTACCCCCATTCGCCTGTTTTAAGCTTTTTAATGAGAAAGACAAATACGTTATTACACTGTTAAGAATACCTTATCTACATTATTTTTCAACCCAAGTTTAGCTTTGGTTAATTCCTTCATGTTTATTAATAATTCTGAATTCAGATGCAAAATACCTACAAAGGAATTAAGGTACCTGGTGCCAAACTAGCACTTTCAGAACGAATTTATGGTGATTTATGTCTGCTGTCTATGATTGTGCATTTTTGGGGGTAAGATACATTGTGGGATGCCTCCGGCAGCCATCACTTCTCCGATTGCTACATTGAAGGTGGAGTAGATCTTATATATGGTGCTGGCCAATCTTTTTACAAGGTAATGAAGATTTGTCATGTATTAATCTTAATATCTACGCCAAATTGATTAATTATGCATGAAAATCATTTTCTAAGTTATTAATGGTTCCTGATGAAAAAACTCTTGCCTTATAATTTATTTTTTAATGCTTTGATGTGCATATGATGCCACTAAACTATATACTTTATAGTGGATTGTGCACTAATATCTTATACCATATATAATGCAAAAAAGCATCTAATCAATTAAAAAGAATCCACAGATCACTTCAATATGTTATAGACATGATTAATTAGCATCTATTAATTTTCTGTAGTAAAATATATCTTATGATTGATGCAGAAATGTTTAAGAAATGTTACCACTGGAGGATTTATAACAGCTCGAGCCAAGGAGTTTCCTAATGATACCAGTGGTTTCGTAATTATATAGCCGTTGCACTGTTTCTGGACTTGAGGGTGTTAAAGTTTACCTTGGGAGGGCTTTCAGGTCATATTCAACAGTAGTATATTTATCACAAGTGGTTGAGCCTGCAGTCTGGAGTCGTTGGCATTATCAGGGGCATGAGTAAGTTATGCAGAATTCAAGACCTGTCCATGACTTCCTATTTTGCATGATTTTCTTTATGTTTACTCTGATTTCAATTTTCTGTTTTTCAAGGCGTAATTTACCTTAATTGTAAAGGACGAGGATCAGACATTTCAAAGCGTGTGCCATGGGAGAAGAAGCTTGCACAACAGATCAATCAATTTTTCAAAGTCATCCTTCATTGACCAAGATGGCTGGCTTGCCAAACTCCCTCTGTGATCATTGTTATAGAACTGTTTTCTTTGTAATTCTTATCGCTAGAATGGCATGCAATCATCACTACTTAATTTAATAGTTTTGTTGACAGAAATTTTTTTATAAGTATATTTATAGATATATAATACCCCTCTGCTTGTATTTCTCAAATTAAATTATACATAATTAATAAAAAAAATTACTACTTTCAATTTAACTAGTGTGTAATTTTAACTTAATCAAACCAGTTTTTGATTCAATCTAGGTTACATTTTCAAAAACTTATTTTTTTTAATTTGACTATATATTTTGACTTGAGCCGGACCGTGAACACTCCTAGTTTATATCAATATTTTTTTTGACACCACAAGAAAACTCATTCAATAGCAGAGTGTGGAGCATATGAAATTTATGTTTTGATTCACAATACTAACAATAAGCATCAACCTGCCAAGGATCAAACAAGGTTTCAGTGGTCCGCATCTCTTACTATCAAGCAAGCAAAGTTTTGCTATCCCAAAATAAGTACGCATCCACTACAACTGTAAAGTCCTTTCCCATTAAGACATGGGACCAACATCATCGTCATGTTTGCCTGATATTTCAGCTAAGCAAATTGATAGAAATCAACAATTCTGTAACCCTAACTGTCTCCAGCAGTCAAGGTGGTGTCATCTGCACAAAAGAGATAACTTGGACCCTTAAACCACATTTAAAACTGATTTTTTTTTTTTTTAGCATAAGCTCAAAACATTATAAAATGTTTTTTAACACGAAAGTGCCATAGCAAGAAAGGGATGGGAAAAGACAGAAGCGAATAAGTCAAGCAGTCTGTCCATCATGGTTCGATGGACGAAACTCGATAGGAACTGTTCACATGCCTCTCTGGGTTTCTTGTCATTCCCGTGTCCTTCATCACGAACGCTTACAAAAAAAAATTGTTGGATGAAAAGGATTGTTTCATAGGCCTAGGGTCACCAAGGAGACCCTAAAGATTTTTTAATTTTAGAAAAATCAAGTGCAAATAAACGAGAAAGCTTATCTCTTCAGTAACAAAATTAAAATGCAGGTAGACTTAACTAAATCCAATAAACTATCACTCTTTACTCACACAGCAAAGGTATCACAATTTGTGCAACATGCAACTTGATGCTACAGAAGGCCTCCAATGCAATAGAGCACAAGCCACAGAACCCAAACTGAGTTCCAGGATTATGCATCAGAAATACAAATGGGGTATTGATGTCAAGGTCGGCAATCCAGTAGCTTTATTCATGCAAATGCTTTGATACAAATTTAAATCCTGAAGTAAGCGTTGAACAAAAAAAATATTGTATTCATGCACTAAACAGCATAGGACAAAGGCATGGAGAGGTCCATTAAAGCAACCAGTTTAAGGATAATAGCACATTAAGAACATTATTAGTAAGGAAAATCTTGAAAAGAACATCAACGATGGTGCAGAATATTGTACACCAAAACCAAGAAAAAAATAAGTTTGGCAACTAATGCTATAGAGAATTCGTGGAATGCGGTCATAGAGAACTCACTTTCACCTTTCCCTGTTTGTTGTTTGAATTTAACCACTAGTACTAACTTATTTTAAAATTATTGTTTGTTTGGAAATATGTTAAAAATATTTTTTTTAATTTTAAAAAATATTCTTTAATATTTAAATATTAAAATGATATGAAAACATTAAAAAATATTAATTTAAATAAAATTATTTTTTTTCAAACAGAAAATAAACACAATCTTAATCTCCCAGCAACAGCTGATGCGAAGAACAAGATCCTTAGGCAATTGATTGATTAACGTTGGAGGATTACATATTTACCATTAACATTATTATTAACAGACAAACACTAAGATTTTTCCTGTAGCCCCACGCCTACAGTTTTAGACAGAAATACGATGGAGTGACACAACTCTTTGTTTCTTTAAGTTATTGAATCTTGTTCTCTTCAATTTCATCTTTTTATCATTAAATAATCATCAATTTCTTATAATTTGTTAGAGAAGTACATAATTAAAAAGCTATTCACAACAACAATATTATTATAGCCACATGTACAAAGTATAGTGCTTTGTGGTTTTTTTTTACATTTTATTGTTTAGTTTTTTTTCTTCTTTCAATTTCAACCTTAAACAATCTAACTTTTTTTTATTTTGTTTTCTTATTTTATCTTTTAAAATTATGTTGTTTTATTTAGTATCATGACTCGAAGTGCGAGTTTTACGAGCTAACTTGTATTTTTTTTTCTTTGTTAATTGGCTTTTTTTTTCTAGTTTCATACTTCAATATTTGGTTAGTTGGGAATTAAGTTTTTAATTTTTTTTTAAATTTCTTTCTATAAGGTTATCATGATCTTATGAAATTGGTTATGGGTTTGGAGGGTTAATCCGGTTGACTCGGGTTATTTTTTTCAATTTCATCCTACAATATTGGATTGATTAGAGATTATGTTTCATAATTTATTTTGGTTTATTTTCTATGAGGTTATCATAGTCTCAAGACCTAGGTTACGGGTTTGTCGGGTTAACCTAAGTTGATTTTAGTTTTTTTTGTGTCCGTTTTTAATTATTTTTTTCTCAATTTCATCTTTCAACATTAGGTTGATTGAAAATTAAAGTTCATAATTTATTTTAATTTTTTTTTCTATAGGGTTATCATGGTTTCATTACCCAAGTCGTGAATTTGAAAGGTTGACTCAGATTCATCCAATATGTTGTTATCTCAAAAAAAATTTAAAAAAATATATCATTTTGAATTTTTTTCGGTCAAATTATGTTTTTGCTGATTATTCAGGTTATTCTTGAAATCACCAAGTCGATCGAGTCACATACTCTTCCTTACCTCAAATTTTGATGTTTTTCTCCTTATTTTTTAAGCTTTTATAGTTCTCCTAAATTTAAAGTTTAGATTCATTTTATTGAGAAATTATTGAGTTCATCAACTTTGAGCCAAAGACATTGTTTATAAGTGCACGTAGACTAAAGAGTTGTTGTTGAAATCCTAAGAGGTTTATCGTAAACAACATTTACACCAGGAGATGATCAATAAAATCTTAAGGTGTAACGATCCGAAAATTTATATACATCTTTAATCATTTATTAACAGTAAAATATGTAAATAGGGTAATTTTTTCTTCATACAAAGACACTCTCATTCATCATACATAATACAAATTTTACATGCATAAATATCAATCTTGTGAGGGATTTTTTATTATTATTAAAGTAAAGGATTATCCAATTCTAACAAAATTTCAGCAGAGTTTTCTAAAATTTTATCCTATTTTTAAAATACCTGCAAATAATAACAATAGCCCTAAATATAACTACCCATGCAATCCATGTTCATAGGCTGCCTTAATCATACCTCTCAAGCCATAAACGTTAACTATTCCATTTGAATATACTTGTACACAATATATAACCACTCATTAATACCATTTTTGACATCAAAATAAAGAAAGGGTCATCACTCTTTTCTCACTTATCAAATATTTCTCATAGTATATTAATTTAAACATAGATCTAGATAAAATACATTGAATTAATTTACAATTTCCTATCTCTACATTAATTACATATATAGAACAATTGGTCGCAAGGTTGAAACAACTGGTTGAGTGTACCTGTTGTAACACATATACATACATACATACATACATACCCATTACCATAATATTAATTTCTATCAACTTTAGAAACAATTGTATCACTTGCGATCCTCTCAAAATATATTCCATCTATACTATATTTCATTTCACTTCAATCTTTTCATTTAAATACTATGTCTTAATTTCTCTTTACATCATGCATAATATACCATCATAGTATTCATCTTTTCTAGTTCTATATTCTTACAATCTGGCCTTTGTAGCTCATTTCAAGACACGAAGTCCTAGGTTTGCTGTCGGACCAGTCCATTTCACTTTCAAAAAGGCCCGACTTAAATCAATCCCATCTGGACCATCTTCCCTAACTTCCTAATGAGACAAAGCCATCAGACATTGCTTCTCTGCCCAGAGAATCATCAAAATTTATGCTCAACGATGGTTGGGTTGCTTTGAGATGTGGCAGATAAGACTGTTCATGTCTACAAATGATACTTTTTTTCACACCCACAAGAAAATTCATTCCATAGTAGAGTGTGGAGCTTATGAAATTCAATGTTTTGATTCCCAATACTAACGATAAGCAACAACCTGCCATGGATTCAAACAAGGTTTCCGTGGTGGTCCTCATCTCTTACTATCAAGCTAGCAAAGTTTTGTTATCCCAACATTGCGTTCCAAGTAGAAGGGAGGATAAGTTTTGAAATGTTTTTATTTATTTTAAATTAATATTTTATATATTTTTAAATCATTTTAATGTGTGGATATTAAAAATAAAAAAAATTATTTTGATGTATTTTCTAGTAAAAACCTTTGAAAAGCAATCACTATCATATTTCTAAGCATTCTTAGAGCGTGTTTGAAAACCTGTTGAAACCGTTTTCTCTCTAAAATTTAATTTTTTTGTTAAAAATTATTTTTTTATGTTTTTAAATTGTTTTGATATACTAATTTTAAAATAAAAAAAATATTTTTAAATATTTTTAAATAAAAAATATTTTGAATTGTAATCTCACAATCAATCTCAAACAGTCGTTTAAACAAATAGATAGAAATCAACAATTTTGTAACCCAAACTGTCTATAGCAGTTAAGGTGGTGTCATTCGCACTAAAAGATAACCTGACACTTTAACTACATTTAAGGCGGTATTTGTAAAAGTAGTAAAAATTACTTTCTAAAATATTTTTAGCTTAAAAATATATTAAAATAATTTTTTTTATTTATTATTTACATCATCAGACAGTAAAACAATTTAAAATTAAAAAAATATTTAAAAATAAAATAAAAATAACAAAATAATAGTTCAGCAGCAGCGTCATATGATCGCTAAAACTAACTCTTTTTTATTTAGCATAAGCTTAAAACATTATAAAATGTCTTTTCATACGAAAGTGCCATAACAAGAAAGGGATGGGAAAAGACAAACGCAAATAAGTCGAGCAATTCATCCATCACTGTCTTTGGTGTCCATCATGGTTAGATGAACGAAATTTGATAGGAACTGTTCAATGCCTCTCTGGGTTTCCTGCCATTCCCATGTGTGCTTCATCACAAATGCTTACAAAAAAATTATAACGTAGATATCATTTCTATATCTTAAATAACTGTAATTACATCCTGTTTTTAATATTTTATTCAATTAATATCAACTGTGACTGCACAATGCCAGAATATTTATAAGCTGCTCTAAAGCTGTTTTTGCAGATAAAAGAAACAGAGATGAAGACTTGTAAATGAGATTAAGAACTAAGAGAAGAAGAAAAAACTTTGAAACCACTCTTTTAGATATACAGTGAAAGAAAGAGAATCACAATCAAGAATGCCAGATTACATTTAATATGCTACGGAATCTATTTGTGGAGAGCTTCCTGACAAGTCTTTTAGCATCAGAAACTTCAGCTTCTGCAAGTTTTTCTATGTTCTTCAAATAACCAGAACTGGCAATCTTTTTTCTTCCACTATTGCAACTTGTTAAGGACAATAATATAGAGATCAGTAACTTTTTGCTACCTGAATTTGCCTCTTCTTGGTCAAGCAATTGAAGAAGAAAGCCCACATTGCGATCGTCCTGCACGAATCTTTTACGGTTTTTAGGCACAGAAACTAAGCTGGAGAGTGCCACAGCTGCCATTTCTCTAACTTCAAATGATTTTGCATCAAGAAACTTAACAAGCTCTGCCATAAATCCAGCATCCCCCATTGCCTTTTTAGTTTCCTCTGATTTTCCACAGAGCCTAAATGCTGCTTTCAGTGCCAATTCTTGAACCGAAACATCTCCATTTCGAAGAAAGAAAAGAAGCTGATCCATAAAACCATAATTCATCAACATAATGATATAACCAGCTGAAGAGAAACATAGATTCTCAATTGCCCATAATGCCATCTCTCGAGATTTTGAGGTACATGCGCTTTTCGGATCAAAAACGCGTACTAATGCCCGAATTCCACCTTCTCTGACCACCAATTGCCTCACTGATTCGTCTACAGATGCAATATTTTGAAGGAACTCGATCGAACTTATCTGCACAGCTTCATCTTTTGATCTTGCCAGCTTGATTAATGTGGGCACTGCACCTTCTTCAATCATAAATCTCTTTATTTCATCAACACCAACAAGATTTCTCAATACCCCACAGCAGGGCAAACAAGTGCTGTTCTAGAATCAGCACTAGTACATATTTTCAATAGAGCTGTCACACCCCCATAAGCTGAAACTGACCAAGCATTATCAGAATTCTCAGTTAATTTTTGCAAGCTTCTTGCAGCACCCTCCTTGCTTATTTCACTGCCACTCTCCAAAACCCTGATCAAAGGCCCTATAATCCCAGCTCCAATCAAAACAGATTTGTAGGAATCAAAGCCCGAAATCACTGACACGACCTTTGCAGCCTCTTGTTGAATTTCCAATTCCACTGAATCAAGAAGACTAACCAGTATATTCACTATGTCATCAACTTCGACAAGTATCTTCACATACTTATCATCTTCAACAACAACATCATACAAATTGAGCAAAGCCTGTCTCTTCATTTCCAAGTCACCAATTTTCATTCTTGTCAACAGATCTCTAAAGTAAAACCTCATATCATCTTTGCGAGCATTGACACCAGGCCTCGACACAACAATGGCAAAACCCTGAGTCAAAATGCCTGCAGTACAAATCCCAAATAGATTCTTTACATGTCTCTCAAACTTTGCAACCATTACATCCAAATCACTCTGCATCAAGAGCTTGCCACTGTACGAAAGATCCACACATCTTCTAGCAAGATCATAGCAGTCACTAGCAGAGGCTAGGATAGCAGATATCATGCCTGAAAGTATCGGATTCTGGATTGAATCACAATTCTCTAGGGCAGTTAGGCTTGAGCATAGCTCTTCTAGCTTGTTTCTAATCAGTTGCCATTTCACGGCAAAAACTTTAATTGGATGAGAGTAGGAGATCAAAGAAGAAATAACCTCAATAGCTTGCCTGAGACTGCACATTGGAAAGATCTGGTCTTGTTTTTGAACTTTCTTTTCCCAAGTTTTTTGTTTATCAATGATTTTGCAACAACCCCATTTGGAATCTACCTATCAAGGGAGGAATCTAAGCGGTGAAATCTTTTTTAAGATAGAGATAGATAGAGTGCGAGCCTGCATATCTCTCCAGTAGCAATGCTATCTAGCTGTCTATCTTCCGACTTAAAGTTGTGAAGTTGAAACTGAATTGTGTTGCCAACTAGATGCTTTGGTTGTTCATTAGCAAATTACATGACTGTCATCAAGTTTGGAAGGGCATTTTGTCATTTTAGAGGGGGGAAATGGGGTTTCTGCTGTGTTGACTGTGGCGTCTGTTGGAAGTTGGGGAGAGATATCAGAAATGGGGATGGTCAAAGGGTGAGTTAGTTACTTCCAGTAGCGGGTTATGCCAAGGACAGAGGTGGGGAGGTTTTATCTTCTCTTAATTCTAAAAAAAAATTACGTATATTTATAAAGTTGTTTTATTATGTTTAATTCATTGTAAATCAAATATGATTTAAAAAAAACTATTTTTTCTTGTAACCTATTATCAATTATAATTTTATTTCAACTGCTATTCTAATTTGGTGGTTTCGATATATTTGTTAAGAGTTATTTAATGATATTAATATGTTTATTTAAAAAAAATATACATTTAAAAACATTACCATGTATTTCATTAATACCATTTATTTTTATTTGAACATTTGATTTTTATTCTTTAAAATAATCAACAATAAATTAATGAGATTTAATTCATATACACAGATGATGCTTAGCATGTGTTTCAAGAACACTCGTTAGCTCTTCCCATATTTTATTATTCATCGGTTCTTGATTCTCTTCGCCTATATATATATATATATATATAATAAAGTGTGGTAAATGCAAGACAATAATACATCACACGTGTATTTCTTAATTATTCTTTTCTTGCACTTTATAGCATAGGTTATATTAATTATTTAACCGCTGCTTTCCACCCCACCATACAGTATATATTCTAGAGATTTCAATTTGGAGAGTTGGGGTATTAATTCATAAAATTATTTAAAAAAATAATGATGATGGTGAGATTTTCTCACTATTTAGAAAGAAGAAATTAAAGTACTTTCGGTAATATTTTGGCTTGCTTCTCCCAAATTTCATCCATGGAGAGAGTTTCGGTTTATTTATATCCATGATTAGGAGAGGAGCTAATTAAATTTACTCCTAACCCTCCAACTTGCTCTTGATAGCAAAGGGAAGAGACAATGGTGAGAGAAAACAAAAACCTTATGGACCACAGCTCTTAATATGGACATCACCTTCGATATTAGGTGAAAAGAAGAAAAGGAGAAGCTCTCATTTCTCCAAGAATGGAGATAACAAACACCCCACCCCACCATGTGAAGCCCTATGGTGGATGACTTGAGCTAGCAGCCACCTTTCCAAGAGGAAATGGAGATGAAGCTACAAATAAAACCATCGAGAGAGAAAGGTGCTAGCTAGTATTCTTTTCTAATCTTTTGTGTGAGGGATTGATGGTGAGAGGAGCTAAGGAAAAGGGCCAAAAGCTACTCTAGTCCACATCAATATTGCTAAAGAAAACGCAAAGGATATTTCCCTTTACGCAAATTAACTTGAGGGACATGCTTTAGAGGGATTGATGGGAGTTTTTCAAAGAAAGCTCGAGGATCATGCACATTAAAAACCAGGAAGATGACAAGTGAACAAATTGACCCATGACATGATTAGGTGTCTAATGTTGTACAGATCCTATCTTAATGCATGACAAGATTATCCACTGTTTTTCTTGTCACGGATCCATTATTTTACATTTAACTTTCCGCAATTGAGTATGATTTATGCGGAGTGTTTTGGATGTATTGGCTCTAGTTTTTAATCTCTCCGAAAAAGTTTTTCACGTGGCAAAAGAAGGCCTTGATCCTTTCTTGACTCTCTTCAGAATTTGACTTTCTGTTTGTAGGCCAATGTGCTGCCTGAGTGACTCCATAAGAAGATGTTCGTTGCCTTCATCCATTCACAGTATAATTTGACCTGCACATGGTGGTGGGTCTTCATTGTATTTACATTAATCTGTAAAATTTACACTTAAGTTTTTGAGAATTCAAACAGATCATAGGACGATCATTGACTAGTGCTAGCTGGTCACTTTTTTTGTTAGCTGGAAGATGGTATAATTTATTGTTGGACATTATAGGGCTGTTGTGAGCCTAGCTAGCACGAGCCCTCGAAGCAATGGTGTTTTGGTCGATTAATGCACTATTGCTATGTTAGGTGCAAATGGGATTTGTGTGCCAAAGCAAAGAGTGATATCTTTAGACAGAACTTTGAGTAGAAAAGAAGTGAAATTTAACACACAAGCTAGCATAGGTACAAATACAATTTACCTTGGCTTCGAAGAGAAAGATACACACATCAAAAAAAATTATGTTCATCTACATTAGTGATAAAAACAACAAAATGACCCAAATAATGAGGTTAAGATCCGAGATTTTAAATTAATTATCTCTCAAGAACTTCAATAATCAAACAGGACAATTTAGAGACAAAACCCTCTAATTAAGGAGGATGCATTGTATAAAGCATTGCTTAAGTTTCTTGGTTTATGTGGGTGTTGAGTGCTTAACCTAAAACTATATTAATATTAAGATTTAAAAATCTGTGTCTGGACCTTGATGTGGTCCACTAAATTAAGCCATTAGCACTGAAAATGGCCTTCCCAAAATAATACAGTCCTAATCTCTTCCTCGGACGGTCGGACCCCTTCCATTTGACTAAGAAGTTTTAAGCACTACAACCGTGGAGCTAACTCCTTAAAAAGTCTAGTGGTTGTGTGGTGGTTTAGCTAACTAGACATTCATGCCGAAGCCATTGACAACTCCTTTTCTTTTCTGTTCTTTTCTTTATGTAAGAATAAATAACGCAACTCAAAGTGAAAGCAAAGCTAACACGTATACAATGTGATTAGCCTTGTTAATCACCAACTACAATTAAGTTTTTATGAACATATTGGGATTTACTAAATGATGCGAAACTTGTGATATAAAGATTTAGAAATCTATGATTAAATTAGTACTCTCCGAAATAGTTAAATTCATGATTTGAGCTTGATATAATGATAAAATTACAAAATTTGGTCAATTCTTCAGTAAATTAAAGTACTTCAATAAAAAATAAAAACTATGAGCAAAATCTCCATATGCATACTAATAATTATTAAAATCAAAGTCATAAATAATTTTAAAATGAAAATAATTAGTAGTAGCATGCACATTTATATTATATGCATATTCAATAAATAGCAAATAATCTTTTGAATTCTTTAAATTCTTTTAAATGATAGTTCTTAACAATATAGTTAAAGTAGGGATGATCATTTTCTGTTCGGTTCGATTTGGTTTTTATAAAAAAAAATAACCAACTCAAAAAAATTAAAAAAAAATTAAAACCAATTCAAACCGACCGGTTTCAGTTCGGTTCAATTTAGTTTTTTTAGAACAAAAACCGATTGAAACGGGTTTGGCTCGGTTTTTTTCGGTTTGGCTCGGTTTTTTTAGATTTTAATTCAGTTCGGTTTTTTCAGTTACAGGCTTATTAAACCGAACCGGTCGGTTTTTTTCAAAATTCTAATCTGTTTTTTTCATGGTTTGGCTTTTTCAGTTGTTTTTTTTTCCAGTTTTCTCGGTTTAATTGATTTTTTAATTTTTTTACTCACCCCTAAATTAAATTCATATTAACTAGTTCTTTTATCATCACTTGTTGAATTGATGATATTGCCTCCTTAAAATTCATCTCAACTTAAATACTCTAAAATAATTCATTGAATGTATTTTTCAGTTTTTTTATCCTTCATCTTATAATTGATAATCCAAAACTTCTAAGAGATCCTTCTATGTGTAGTTTGTATCGTAACACTGAGTTTCAATTTCTCAGCTCTACACCTTCTCTTTTTCACACACAAATCAGGAATGGTTTCTAACTACAAAAAGCTTGAGGTTTGTGGTATGCAAATCTCTCTCATGATGATGAAAATCTTAGAGCTCGATCAGCTTTCACTATCTGTACTGTTAATTACAAAAAAGACTGATGGAGTGGCTTGTTTCTTACAGCTTACCCCAGCAAGAAATGACGTGACCTCGTGGCATCAAGCATGGAAATAAATCTTGGCCAAAAGACTGATATGGCTATCATTAGCTTCTTGCTTGAACGAGACAGCTTGCCAGAATGTTAATGGCTGAAAGGAGAGTCATAAGAGCACGAGATCTTAATTAAACACAGCGTGATCAATTTCATAAGAGCACAGTGGCTCGCAAGTTGCGTGAATTGGATCTGTACCAAATTCGCAACAACAAAGAAATTATAAGACAATTGAGCCATGGAACTCTTGAATTGCTATCAAAACATTCAAGATTGTGCATGGATTTCTTGTCAGGCCAATATATAATTATTAGGGAAATATATAAAATACCATTTGCAAATTTATTTTTTTTAATTGGAGAAAACCTCACCCCTTGAAAAGCATACTTTATAGATCCAGGTTAGGGAATAAAACCTTGGTTATCCCAGGCTCTTATAAGAAATGCATGTCCTAACTAGAGATCGAGATATATTGTGCAGATCTCAAACTCTTTATCATCACGTCACGTCCATTAGAGACCATTTGCAAATGTTGTTAACAAGCAATTTTTAATTTAGACAAAGTCTAAAAGAATCCAAACTTCTACCTCAATTACACTAAATATAGCTTTTTATGTGTTAACAATTACTTTGTGAATCATTATTTCAAAGAACATTTTAAAAAAAAAAATTCAATGAGAATAAAATATTTATTTTATTATTTTTCTATTGTCTTTTTTTTTATAATTTTGTAGATTATTTTTTTTCTTACAATCATGTAAAAATTATCAAGTCATGGGTTTTTTTTTCGAAACTTGCTTTACATATTATAATAATTTTTTATTTAAAAAAGATATTTCTAATAAAAAAATATTTTTATCAAAATAAAAGATACATGAATAAAAAAAAGGGGAGTTTCAATTGAAGAGATGCATTTTTTTTCTCCTTGGTTTTAATTATTGATATTTTTACTAATATTTATTTTAATTTTCTTTAATTTTTATTTAAAGACATGCTACTAATAAAAAAGATGATTCCATCATTACAAAAAATTAATGTATTATAACAAAATATATTTTTTCTTTAAAATTTAAATCACTATCTTTTTTTAAATAACTAGTTTAGCTGCCATAAAATTAGATTTCAAATTCTATCTTATAGCATTGTGCAAGCACACTGGCTAGCATATACCAATTGATTGTTTGGTATCATTAGTCGAATATTTTTTTAAAAATATTTTTTAATTAAAATAATATAATTTTAAAAAAATATTTTTTACATTAAAATCATCTAAAATATTTTAAAAAAATCTATTCATGAAAAAAAAATTAAAAAACAGGTTATAAACGAAAACAAGCTCGCTTGTAAATTAGGGTCCGTGAGACACAATGTTCCCGGGCATTTACCACGAGTATGTTACCTAGCCTGCTAAATCCAGCCCATCTCAGTCCAGTCCTCCTGAATGAAACCCAATTTCAGGCTTGAATTTCATCAGAGGAACTACAAAACGTCTCTCTTCAGGGCATGGGAACTAGGCAAAGGTGTCAGGCTATAACTGATGTAAAAAGCAAAAAAGAAAAAAAAAAAAAAAAAGAAGAAAAAATCACATATTTAGCACACAAAAATAATATTTATCACATAAGCTACCTCTCCTTAGTTCATGCCAGTAAAAGTGTTCGCTCTTTTTTTCTATAAAATGCTAACATTATTATACCAGTTGCTGCAACCCCCCAATACACCGTAGGACTAAGCACCGGCACCAACGGGCGACTCCTTTGTTCACAGGTCTCTATAATAATCCCTGCAGAAGTCATGCCCCTAACACCTCTGCTTTCTCCTTTCAAGTCTCTCGACATCCCAAGTATGAACAACATTCAACCATGTTAGAAGGCAAAAGCCATTGTTGGCGACGTGGACATGCTTCAAACCATGCAGCAGGATGCACTTGGCTGCAAAGGCCCTCGATATATTTGATGTCACCGAGTCTACAGATATTGCCCGCTTCATAAAGGTAACCTCCTGAACATAACTAGATGATATTGGGAATCGAATAATTGAGGAAAGCAAATTTGAAAACGTGATATGTCCTGGTGCTTCCTCTTTTTGCAGGACTTTGACAGGGCCAAGATGGCAATGCATAGTGGGATGGATTTTGGTTCATTATTGACCCATTACAACGGCTGCTCCATCCACTTCTGCATAGGAAACCTAGCAAACTCGCTCTTCAGGATATCAAGTAGATGAAGAGAACTTGCATGCAGCCATGGAGATTATTGATGCATAAACTTTGTATGTAGTATATTTAGCTTCCAAGTTTCAATGTTGTCCATCCTCTTCTTGTTAACCATCCAAGTCATTCAGCTGCATGAACTGCATCCTAATCCCTGCATGCTGTGGCTTGTCATGTTGTCTGAACGAGATCCTGTGATGATACAGAAATGGCCAGTGAGATTACTGACACAACAGAGCTTCAAGAATGCAAAAACTCTAGAAAATTCAGAACCCTGATAAGTTGATGGAAGAAGAATAACAGAAACTTAACACCACGTACACCAGTGACCCTACCGCACAGGATCATTGATATGGGAGGAAAAGGTTTTTACCGACATACATAACAATACCACATTAGTCAAGAATTAAGCAACAATTTCCAGGTAAATAGTTTCACTCAACCAGATTCAGGAGCAAGACATCACTATTTCTGATCAAAATGCAAAAAAAAAAAGCCATCAAATGGGACCTCAACCTACTGAAAGAAAGGAGGCACATCAGTAGCCAACGGTGCCACTAGCACACTATATAGTTGAATTCCTTCTTCTTTTTTCTTCTTTTTTTGTGTGTGTGTGTGAGTGAGAGAGAGAGAGAGAGAGAGAGAGAGAGAGATTACCTGCATATTTTATAAACCTGAGAGAGTCAGTACACAAGGTGGGGCATCTCTTCTTGGTCCCACAACAGAACGATAAACATAAACTTTATCAGCCTGAGAATCATCACTCCCGTCCTCTTTCATTACCTCTACATTCAATCTGGGCATCTCCCTTGCCAATACCCGACAGCCATTCATTGTCACATTGCAGGCTGACATCCAAAGTGACCTCATTGACTCGTATTTCTCCAAACCTGAAAGAAGTGCTGCATTTCCAAATGGGCAGTCCCTTATCTCAAGTTTCCTCAACTTTGGACAACCTTCCAGCATGCACTGCATCCCCCTATCACTACTGCCAGCAAAAGCCACTGACAGAGTTTCCAGATTTTTTGGCATACTGCCCAATATACTCGAATGTCAGGTCAGTCAAGAGACCTGAAACAGAAAGCCTCTGTAGTTTAGTGCATGTCCTCACTACCGCCCCAAAAGCTTCATCCATGGGTTCGTTTGTCAAGTAATCTGGCTGGCCTGGATTCATTATGCAGAGACGGAAGTGGGTGAAAATCTGGGCAGTTCTGCACAATGGTGGCTACTGCAGCATTAGTCATCTGCCTGCAAAAGTAGAGAACATAGTGGAGTCTCCGACATCCGTAAGACACAGCAAGAAACCCAGCTTCAGTCACCCCATGGATAACTTCCTCATCAAAGGGATCTGCAGGGAAGACACGGAGCTCCTCAAGCAATGGACAGTTAGATCCAACAGCCTCCAAACCTTTGTCCCCCACAGTGTCCAAGACCTGCATTAATGATATGAATAAGTCTCCAAAAGTCAATCATCTAGAGACTATGACTCCATGTTTTGGTGTGATTAACTGCAATTGACAGTTGAGCTTCTTTTTTCTTTTTTTTGTTGGGGGCTGCAAATGAAAGGGTGCTACCCTATTTGATTCGAAATGTTGCCCTCTGACTTTCTAACATTTGAAGATTTGCCTCTTAGCACTAGAACCCTGTGTTTAGGCTCCACATGCTATTTTATTGTATGGGGATCAGGTCCTCCCATAACTCTATGACAAGTTCTCTTTATTGCTTAATTTCATGATAGCCTTAGCAGCTCTGTGAATTAATTTAAACAGAGGGTGAAACTCATGCACAGCCACATTTTCTTTTTCTCTATCACAAATTTGTGAAACATTCTTCCTTGTATCAAAGATACTGAAGAATATCCTAATCCAATAATTGAGTGTATGTCATATTAATGCAAAGAATACAACTATGCATACATATGCAGTCATTATTAAAGTAGATGGTGAATATAAACATAGGCAACTTGATGTATAAAACTGTTCAATATAAATAGTAACATTATACAGGAAAAATACACAATCAGAAGTTTTATACCACACAACACATTTGAAACAAAGGAGCATCAGATGAATCAATTCTGAGCAAATTAACAAACAAAATATCAGAAATTAAAGGTTGAGAGTTTGATAATATCCATTGTGCAAAAGGAGTCTAAATATATCAGTGTTATTAATTAACCAGAGAAAGTATATCATCCCTAAGTAGAGTTGAACAATAAAGTCAGAAATCTAAGGCTCTATGCCATGAAAAACTTGTAAGTGAAGATGATTAAATAAATTATTCAGGTAAAAGTTAATTGATTGGTTTCCAAGAATGAAACTGATGGGAAAGATTAAGAAAAACAAAGATCCATACCCAGAGGCGTCGAAGACGTGGACATTGACAAAGAAGACTCGCAAGTTCAATACTTTGCAGAAAGGCATAGCTCAAGTTTAAGAAAGTCAAGTTTGTACAGGCAGGATAGAGAACTGGTAAGTATGGTGCTGTTGCCTCCCATAAACCAGAAAGGGTATTTAAATTCTTCAACTGGTTAAATGAACTTCCAAGCTCAGCGTACTGGCGAGCTGTAAGCTCTGGCATGAATGAACCAGTACCAAGCTCTGTTAACTGTGGAGCACAAACCAGCAGCCTTTGTAGGTGTTCCAAGGAAATACTTTTGTTGGCCTTCAGAACCTTCAGTGATTTGCACCGACTTACAAGCCTCTCAAGTGCATCAAAATTGACATCAGTGTTCAAGTTGGCAAAGTTTAGTACTTCCAATGATGTGAAGTTTTCAGGGAAGCAGCTTAACCAGTTGCCACTCTTGTCATCAATGCCATTCTCTTGTATATCAAGCTGAGTCAAATTCCTGCAACAAGAAAGAAGTCAAAAGTTTTCTTAAGCAAGTGAAAAATAATATAACAACAGATATAACACATAGTCGTCCAAAGCACAATAGAAATCATAAATCATAAAATTAAGGGATTATTAACCAGCAAAAGAATGCTCAGTAACATCCAGGAAGGGAAAAAAAAATAGCAGTTGCATATACAGTAAAACACCTTTTTCCCATCATTAGACGTACCTTTTTAACCCATGCAAGTACAATATAAGGTTTCACGTTACAGTAAACTAAGATGAAAACGTTGAAGGATAATAGTTGCAGCTATACCTGATGGCCAACTAATCAAATATGCAAAACAGCACAGTGAAACCAGATTGATGAAATAATTTATAAAAATTGGCTAGGAAAACGATACATCATCACATAATGTGCTAGTTATATCAAGTGCTCACTACAAAAGCATGGTGCATAATTATATATTGTTATAGGGACATAATTTTTTAGGAATTTCAACCTTTGCTATAATCAATATACTACATCTCCATTTCTCAAGTTAAAGTCAAGTTTCCAGCACATCTCCACTGGACTCCTTTGATATGATTCTCATGAAAGAAACCACTTCCAGGAGCACCATCAATCAAATAACAGGCTAAATCACAGATAGCAAGTAAGTGTGGATCAACAGGGCTTAAGGTTCAGTGAATGAAACCCACAAACTCCATAGTTGCATAAAATCCAAAATTCTTTTATGCCAATATTCTGGACACGGCCTTTTCATTTATTCCCCCCTCCTTTCTAATTACAAAGCATCTGAGCCCAAGCAGATATTGACAGACATAATAATTTTACTAGACGATGGGGCAAAACCAAAGATGGATGATGTATCAGTACCACCCAGAAAACATTGTAGTATCTTGACAACCATTCAGCATTTTCCATGGTCATCACTATCTAAACCAACAACCCGTAAAAAAGGTGCATTTGAGCAGGGGGGCTACAAGTTGACAACAATACTATGACATAGTAAATGCACATCTAACAGGTAAAATGTCACATCAAGAAAAGAGAAACAAAGCACAGGACAAAAGAGATGAAAAAGCAGAACCAACTTCTATTTACATAAACTACTTTTCAGGTAAATTCTTCCCATCCAAAGAAAATGCATTTGCCTTGCAGCTTCCCAATATATTTCTGATTAATCATTAGATCTATTAAGAATTCAACGAAATACAAAGAACTCATGGACAGCAAAACCAGTTATGAGACTCGAGAAACCTGAAATGTATCAGTGATAATTGTGGAAAAACATTGAGTTTGTAACAACTATACTTTTCTTCTTATTTCTTTTTTCCTTTTTTTTGTTTAACCAACAGGATAACTCTCCTCCTCCCTTGATCCTCCCAAGTCATGTTGAGTACAATCCGATCTCAGGTTACTTGACACAACAACAAATAACTTCACCATCTAAGCTAGCAAGCACCCAACCTAGAACACCATTATTAATTGTATCTATTTATCAAACCCCCGCCAGTTAGCAACACTATCGTCCATGAAATATTTGACCGCACAGTCCAGAAAATGCAACACATAAAAAATTACAATTTCCACAGTAGATTAGAAAAAGGGTTTTATTTTTCTTTGCGGAGAATGACATCAATTACATGCCATGATCCATTAAATCATCATTAATAGGTCAGAAGTCACATCAAGAAAAAGAAAACATAAATTAGAAAAAGAAAGTAAACAAACAACAGTAGAACCACTTCTTTTACTGTTTAAACTCTTCAACCAGTCACCAACAAGCATAACCAGAAACAGCCAGGTTAATTCAAAACCCATTAATCAAAAACCAAAAAAACACAGAAAGTTTATTACTTGATCTAAAACTGAATCAATCACTCACTACTTGTTTTAGATCTAACCCAGGACAGGAAAGGATAACACAACAAAAACACAAGATTTTAAGACAAACAAGCAATGTAAGTAACTGACAAAATCCTTACTTGCAATGAGTGGCAATAGCAGCAAGCCCATCAGTACTAAACCCATCACAGCTCAAAAGAGAAAGAACCTTGAAATTAGGAAAATTAAGAGCCAAAAACTCCAAACTTTCATCGCTAACAGCCATTCTCTTAAGCCTTAACTCTTCCAAAAAGGGATACTTTGCAGCAAAAACTACAAACCAAGGATGAACATCAGCTCCCCAGTTTTCAGGGACCAGATTAAAATCAGAAAATCTCGGCTTCCCTTTGAGAGTCACACTCTTAATTCTTGGGAATCTACGTGCGACAATTTCAGGAGAGACTGAATAACAGTTTCCTATAAAAACATGAGTTCTTGACCAGCTCTCTGCGTTGTACCAATCCTTGCATACTAAAGAGACTGCGCTACGATCTTTGTGTGATTTCAAGAGTGAAAGAACTCGTTCCAGTACTTCATCTGGAAATAGAGATGATCTTGTTGAGTCAAGAAATTCCTTTCTCATCTTTGGATTCGAATCCATCAAAGTTAACAACTCAAACTTTCTCAGTATTTAGGAAGGTGAAAAACTTTTCATGCTTAAGATGAATACTATAGATTATTTTCAGCAAAACCCATTTTAGAATTTGAAAAATAAACGTTTCTGCAAAATCTGAAGTGATTTTTCTTGAGAGAACTTCATAAAAATCCCATTTTGGTTTTCGAAAAATTGGAGATGAGAAGAAAACTAACGTTTCTGCAAAATCTGAAGTGAAATGCAGAAGTTGTGAATTGGAGAATTTGGAATCACTCTCAGGTTGGTTTCTGCTCTCTTTCTTTCTTCCTTTGGTTAAGGGGTTTCTTCCTTTGGTTAAGGAGAGGAGGAGGAGGTTGAAGGGCCAAGCAAGAAAACAAACAGAGAGGTGTGGTGTAATATAATAGGAAAAGCATACAAAGTACAGGGAGGAGAGAAATATAACATAAAACAATTTATCATTGGAGAGATAAAAGATTATATAATTATTCATTACTTAATACTATTAATTATTATTGTGATTTATTTTAACCACTTGGTATTCTTTTTCTTTGTTTTGTATTTTTCAAGATTTTCTCTTTCTTGAAAATCAATGTAAGATATCAACTATATCAACTATTGAAATTTTTAAAATATTTTTTGTTTGAAAATATTTTAAAATAATATTTTTATTATTTTAAAAAAAATTATTTTGACATTAGCACATCAAAATAATTTGAAAACACCAAATAAATATTAATTTGAAGTAATAAAATTAAAAAAAAATCAATTTTTTACTAAATCGCTTTTAAAACACAAAAACAAACAGGCCCCAAAATTTTTCCATTTACATTACAGTTAAATTTCATGTTTGTTCATGTATTATTTGATCCATAAGTCACACAGTCATTTGTTGCGAGTAAACTTATAGAAAAGGTGGGAAAAAATCCTTGTAAAATAGATAATAGGTTTGTTATAAACACTCTATTAGGTGAAACTATGAATATTGATTACATGTATAAGATGTTCAGGTTAATATAAATGAGTGTGAGTTAAGAGTGGATCTATTACCACCAGAGTTACATGACTTTGATGTCATTCTAGGTATGGACTGCCTAGGTATGAATAAGGCTTGAATGGACTTTTCGTGAAAACAGTAACTCTCAAAGGACCCGATAGTAGGAAAATTGTATTATCCCAGCTATGACCATAAAGAAGATGATGAAGAAGTGCTGCAAAGCTTACCTTGAGTATATTTTAGAGACAAAAGGGGGAGAAATTCAATTGTTGAATGTTCCAATAATGAGAGAATTTCCCAATGTATTCTCGGATAAGTTATCAGGAGTACCTCTAGAGAAGGAAGTAGAAGTCATTATTGATGTGCTACTCGGTATGTCTCTGATAGCCCAATCATTGTATCGGATGGTGCCAGCCGAGTTAGCAAAGCTGGAGATTCAATTACATGAATTACTAGATAAATGATTCATACGTCCGAGCAATTCACCCAAGGAGCTCCAATGTTGTTTGTAAACAAAAAAGATGAAACACTTAGACTTTGTATAGATTATAAACAGTTGAACAGGGTAACAGTGAAGAACAAATATATGTTTCCGCATATAGATAATTTGTTTGATCAACTTAAAAGGGCCATAGTATTTTCAAAAATAAACCTAATATTAGGATACTATTAGTTGAGAATCAATTATATATATGTAGCTAAGACCGTATTCAAAACTCGTTATAGGCATTGCGAGTTCTTAGTAATGTCGTTTGGGTTAACAAACACACTAGCAGTGTTTATAGACTTCATGAATCGAGTTTTTCGACCATACTTAGATAAGTTTGTGGTGGTATTCATAGATAACATCTTGGTTTATTTAAACTCGTACTTGAAGCATGAATGACATTTGAGGCAAGTATTATTGATATTGAGGGAACATCGGTTGTATGAGGTAGTATTGAAATGGAAAAGATCTATAAATTTGATTGAGATTTATGATTTCCTTGGATTAGCAGAGAGTTATCGAAAATTTATCTAAGGGTTCTCCACCATAGTTATTCTCATGACCTGACTAATCCGGAATGAGGCAAATTGAAAATGGATAAAAGAATGTAAATAAAGCTTCCAGGAGTTAAAAAAAAAAAAAAAAGCTTACTATTACACCTATATTAACACTTCCTTCAAGAACAGAGGAATTAATGGTTTATAGTGATGCATCGAAGAAGAGTTTAGGTTGTGTATTGATGCAATACAATAAAGTGGTTGCTTACGCCTCAAGATAGTTAAAGGCTTATGAGATCAATTACTCGGTGTATGATTTAGAATTAGTTGTTGTAGTGTTTGCTTTGAGAGTTTAGAGGCACTATTTATATGGGTCTTGGGTTTAGATATTTACGGATCATAAGAGCTTGAGATATCTGATAACTTAAAAGGAATTGAATATACGACAAAGATGTTAGGTGGAATTATTCAAGGATTATGATTGTGTAATGAAATACCATTCAGTGAAAGAAAAATTTACTGTAAACACTCTTAATTGCAAAAATAAAATAGTAAAAGCTCAGTAAGATAATTAGGATGAAAGGAAATTATTAAAGTTGAGAAAGATCGGTGTTTAAATAAAGGCGGAGCCAAGAGAGTCTTTGATAGATCAGTTAAAAGTAAGGACAATGCTCCGGGATAGAGTGCTTGAGGCTCAACAAAAAGATGTTGAGGTTGGTAGGATAAAAGACAAAGTGAAGTTAGGAGTTGAGACATCATACTAGATTCTAAAAGATGGAATGATAGTCCTCAGAAGGTGAATATACTTGTTAGGTGATGAAACGCTGAAAAAGAAAATTCTACAAGAGGCCCATGAATTGAGGCTCACATCGCACCTTGTGAGTACTAAAATATACCCAGATTTTAAAGAATTTTATCTGTGATTGAATATGAAGAAAGAGGTGGTTAAATATGTTGAAAAGTGTAGGATCTATCAACATGTAAAAGTGAAACACTAGAAACTAGCGAGGGTTTTGCAACCACTACTGATACCCGAGTGGAAATGAAAAAACATCACGATGGACCTTGTATCGAGGTTACCTAAAGGAAAAAGGTGATGTTGTTTGGGTCATTGTCGACCGATTGACCAAATCTACACCTTTTTTTTCCAATGAGAATGACAAACTCAATGGAAAAATTATATACGAATAAAGTTGTGAGGTTACACAGAATGCCTGTGTCGATAGTTTCAAACCGAGACCATAGGCTTATCTCCCGTTTGTGGCCAAGTGTTTAGTAGGCTTTAGGAACAATGTTGAATCTAAGCATTACTTTTTATTCTTAGATTGATGGTCAATATGAGAGAACCATTCATATATTATAAGACTTGTTAAGAGTTTGTATATTGGAGTTCGAAGGAAGTTGGGAAGATCATCTGTTGTTAGTGGAGTTCACCTACAACAATAGCTATCAAACCACAATAGGAATGACTCCCTACAAAGCCTTATATGGTAAAAGATATCGAACACTAGTGTGCTAGGAAGAGGTAGGGGATAGGCAGATAATTGGACCAAAACTAGTACAGGTTACCTCATAAAAGATAAAGATGGGATGAAAATGATCCAAGATAGGTAAAAGAGTTATGCAAATAACATAAGGAAACCTTTAGAATTTGGTATTAGTGATAAAGTATTTTTGAAGGTTACCCCGTGGAAATAAATGTTAAAATTTGGCATGAAAGGAAAATTAGCTTCAAGATATATTCAGCCTTTTAAAGTCACTAAAAGGATTGGACTTGTGGCCTACAAATTGGTCTTGTCTCCATATCTGGCCAAGATCCATGACATGTTTCATGCCTCTCTCTATTAAGAAGGGTTGAAATGGATCCATCTCGAGTCCTACCTCAAGTTCCTTTAGAAATTAATGAAGATCTGATACAAATAAAATTGGGAATGTGTTAGATTATAGCAAAAATGAAATAAGGAATAAGAAAATTTCGATGATCAAAGTGTTATGGAGAAACTAGATAATTACAATATCATAATTCATAGATTTAAACATGGTTCAATAATAATTTGCATGATTTAAATGATTAATACTACAAATCCCAAATTTTGCATAATAACAACAATTGAATTTCCTCTTTAAAACACATAATAATAACAATTAATCACTTTGAACATGCTTATTATATTAGTTGAATAATGATTTAAGGAATGGTTACAAGAAAAACCTGATTTCTCTTTTCCTTCTCTTTCAAACCCTAGCTCATAATCTTCTTCAAAACAACCCTCCAACACTAAAATCACCTCTCTTGATTAACTAACTAGGTTTTAATCACCTTTAGGACAACTCTTTTGATGTATTTTGCAAGCAATTAAATAGAAAAATCAATTAAAACCTCTCTCTCTCTCTCTCTCTCTCTCTATTCAATCCGCTAGCCAAGAAAAGAAGAAATGGGTTATTTGTAGTTCAATTTTTGTTCTATTTGTACGCTGGTCCTTTATATTTTTTTATATTTTTCTTTTTACCCTACTAATCCTCTTTTTTATAAATTTATAACAAAACACCTTTTCTTTTATTCAATTTCATCCTCCTCACATTTCTTAGAATTATTTTATTTACTCTATCTTGTATTTATTTTTGGATTAATAAAATAAATTTATTTTTATTTTCACTCAAGTTATATTTTAACTAGGTTTTTATATTTTCCCTCCTAAAAAAAAATTCATCCTTAAAATTTAAACCTTGTACCTGAATCTAAAAACAAATCGGGGTATTTTTTTCACTTTATATTCTCTTTCCCAAGTCTCGTTTTCAATCTGGGAGGTCTCCTTTTTCTTAAGTAAATGATGTACTTGGAAGAATTAATATCTTGTTATTATATACTTTTGTGTTTAAAAATTGAAATATCTAAATTATTTTTAATGAAAGATGTAATTTTAGAAAGTTTTCCTTATTAAGTTAGTTTATAATTTTGTTGTATATTTATTTAAACATATTTATTTTCAAAAGAAAATTATGTAAGTGGTGAACTAATTAGTTTTAAATATTTATTCTATAGAAATATTATAATGCTAAACACTACAAAAAATAAGAAGTTAATATTATTGTTGAGTGATGAAAGTTAGTATGATTAGACGAGTATTGTGATTGTTGTTTGTAGAAGACTCTAGAAATTTCTGTTATATATATATATATATATATATATATATATATATATATATATATATATATATATATATGCCTCATGTATTAAATGAATGCCTCATGTATTAAATGATACGGTACATAATATGCCCCATGTCTACGTGGCTTAGCTGAAGCTGACATGGACATGGCAGAGAAGAAAATGAGAGAACCCCACAACACCTAACCCGTGGCATGGCATGAAATGGGCATATCCACTGAGATCCCGACACATGTAAACAGATTGGATGTTTAGGGTGCGTATTACGCATGCCGTGTAGAATAGAGTGGGATCGGAGGCTTGCAGGCGGTTGGTAAAAATGTTGAAACCGTACTGATCATATGGTGAGGACCACTTTTACTGCCTCGTGCATCTAATCATTCCGAGGAATTCTTATCAGCTTCTTTTTATTCTCGCTTCTACCCATTTATTATTATTATTATTACAACCACTAACAAAGGATGGTGTTGTTCCCTCCCTCCTAAAACAGTGTTTACTGAAACCGTCTCTTAAAAAAAAGGATTTATTTTTTAAAAAAATTTATTATTTAATATTAAATCTGTAAATAATTGAATTTTATTATTATATTTTTATTATTTTTTTAGAGGTTATTCTAATGACATGATTCAGCTGATATGTTTGACAAGTTAATCCACTTAACTTTGATTTTTTTTTTTGTAATTTTTTAGTTAATTTTTTTTTTGTTTCATACTTTAATATTGGGTTGATTGGAAATTAAACTTTACAATTTATTTCAATTTGCTTTTCATGAGATTATCATGGTCTCATGATCTACATTATGGTTTTGACAAGTTAACCTGATTGACTTGTGTCATTTTTTCCGCTCCTTTTTTAATTTCATCATACAACATTAGGTTGATTGAGAATTAAATTTCATAATTTGTTTCAGTTTATTTTTTATGAGGTTATCTCGGTCATGACCCTGGTCACGAGTTTGGTTGGTTAATTCGAGTTGACTTGAATTATTTTTTTTTCTTGTTTTAATTGTTTTTTTATTTTATCATTCAATATTAGATTAATAATTTGTTTCAATTTACTTTATATGAAGTTATCGTAATTTCATGATCTGGGTTGATCCATACTGATCTAATATGTTATCGTTTCAATTTTTTTTTAAAAAAATATTATCTTGATTTTTTTTATTAAACCATATTTTTAATAGCCGTTCAAATTATCTTAGACTCATAAGTCGATCAAGTCACATCAAATTATTTTTCACATGTTTTAAATTTTTTTCTATTATAAAATACATTATTAATTCATGAATATTTTTTAAGTTAAAAAAAAATTAACACGCTGCATAACATAACATGGACCAATAATTTAAAATAAAGTTATTTTATTTTATTTTATTTAAAAAAATATTGATGTTGACTTCATGGCAGCATTTATCCTAGTTAAAATAAATAAAATTGTTTATTGGATCATTAGATTTAAACTTAGCGAACTGTTTTTTTTATTTGTATCGGCGTTTTAATATATTAATTATGAAAAATTCTTATAGCTAGATGAAATTGTTTAAAAATTCTCATAGATGGAGATTTTTCAGTGGATTTTCTTTCTCAATTCTCTATGCCGTCTCTCTTTTTGTAATTTTTATTGATGAACTCACACATATTTAATTCAAAGAAATTTATAAAATATAGTGAGTTTTGTTTTTTTTTTTTCAATCCGTGCCTGTTTGAAAGTGTAATGATGGTTGTGTTTTTAAAATGCTTTTCATGTAGAAATATATTAAAATAATTTTTTAAATTTTTAAAAATTATTTTTAAAATCACCGTCTTCCCAAACAAAATATTGCAAAAAGAGATAACTCTATACAAATAGGTAAAACCAAACAAGTAGAGATATGTAGCTTTTTTTGTATTCAAAAACACTTATCCCACAAGGAATTTTATCAGCTACAACTTTCGTTTTCATTCATCACCAATCCAACCTTCCCCTCCAAAAGTCTAAGCTAATAGGTCATTAGGTTTTCCAAAAATGGCTCCACAATACTGTGTTTGTACTACTAAAGCTTGGTAGTTAGGTCCTAACTTGTTTGGCTGTGATTAGATGCTGAAAATCTCACATTGAACCATTGTTGTCGTGCTAGGCTTGTCATGTTAGTCTCGGGGACTGAATTGAAAAAAACGAAATTTGCGACCTACTGAGTCATCTTGTAAATTATCGAGTCAACTGTTTTTATTGACATTATGTCCTTTTGTTTTCCCACTGGATTTGTCTGGATTATTTAGATTACTAATGTCTTGATGGGATCAACAGAATTTATCATATGTTTAATGTAATTCAACTAAAAAACCTGACTTTGGTTGGATTTGATATTTTTAATACCGTGTTTGACAGCGTGGTGATAATTGTATTTTAAAATAATTTTTATTGAAAATGATTTTTAATAATATTTTTATTATTTTTTAAAATTTTATTTTTAATATCAATGTATTAACATAATTTAAAAATATAATTTTTTTAAAAAAAATTTAAAGGTTTTCCAAACCAGCTAAAATCAACCTATGCATTAAATACCAGTTTTCTACCTAAATTTCAATTTGTTAAGGTAAAATTTGAGGGGAAAAAAACCTTTAAAGAATTTTTTTTTTAAAAAAAGAAGACCTAATCATATCTTTAAAGGACATGACATGTCATCTCGCTGCCATTAATGATTTCGTTGACAATTCACTTTTCTTGGAAAACCACATCACAATTATCCAATGACCAAATTGCCCATCTTCATCCCCTAAAAAGGTGGGTAATATGTCATTTTAAAGTAGAAGCAAATTGTAGATGTCTGGCAGTTATATTCCGTTACCCATGATGAACTAGGAGTACAAAGGAGGATCCCACAACTGGGTCTGCAGTTGGGTTTATTTACTTCGGTGCCACTAGTCTTGTCAGCTCTCACTTTGTAAAAGATCACTGGTAAAAAGAGCTCACTATCTCAATCAGCCAAAAAGGGAAGGTGGAGCCGCTGCTGCTGCTGCTCTGCCGCCAGGTGAAAGCTTCAGCTTTTGTCAGCGTAGAAGAAGGGAAGGCAACCACCTTGAATACGGTGAGCTTTTTTGCATGCTGGGGGTCCAGGTACTTTCGCAATATTTGAGAAGAATAAGGGCCTTGATTTTTTGTTTTGCATGGACAGATTTGACCCTCTACCTTTGATTCATGATTGGACACATGTGAAGAAGAAAGGGTAAGGATAGTATCATGATGTATGGTTTCAGTACCCAAGAAAGAACTAATGGTAAAAATATATTAAATCTATTGATAAAATTTACACTTTTCTAAGGGTTAAAATTAATATAAAAAAAAAATTTGAGGGGTATATTTTAACTGGTTAAGTCTTAAATTTGTTTTCTAGAGGTTACTAGTTCGAGTTTTATAAATTTTAGGGCTACTGGAGACTTACATGGTCGTTAATTTCAGGGCTTGTAAAATTAGTCGAACTGCATGCAAGCTGGTTCGGATACCTACATTAATCTAAAAACAAATATTGATAAAAAAAAAACACGAAAGGATTCACACGGTGATGTTCTTAAAGTATCACTTGATTGTAGGGAAAAAAAAACAAATAAAAATATTAATTAAGTATAATTTCAGGAGATGTAGAATTAATCGATGTATGTATAAACTGACTCGAATATCTATATTAATAAAAAAAAATATGATGAATCACAAATAAATATAAAAAATAAATGATCTTGAAGTTTGATACTAAGAGAAAATTCTCAAGTTTCTCAAGTTCAAGTATCATTGATAATATGATTTGATGATAAAAGGTATTTTTATATATTTTATACATTAATTAGAATTATTTTTTTTTCTCAAACAATTTTAAGAATGCATTTCCATCATTATCTTGGTGTATTTTAAGAAGCTCAATTAAAAAAAAATTAAATATCATTTCCAAGAATCAAAGCTAGAAAGTCAAGAAAATTAATATACCTTTTTAAATCTTTAACCATCAAACCAACCCTAAATATATTTTTAAACTTGATTGTGACAATAATTTAACATAATGGTGTAAAATATCTACAACTTCTTGTGATCTTAGCCTCTCTGTGCATCCAATTTTAGACAAAAAGAAAAGGAAAAACTGTTGTCTTAATAGACGTCTTGGGCTGGAAAGCAAATTAATGATGTTCTTCATTGACATTGAATTAGGGGTGTTTAGGATATTAATAATAATTGTTTTTTAAAATATATTTTTGATATTAACATATTAAAATGATAAAAAAATAAAAAATTTAATTTAAAATAAAAAAATATAATTTTTTAAAAAACTCTAGTTAAATCACAAAGCCAAACGCCTTCCTAGCAAGTTTATCAAAACACTGTATTATAAGATTAATCTAACACAAATCACAGTCACATGGGTTTGTGCAAGGAAAAATAAAGCATCTATCTATCTTTCATAAAATTATATAAATTATATATTATGATCTCATTTAAAATTTTAAATAAAAATAATTTTTTAATATAATATCAGAGTTTTATTGGTCAAGCGATCACGAGTTTAAATCTCACCATCTTTATTTTATTTGATAATAAATAAATGTAAGGTAGTATGAATTTATATAAATTTCAAGTTTAAAAAACTTTTATTTAAGAAAGATATTAGAAAATAATATAAAATTATTTTAAAATCTAATTAAACTTTTAGATTGAGATATTTGTTTTTACATCACAACTAATCTAATGTTATGGAATCTCTACAATTAAAGATAATCATGGAATAATTAACATGTTAATAACATCTTACCGTTTAAAAATGAATGAAACCAGCTTCTTCTGCTAAGAAACAGCTGGCAAGTCAATCTCTCATCCAGTTCAGCTGGAGACACGTGGGCCTCCCGTTTTTGTATAGGTTTTTTTTTTTTTTTAAATGTGAATTTATTCGTTGGAGGTAATTTAAGCTTCATCTGTTCTGGAAAAGAATATTACTTACTGTCTTGGTTCTGTATATAAATGCCATTGGTTGACCTTCAATGCTGATAAATGCCACGTGTTCGGGCGTCTCAGGAGGAAAGAGACATGCAGGTGAAGGAAGAAGTATTTTGCTGGATTTTGAAATTTTTTTGGTTCTAAATTAATTTTTTTATATTATTTTGATGTATTGTTTTTAAAAATAAATTTTAAAAAATAAAAAAAATATTTTAATATTTTTTAAAATAAAAATTATTTTAAAAAATTATTATTATCACTATCACAAAAGCAGTGCAAAAGACCATACATTCAATGTTGGACGTACGTGAGTCCAATCATAAAATGGACGTATCCCATGTATTAATAATATCTATGCATATTCTTTTACCAACCATCTTCCTTTCAACAAGAGTGGCCTGTGGGTCATCGAACTTACAGAGGTGAAGCTTCCACGTCGGTTTTTGAATAAATTATCAGGGGACAGAGCTTCAAATAAATGCAACAATGGCAGATCAACTGTGTGCTCATGTGCGGAGAGTCTTGTGGGCCATGACGCCCATTTCCCAGATTAGTGGGTCCCTTGTTCATGGTGGGTATGGTGATGGTGATTCAAGAATATTATACAAAAGTATGGGGGAATGGTGATGGTTAGGTCACAGAAAACACAAGCTCCCAACTTGTATTTGCCCTTAATCCTCAATTTAAAATGGAAAGTGCTGAGATAGTTGTGGTGTTGATCATGCTCTACGGCCACCTGATTGGTGGTTCGGAGCCTGAAAGATCTACAGCCACCAGCACCACCATGGGATGCATGTGCAAGGCACCATTACTGACTCTTGAAAAGGCCATTTGCATATATTTTAGCATTAATAATAAAGTGTCATTAACTTAATTGCCTTTATTAGACGACTTTGTAAGCCTTTTAACATTCTACCTATATTTTCTCAAAAGGAGAATCATCACTCACAGCCACTTTGAGAGGATTTTCCTTTTTAGCAAAACAAAAATTGGAGGAGGTTGGGATTGCAATAAAAGAAAGTATTTTGGGTGAGGTTTGTGAGGAACCAAGGAAGGATGGCTTTGTTAAATTAGGTTGTGCTTGCTTGCAAGCAAAATATACTTCAAAGGAAAATAGTTGTCAACTAGGTGTTATTGGATATTCCAAAGGAAAATAGTTTTTATTTTTAGAATTTTTTAAAAATATTAAAATAATATTTTATTATTATTTTGATGTATTTATTTAAAAACATTAAACACGCTATAAGATAACATTTCGTCCTCTATAGTTTTTTTTTTTTATTATTACTACAAGTTAATTTAGACTATGTTTATTTTTGTGTTTCAAAAATATTTTTAAAAAAATCAAATTTTTTTATTTACTTCAAATTAATTTTTTTATGCTTTTAGATTGTTTTGATGCGTTAATATTAAAATTAATTTTTAAAATTAAAAAATAATATTTTAATATATTTCAGAACAAAAATACTTTAAAAAATAAATAATAAGATGATCTCAAATCCCTAAATCCTAACTACAATGGAGAGTTAAAATGGACAGCCAAAATTTATCTTTCTGATAAAATTAAATGATAGTAAAAAAGATACTAATTTACTAAAGGACCCTTCGATCATGGAACTATCAAGAAAATAAATTAAGCGAAGTATAATATTACTTTGATTAAACTCGTAATATTCACCAAACAACGCAACCGATCTTGACTCAAAACAAGGCCCCTCTCTTACCCTCATCGCCTTCCATTCTCGAGGACGGGAGATGAGATGAAAGGCCAGTCCTGTCAACCAAAAAGCTAGAGGCTATGCACAAATATAAAGCTATTCCTCCCTTCCTTCTCTATAAGAACAAAGGGTCATTACTTATCTTCTAGTAACAGAATAGACCCCTACCCTTTTTGTCTCCCTAAGATTAAGAACCCCATGTTATACCAATCATCTCCTTTTTTCAATGTCCACATCATTGTCCAATCTATGTACATTGTCTACCACAGCAATACAAGACAACCAGTTGGGGATTCTACACGTGGCGGTTTAGCTGTAGGCTAAAACGGGGCCAATTTGTTAGATAATCTTGTTCTTCTCAGACTCCTCCCGTCTAATCTCTCTTAATCACTGCCGATAATGATTTTGTAACGAATGTGAAACCTTGATGGCGTTTGCCACAGTTTTGCCCAGTTTCTTCTAGGTCTGCGATCGGTGCATCTGGGGCGGGGAAGGTAGGATCAACTCAGATTTTGTATAAGAAACGAAATGGTGATGCAGTTTTGTGAGTGACGAATAGTGGGCAAAAAAACACACTCCTGAAAAGGGAAAAGAAAGAAGATTTTGCAAGAATTCTCTTGCCGTGAAAAATATTTTGTAAGACCTTAATTGACCCTGATGAAAAAAAGAAAAAGCAAAAAGAGTGGGGCTATGCCACTGCTTTATAGTGAATTAAAAAGAGTAAGGGGTGTGAGAGATTGTGGTAGTAGTTATTTTTTAAAGTGTTTTTTTTTTAAATTGTATAAAAATTAAAAAAAAAATATTTTTGATATAGCACATAAAAAAAATCTGAAAATATTAAGAAAATATTAATTTAAAGTAAAAAAAAATTAATTTTTTTTTTAAAAAATTAAACAGGGATTAAGCAGAGAGTTTATCGAATTGCTCCCACTACTATATGTTTTTCTTTTGAAACAGAGTTACACCACAGGAATTTGGAGTAGATCCTACGCAAGAGTACAGTCGCACCGCCTAGGTAAGAATTGAAACCCAAAACGTGTTCCGCTAGATTTCCTGAGATGCTCCACCAAATGAGAAGTGACGAGTGGGATACTTCGAGCGTGTTGGCAGTGTGGTTATGGGTGCTTTTCAAATAACTTTTCGTATCAAAATGCATACCAATGATTTTTTTTTATTTTTTAAAAATTATTTTTGACACCAACACATCAAAATGATCTAAAACGTACAAACCATATTAAATTTGAATAATTTTTTTTTTTTAATTTTTTAGGAACACAGCGATAGCCGCGTTCCCAAACGATGCTAAATTCATGTCCGAAATGACCACCAAGAAAGGAAAAGGGCCATTCAAAGCTTCACAGCCCAAGATTCCTAATGTCAGTTATAACATTGTGTCGGCCCAGCTCTAACCAGCCAGTTTTGTAGATTGAAGTAAGGTAATCCAATCAAACGACAAGATACTAAATTTAAGGTGGTTCTTCTCTGGAGGTGTCTGGATCTTTCTTTTTTTTTCCTCTTCCTTGTAATCTGTAAAGAGAAAAGAGAGTAAAAAATAAAAATAAAAATAAAAAGATCTTGAAGGCACAACAAAACTCTGATGACGACATTACCAATAACATTGAAAAGATCTTGATGAGACGAGTTCAACAACACCACAGAAGGTCACAAACCGTGAACGGAGTGGGTCATACGAGCTTTCCAAAGATATCGGGGCTCGCTTGTCTCTGGATCGTTTGTGTGACCTATTTTGATCACTATTGGTGACCTTTCTTGATGTTGTTATATTCATCTTATTGATATCTTTCCAATCATACCGATAGTGTCATTATCAGAGTTTTGGTATCTCCGAATTTTTTTTCTTTTTCTCTCTCATCTCTCCTTATTAAATCCCTTTCCTTTTAAATTTTGCAATTTGAATCTCTTCTTATTAAATCCCGTGCCTTTTAAATTTTACAATTTGAAAAAATCATTTTTGACACTTGGAGCTCACAACTCGGAGATATCATCTCATAACTCTCTAAACTATGTTATTTTTTTAAATAATTTTTATACTTTTTTAGCATGCTACTTCATTGTGAAAGTATAAAAATTTATTTCAAAACAATCATTTACTTACTGGATTAAATGGTAAATTCACAGCCCAAGGCCACACTGTATCACCTACGGGTGCCTCTTATGGTAGCTCACCAAGATTTTACCTTTTTTTTTTAAATAAAAGAGTTTTTTTCACCTACCAAATTCTGAAAAAAAAATCATCAAATAAACACCAATCGTTTGTAATATGCAAACATCTATAAGATCAAGAGAAATTTAAACTTGTGCCTGTTGACGACTTTTAGGCGAATTTAATGGGTGAAGATATCATTAAACTTTATTAATTTCTAATATTATGCGGATCAGGGATTAAACGCTTATTCACTAAACAAAGATTTCCTAAACCCTCAAAACTTTTGAATAAGTTGCTTGATAAAATCTCAGGCCCATCTAGCTCGATGTTGAGAAACTAAAAATATGCAAAACCCAGATGACTTATTGAGGTAGCACTATTTTGATCAAACTAAATTAAACTAGACCATGGTGGGCCATGGCTGGCCTACTTTGTTACCATTTTTTTCCTAGTAAAATGCCTGGAAGATGGTGTTGCATGCCACCACACAGCACACAGCACGTACAAAAAATTTCACTAAAAGGCTGGATAAAGTGGTTTCTGAGCTTGAAAAAACAAGGGCTAACAGTACAGTGTAACTATAAACAAAGAACATAAAAAGAAGAGCAGAGAATTTGGTATCAGCCAAAAAAAAATTCGTGCATCTCTATCTCCAAATGATGTTTAGCTGCAAAAAGCGGCACAAGGTCCTAATGCGAAAACTGCGCACCACGAAGGGTAATTATCCTGACCACTAGCACGTAAAATATACAAATTCACCTTTCCATATTTAATATATGGTAAACTACCATGATTTGTGGGTTTGTTTATTCAACAAAACTGGTTAATGAAAGATGATATGAAAGCAAATTTTCCAGCACTGCCAAAGTGGGGTTAACAAAGCATGCACTATAATTCTGCCAAATGGATACCTTGCGACCTGCTGATAGCTGCTCAAATGCCACTGGAATCCCTTCCAAAGACAAAACGCCTTGTCCAATCTGAAATCACCAACACCCTGGTGCGCCAACTGACTAGCTTGCTGAATGAGACACAGACCGAAAACATATTAGTATATAGCTAGTCAATTTGAAATCTCTAAGAGAGTTTGAAGCCAAGGAGAAGGTCAGTACCTTGCATAAACAGAATACCAAAGCCATTGAGAGCTTTGACCGATTGAAACCCAATCACCAGGAAGCTGTGCTGCTGTTTGTTCTCCTCCCAATGGAGCAAATTGCCCTAAATGCTTGTATCTGAATCAATATACACCATAAAGAAAATGATTGAGATCCTAACTGCTTGCAAGTCTCAAAGTAGAGATCTATATGCTTCAAGTCTGGCATTCAAAAAGTGGTCTGTAACTTGACTCCATAGATGTCCAAGTTAAACAGCTAGCTCTGAGGAAGATATGCAGCGAGGAAACTATATGTTTTGCTTGAGAAAAGATGCATCATGGATGGTGGAGGAATGCTAAGCATCAGTAAAAAGATCGTGGGAGAAATAGCTGTCATAACATAATCCTACTATATCAAATTCAAACATGATTTAAGATGTACCTAAAGGGATGGAAGCGATGGCGCCCTTCTTCCCTGAACCTGATAGGACCTTCAGGGTTTTTTTCAGCCTCTTCCATACGGTTGAAGCAATTAGCAAGATAAGTGCCTTGCTGAGCCGCAACCTGAATCCAGACAAATGAAAATAGATAATTAGGAGATATCTCCTAGAGAATGAAAATTCACAGAAAGTAGAACCACAAATCAACACAAGACCTGAGCTGTTGCTGGAAGATTCTTCATCTGGGAATCAACTTCTGAAAGGGCTTTCTTAAATTCTTCAATATTCAGTTCAATTGCTTCTTTTGCAACATCCCCTTTAGCCATCTTCAAGAGATCAACAATGTCACGCATCTTCTTGTTCTTCAAATATAGCTCCACCTGAGGATATCTTTCACAAATGTCTTTAATGACTTCTCGAAATTCTTTTACTGTCAGAGTTCCAGAATTGTCCCTGTCTGCCTTCTTAAATATTGCTGCAATATCTTCCTACAAGCATGGAAGTACAAGAAAGAGAACATAAATCAATAGACTAGGTGATTAAATTCTCGATGTAATATTGACATCAAATATTATTTTCACATCAATCAACACTCTTTGTATATCTGGTGTATGTCATACATGATCATGCATGGATTATTCATTTAGAAGCTATTAACAGTAGCCATAACAACAAATATATACCAATAGTTTTAGGCTACGCCATTAGGAGTTTACAGATATGATTTCAATGTGCAATGTGTGTTTGAGATGACATGAAGAATTTCAAGTACATACTTGTGCTTCATGCACGAAAAAAAAATACACGAGGTTCGACAATATGCTTATATTTACATGAGCGAGGAACTGGATTGTCACCATGCGTGAAGTTAAGGTTACATCATATGAATTTATAGTAAACCCTAGCCGAACAAAAGGTATTAGAAAATCTCAATAATACTTCTTTACCGTATCTCGAGGGTGTTACCACCGCACCCCCTAACCTATTAATCATCCTTGGCAATGAATTACATCCCAACGCATCAAACAACTTTCTCTATATATGTATTCTATTCAATATGAGCCATATACTACAACAATCTCCACCTTTCGGGAGAGAAGAGAGAACATAACTTGGAACTCCACGTTGAGGCATCTCCTATCTAGCACCTAGAGATATTAATCAAGTTCAAACAATGCTTGGACTTAACTGTGATAACAAGCTTTATCGACATGTTTGCTGCATTCTTAGAATTATAAACTTTCTCATTCAATAGTTCACCAAAAGAAACCAATTCCCTGATTATATGAAACCTCACATCTATATGCTTGGTTCTTACACGATACACTTGGTTCTTTGCCAAGTTAATGACATTTTGATTGTCACAATATAACCAAACCCCACATTTCTAAATACGCAGCTCCTTAACCAACACTATAAGCCATAAGGCTTCCTTGGTAGCCTCGACCACTACCACATATTCTGACTCAGTAGTAGATAATGCAATTAGAAACTGAACCATGGACCTCCAACAAATAGGCCCCCCACAAGAATGAATACATAACATGTGGTAAATTTCCTGTTATTTAAGTCCTCTACATAGCTTGCATCCATATATCCCACAACTAAAGGATCACTCTACTATTTGCTAAAATGATATCATAGTCTATAGTGCCCCTAAAGTATCTGAAGCTCCACTTGACTACATCTCGATGTTGTTGTCCTGGATTTGATAGAAACTTGCTTACCACATTAATTGCTTGTGCCAAATCTGGTCGTGTACAAACCATAACAAACATCAATCACCCCACTACACTGACACATGTGACCTTTGACATGTCTTGCTCCGCATCATCTATCTTCAAGCACTGATCAATAGATAATCTAAAATGATTAGTCAAAGCTATACTCATTGGTTTTGCATTATCTATGTTAAACCTTTTCAACACTTTCTTAACATAGTTACGCTAAGATAACCATAATCTCTAGGAAACTCTGTCCTGATTTATACGAGTAAATCTAGATTATACTCGCATCTTTTGCAGTCAATCTAGATTATATAGGAGATTGCTTCAATCCATAAAGTGATTTCATCAATTTACAAACCAAGTGTTCTTGTCCAAGTGCAAAACCCCCCTAGCTGTACCATGTAAATTTGCTCCTCTAAATCACCACAAACAAAAGTTGTCTTGACATCCATCTACTCCAACTACATATCAAAATATGCTACCAAACCCAACACTATCCTGATGGAAGTGTATTTGATCATAAGCAAATATATCTTATCATAGTCAACCATTCTTCTCTGTGAGTAACCCTTTGCTGCTAGACGAGCTCTAAACTTCTCAACCTCATTTTCTGATGCTGCTTCTTTCTTTTTATACACTCATATACATTCTATCGCCCTCTTCCTCTCTAGAAGCTCCACTAACTTCCATGACTGGTTCTTATACAAATACCACATTTTTTCCTCTATAACATCCATCCATCTACTTTTCTCTTAGTTATGTCATGCCTCCTGAAACGTAGTAGGATCTCCACTACTAGTAATGAGTGCATAAGAAACCAAATCTTCAAAACCATACCTGGTAGGTGGCCTAATAATGCGTCTAGGCTTGTTTGTAGATATACTATCACGCTTCTGATCTTCTAAACTAGAACTTCCTGTATTCTGAGCACTGAATTCTCTATCATGAGTCTCTAGCTCCATTTGCACCTCATGTTTGTTGCTGCCATAATTTTCTAGCACCTGTTTCTTCTCTTCCTGAGTTTGTTGCAACAAGGCTTTTTCATAAAAAAATTGCATCTTTACTAATCACTATCTTGTTTTCCTTTGGATCCCAGAGCTTGAAGCCTTTCACTCCTTTTTTATATATATAAAAAAATAAATTGTCTAGACTTTGGATCAAGCTTCGACCTCTCATCACTAGAAACATGCACATAGACTAGACATCCAAACACTCTCAAACCAGAGTAGTCAATTTTATTGTTTGTCAATACCTTTTCTTCTACTTTTCCATCTAGTGATGCCCTAGGTGATCTGTTAATCAAGAAATATGTCATATCCAGTGTCTTTGTCTAAAAGTTTTTTGCAAACCCTACATTCAGTCTGAGACACCTTACTTTTTTAGTTATAATTCTGTTCATCCTTTCAGCTATATCGTTCTGTTGTGGTGTTTTGCGTATTGTGAAATGTCTCTTGATTCAATGTTGTTCACACAACTCCATAAACTTTGATCTGTGTACTCAATACCATTTTCTGGCCCGAGGCATTTAATCTTCCTTCTTGTCTGGTTTTCTACTTCAACTTTTCACACCTTGAACTTGAAAAACATTTCTGACTTATGTCGTATGAAGTACACCTAAACCTTTTGAGTCATCAATGAAAATCACAAAATACATGTCCTTCCTATGATGCTACCCTTACTATACCCTAAACATCTGTATGAATATAATAAAAAATCCCCTTTGTTTTGTGTGTGGTTGTCTTAAACTACATCTTATTCTGTTTTCCAAAAACACAATACTTGCAGAAACCAAGCTTGCATGTTTTGACATTCTTTAATAGATTCTTCTTATGAAGCTTCATCATCCCACACTCACCCATATGACCTAACCGTACATGCCACAAGACTGTGCTATCTGACTCAGATTCTGCGGCTACAGCTCCACCTACAACTATGATACCTATCAGTCTATAAATATTTCCTACTAATTTCTTCCTTTTCATCATTGTCATAATACCTTTATTCACCTTCATTACTCCACTTTCAGACTTGAAACTAAAACCATTACGATCTAAAATGTCCAATGAAATCAAATTCTTCCTCAAATATAGTATATATCTAACATCACACAATATTCTAATAACACCATCAATCATTTTAATTTTTATATTCCCCATTCCAGCAACTTTGCATGAAGAAGCATCGTAACCCCTCAGAACAGAACCAAAATTAACTAACTTGTAGGTGTCAAACCAATTTTTATTGGGTGTCATGTGATAAAAGCATGTCGAATCTAGTATCCATGAGTCTGTAAGATGATCTGAACTGGATGAAACATAAAACATATCCCTGTCACCACTCTCTAAGTCTTCTTCTTCCACTACATTCACAGACTTTGATAAACCCTCTTTATTCTTTGTATCCCTCTTCTTTTTCTTTAGACATTTTTGTTTTATATGCCTGTTTTTCCAGCACTTATAACACTGTATGTCCTTCCTTTTCCTGGATTTAGACCGAGCATTGTTGCTACTCAATCCGTTTTGGGACTTGTTTATCTCACGTTCTTGATTACTCCTCACCATAAGCCCTTCACCTTATGAATTCTCATCACCAGCTTTCTTTCTCATATTAAAACCTAATAAGGCACTTGTGATTTCCTTAAATTCGAGATTTTCTCCCCCACCCCCCACACATCAAAGTTGTAACCAAATTTTCATATTTAGGAGAAACAAGTAAAGAATTCAGTAAAATCAACGCCTTATCTTCGTCGTCGAACTTCACATCAACTCACCTCAAATCACTAACGATATGGTTGAACAAGTTGATATGTTGATTCAAATTTGTGACCTCTGACATCTTAAGACCATATAATTTCTGCTTAAGTTAAAGCTTGTTCGTCAACGACTTAGACATATACCGCCTTTCTAATTTCAACCAAACTGTTGTTGGTGATTCCTCATCCATAACATGATACATCACATCATCGACAGACAAAGCCTGATAGTTGCCACAACCCTCATTTCCAGTTCCTTCCAATCTATGTCATACATGCCTTCTAGTTGCGTTCCGTATAACCTTCACCATGCCCTGTTGCACTAACAAATCCTTCACCTCTTTTGCCATAATCTGAAATTACCAGATCCATCGAACTTGACCACGTTGAGTTTTGCAGAAGAAATCCCTGACATCATGAACCAAACTCCGATACCAATTATTGTGATACAAGACAATAATGATGAATAGTACAAATAATAAAAAAAGAAAGAAAAACACATATATAACTGGTTCGGTAATGTGGCTGCATCCACATAAGCGAGGAGCTGAATTTTCACTATGCATGAAGTTAGGGTTACATCATATGAATTTATAGTAAACTCTAGTCGTACAAGAGGTAATAGATCCAGCAATACTCCTTTACAGTGCCGTGGGGCATTGTCCCTACATCTCTAACCTATCAACCGTCCCTAGCAGGCAATAACTAGCTTTCTCTATATACGTGTTTCACTCAATATGAGCCACATACCATAACAATATCAGTTAAAAAAGAACATTTTTGTTGTTCACTGCAAGAATGAACAGTTTTGTATGTGTATCGGTATAAAAGTTATCTACTTAATGTGCGAGAGAGTCTAATAGAGAGGTAAAAACTTCTTTTTTAGTCTTAATAAAGAGGAACATATAAACTCGACAAAAATATAATAAAACAGGTGATGTCATGCGTGCAATTATAACAGAAAAGTAATGAGAACAATACCATGACTTTGCGCTGGTTAACTGTCGCACAATCACCAAGTGCATATATAGTACTACATCCCTCAACTCGCAACCATTCGTCAGTTGCTAAAGCGCGCCTACTACTCTGTGTTCACAGGAACAAATTTTTTTTTCAATTAAGAGTGCTCATTTTGAATGAAATCTCACAGAAGATATGTTGGAGACACTGAAATAAATAAATCTGTTTTTATAAGCCAGGAACACACCTGACCAATTTGCTGCATAAAATCCTTTATGACAGGATGAGTTCCATTTCCAGTTGACCAGACGACCATTCCATATGGTATAGTAGTAATTTCACCATCATTCCCTCTTACTTTAGTAGAGATTTCTTTATCAGATACTTTCACAACCATCGACCCTAACTTCATATCAATGCCATCTCTTTGGAACTTCTCTTCTGCAAAAGCTGTGATTCTTTTGTCAAACCTGCATACAAGAACCCCCAACAGCATGAGTTCATCTATTAGAACTCTTCAAGTTTATGCAACTGTACGTGATTAATGCAGTTACATACAAAGTATAATTGATCTGTGTATTTTTACTATCTAATCAATCTAAGTGGTTGCAAGTATAGCATCTCAGGTAGTCCATGGAATTAATACAGATTCGCATCCAACATGAAATTTCAAACTTTATTGCCAATGAAATGTTTCCTCACCAAATCCTGATCTATTATATGCCAATCCAGCCTGCATGAAACAGGAATAATGAACAGATCATTAACAAAAGAAAAGATGGCTCCAAGAGCATACATCTATCTGATAAGTGAGCCCCAAAGCTTTTCACTCCAGCTGCAACAGTTATTTCCTGAACCCAATTAACAAGCTTAACATTTTAAGTCTTGCCTGCATATGTTGAACAGTTCCTAAAGTCTGGTTTAGATTGCTACTGTAATATTTCTGAACTATTGGCAAATCAAAAATCAACTTAATCAAAGTGAACTGCAGGACATCTTAATTATATTTAACAAATACTAGCGTTCATTCCATCAAAGTTAATACCAGAAACCAAACCAGTGAGGTATCAATCATCATGAGCAGAAGGCAGGTACTTACATGTTCAAAATATGATCTGATGCTTCAAGTAGTGTTATTTTTACAAAATCTTTGGCTGCTGGATACAGTTTGACTAAATCCTCATTGACAAAATCATGAAGCTCTGCAGCAAACTCCACTCCTGTTGGTCCACCACCAACAACTACAAAATGAAGTATTCTCTTTCTTTCTTCATCACTAAAAGTCGGCAAGCTTGCCTTCTCAAATGAGTTGATAACAGATTGACGGATCTGCTGAGCATCTTCAACTTCCTGCAGAAGAAATCCATTTCCTTGTACAATTTAACCGTGCATGTGCATCAAGCAACTCAATTCCCGATTTCCTATCTCTCCAAAATTTTGCAGACAATGAAATTGATAAGGATAGCATGCACTGAAATTCTGAGGAGGTTACCTTTAGGAAATTGCAGTTCTCAACTACACCAGGTGTGTTGAATGTGTTCGGACGGGCTCCCATGGCAATAATAAGATAGTCATAATCCACAACAAATTCTTCTTTTCCATTCTTACTGGATTCTGAATTAGGTCGACAATGAACTTTCTTATTTTCTGCTTCAATCTTGAAACATTCAGCTTCCCAGTACCTAATGTCAATACTTTTCTGCGAGAGGAAGAAACAAACAAGGGCTGGTTACTGCATTACCTCATATCTAAAATCTATTCTTTCTAAAGTGAAGCTCTATGCACAATCACCTACATAAATCCTATACATCATATGACCCACACATGATGAACAGACAGGATTTATTTATTCACAAGACTGCCCAAAGTCAAAGCTCATGATTCTGAACACTCCATTTCTCATTACCTTCCTGACAATGCTACGAATTGGTTCGACAATGCTGCGAGCCTCCACCGTACCACATGTAACACTTGGTAACAAAGGAGTGAATGCAAAGTAGTTGCGAGGCGATATCACCTGAACATCATATGAGGGATTGTTAAGTTTCTTCAAGAAACTGGTTCCTGCCCAACCAGTTCCAAGCACCACCACCTTCTTTTTCTTGATCTCCTCCAAAACTGGTGGTGCACCACCTGTTCCATTTGCATCTGCGTAAGCTACATAGCATCCACCACTGCAATTCAATCAATCACATGATAAAAAACAATCACCAAAAAAGTCTGATTAAATAAATAAATATTAACTGAAATACTAAAATCTAAAATTAAAAAAAAATTCCGATCATTCTAACAACAAGAAACAAGAACATGATCAAATACCATTAACGAGCACTATTTTTAATGGAAAAAAATATTAAGATATTACTATTTATACTGTTTCATTATTAGAACAGAGGAAAACAGAGTCGATCTCTATTGTAGCTAGCAGCAATAATAGAGTTAAACTGAATTATCTAATTCTAGAAACATCCAACAAAATTGGAAGCAAAAAAAGAACACATCTAACCGCAACAAAAACGTGATCTAATAATGCTAATCGCAGAATTACCAAACTACTAATCACCTAATTAACACACACAAACAACCAACCGTAAAAGCAAAACTTCATCTCCTCCATTCACACACTCAGCAATCAATCAAGAAAAAAATAAATTTAAAAAATAAAAAAATTCCAAAAATAGGAAGAAAAAAGTATCGTTCAAACATAATTAATCGAACTCAAGAAGAGAAATTTGGAGCGAGGAATATTACCTGATGGTGCAAACGACAACGAGTTTAGCGAGAGAAGGATAGTCATCGAAACATCTAGAAGCTCTCTTAAACAAACTCAAACTGTTCATTTTCACCGACTTTAGGTTCTCTAAATTTGTGAAGACCAAACAGTGTCGGCGCTTTTTAATTACAGGTAAACAGAGAAATTTCAAAAGGATTTAGAGAGAGTGTGAGAGAGAGATGCAGTGTTGGTAGCTTGAAGAAGAAGAAATGTAAAGAGCCTGAGAAGGCAGTAGAGGACAGGAGAGGAGATGGAAGCGTTACTGTTTGCGTTGTCTGTAAGTTGGTGGCGAGATGTTTCTTTTCGGGGTTTTTTTTTTCGGTTGATTGTCATGGAGGGGAAGGAAAAGGCGGCACGTGCTTAGCCGTAGCGAATAACTTGAAATTTGTTGTTTTTAGTTAAGCAGCTGGACACGTGGCAATTTGGTGGAGCGGCGGCTGTGTTCTTTTAAGGGGGTGTTTGGATTTCGATAAAGGTTGGTTTTTAAAGTGATTTTTAAAATAGATTTTTTTTGGAAATGTATCAAAATAATATATTTTTTAATATTAAAATAATTTAAAAATATCAAAAAAAATTAATTTGAAATGAATAAAAAAATAAAAAATAATTTTTTTTTAAAAGCACTTTTAAAACACAAAAACAAATAGATCTTAAAAACTATTTTAAAATAATATTTTTTTTATTTTTAAAAGCAATCTTTAATATAAACATATCAAAATAATTTAAAAAATATATATATATAATTAATTTTAAACAAATAAATAAATAATTTTTTGTGAAACATAGTGTTCTCAAAAGATGTCTTTGATAATATTTATGATTATGTTAACTGATGTTTTTTAAAGTAATTATTTTTTTAAAATATATTAAAATAATATATTTTTTTATTTTTTAAATTTTATTTTTGATATTAACAAATTAAAATTATTTAAAATTATAAAAAAATAATTTTTAAAAAAACTCAAAAAAAAAATAAATTTTATTATTATGTCCCGCTTGGTTTGACCGGCTAGCGTAATGGTTTGACCATGATGTACTATAAAACATTAATGTAACTGTATATTTTTTTTAATTTATATAACATGCATGTACGAGGGAAATTTTATTTTATTTATTTTATTTTATTAGGAAATATTTATCTGGTGAATAATTTAGCAATGGTTAAGTATTATTTGTAGGTTTTTATTTTACTTATTAAAAATATAAACTAAAAACTTTTTTATTTAATTTTTTTTATTGAAAAGAAGCAAAGCCAAAAATCACTTACACCATTTTTAAAACCATTTTTCTTGGTTTTAAAAGATTTTGAAAATTAATTTTTATTTTTAAATTTTTTTCTTAAAATAAAAAAAAATGATCACAATAAAGATTATAAAACTTAAATTGGATAAGGTTACTAACACAAAAAAAGAGGCAAGGCCTGTTTGTTTTTGTGTTTCAAAAGTGTTTTTAAAAATTTTTTATTTTTTTTCTTTGTTTTAAATTAATATTTTTTTTAGTGTTTTTAAATCATTTTAATGTGCTGATGTCAAAAAAAAAATTTTAAAAATAAAAAAATATTAATTTGTTGCATTTTTAAATAAAAAACATTTTAAAAAATAACTATAACAAGAATTCCAAACACATAAATGGTCAAGTAAATTTATAATTGGATCCTACCTACCTGTAACTGTAGATAGAAACGAATTCGTCTGTTGGACCATGTCTACACACCTTGATTCTAAAAATTATAAAATAAATTAATAGCAATAAATTGTTCTCTATATTTATGCTAAGAAAAATTAATCAAACCATTATTATCAGGTAATAAAAATGACACCGTATATGTTTAGATCGTTTTAGTATGGTCTTCCACTCACCTAAAAATGACATGACAAGATTTTTGTTTTATAAGAAAAATAAGGTAATTGCTATATATTTAAATTTAATTTATAAAAGATGACATTTCAAAAAACAATATACCGAAAATTGACAGTTATGTCAATTAATCAATCTGGTAAATTTTTGCCATTTAACCAATACATTGAAGCCTCTTTATAGGTTAATTCAAAAAATTCACCCAAGAGGTTAATTTTATAGGTTTCAAGTTAAATAAAAATACATCGACTTGTTAAAATTTGATTTATTTAAATAAGTAGCTCAGTTAAATTTGATTAAATTGAGAAGTTTTTTATTTTAATAAAAATAATTAATGATTTCTTTTTAGAATAGTTTGGGGTAAATTTTATTATATTTCTCTTTAGGTAAAAATCATTACATCGAAAATCATGCTTTGAGGTGATAATTTTGCTAATTTTATTACATTTCCCTTTAGGTAAAAATAATCCTCTTCTTCCATATAAAATAAGAAGAAAACAGAACGGGAAAAAAAAAAAAAAACATAGAAGGCAGGATCATCACATAGTTTTTTGAAGGCTATTGGCGCTCTCAAATCTCACGCGAATTTTAATTTTTTTTTAATTTTTTTTTAATAATTATTGGTATTTGAATTAACTTATACATATCTTGACTAGTTTTTCAAGACCCTAAAGTTAATAATCATATAAATTTTTAGTAGTCATGAAATTTATAGAACTTGAATTGAAAATATCTATAAGTAAATTTATGATCTAACTAGTTAAACTATGTTCGAAGCAAACTTGTGATTTTTTAAAATGAGGAGTGGTTTGCCATTATGTTCCAGAAGAATGCTCTCCTTGGTTGTTTTTCTTATTGATTTGGAGACTAGTAAAACAAAAATATTTTGGCCATAATATATATTCTATCAAAAAAGAAAAGAAAGATAGAACTCCATTTGAGTGTTGGATTAATGAAATAGAAGGGCTTGCTATTTATAAAGTAATAAGACCGTAATTATTTAAAAAGTTAAGAAATAAATTTTTTAAACAAAAATATAATTCAATAACTAATTGAAAAACATAAAATTTAAACTTTATATTCAAAAACATGATATTTCAAATAAAATGTGAAATTGATTGCACAAATTACAATGATAGCAAAGAAAAGAGAGAAAAAAAATAAAAAAATAGATCTTGAAAGCATATCATGACTCTGATTAAAACATCATCAATACCATAAAAAAATCTCAACAAGATGAATCCAATAATATATATAAAAAAAGATAATCATTAATTACCGGAATGTGCAACACTTGCCACCAAATATAATAAGTGGCTTAATTGTTTTTAGCGGTAAATATGACACACTATAATTATTGTTGATATTATATTTAAATATTGTTATATTTATTTTATTAAGATCTTTTTAATAATATTATAATTAAAATTTTAATGTATTTCTAAGATTTCTTTTTTATTATTATTTCTTTTATATTCTTTCTCTTCTCTCTTCACAAATTACAATGCCTTAATGTAATGTACTATTGGAGGTGAAGTTTGGCTATAATAGAATATCTGGCAAGCATAATCAGAGGTGGAGTCTTGCCGTTGAATATCACAAAAGATAACTTTTCAATTACAAAGGCAGTGCTTGTGTTTTAAAGATAAAAGGTATTCGAGAGTAATGGTTATAATTTAAAATATTTTTTTATTTAGAAATGTATTAAAATAATAATTTTTTTAAAAAAATTATTTTTGATATTAACATATTAAAATAATATAAAAACATAAAAAAATTAATTTTAAACAAAAAAAATTAAATTTTTAAAAAATACGATTTCAACTGTATTTCTAAATATTTTTTTAATAGCTAGTTATTTCATATGTTGGAATTGGTGCGATTTAAAGTTATTTTTATAAATTTATGAATACATGAACTCTTGCAAAAGAATAAATAGAATTCAAGGGACAAGAAGATACATAAACTATTGGATTTGGATGAATATGTAAGAGTATGCTTGTTTGTGTTTTAAACAAATAAACTTTAAGAAAGTATTTGAAAATATAGTATTGATTATTTTTTAAAATATTTTTTATTTAGAAATATATTAAGATATTTTTTTAATGTTAATATATCAAAACGATATAAAAATACTAAAAAAATTAATTTGAAACAAAAAATATTTCAAGTTTTAATTAAAAGTTGGTTGTCAGATAATTCTGGATTAACTTTAAAATAATATTGTTTCGATAATATTTTTTAATTTTAAAATAAAAATAAAATGATGTTATTTTGGATAAAAAATTAAAAAATATATTTTTTTAAACAAAAAATTAAGAAAAAAAATCATTGGAATTAACTTGATAAAATCTTAACTGGGTTTATTGATCAACCAGTAATGAATTAACCTATTAAGTTATCTATATTTAATCAGTTTAACATCCGAATAGATTAAAAAAAACTTAACCCATGCCAAGCTTTGAGTAAAAAAAGTCATTAAGCATGCTTCGCATGATGTTGGCAGGTTACCAACTTATCAATTTGGGAGTGTCGTAGAACACTTAAATCGAACATGTCTTTGCATTCTGACGCCGTCCAACATCAAAATTTGGCGTGAATCTAACCCCTTTCAGCGATGATCTCATAGAGTGATATTCTTTTCCTCGAAGTAGATAGCGACACTGATTCATAAATAGTTGCTTTTGGAAGTTTTTTTCTTTTTTTTTTCTTGTTAATTATGGGTGATTGAGGAATTTACACGCAACTTGACTAATTCCTGGAGATTCCGAAGCTAATGACCATACAAACTTTTCTTAATCTGAGATTTGTGACACTCGAACTAGTAATTTCTAATGAGTAAATTCAAGATTTGACTAGTTAACCTACACCACTCAGGATTTATTTAGAAGTTTTTTTACTAAAGAAAGAAATAACTTAAAATGTTGTTTTTCAATGACACATTCAAACATATAAAAATAAAAATGATTTTCAACTTATTTTTTTTATAATACAACAAAACGTTGAAATTTAATCTGTTGTATCATAAATCATTTTCCATACAAGAATTAAAGGAAATAAACGGGGCCAATTGCTATCTTGTATAAACAGGGCCCAATTAGTTACCATTCCAATTCCATTATTGACATCAATGCTGCACAAATCAGAAACATTTATTCATACCAATGGCTTTCTTCTAAATAATCAAAAGAAAACCAAACAAGAAAACAAAAATCAAGGCAAACAAACTACAAAACATGAATATGTAGTTACTCTACGATGAAGTTGTAAAAATTTTAGATTGAATTTGTGCTTTTTATAGTTGTCTTAAATTGAAGTGTTTAAGGCTAAATATGAGATTTGTCTATGGACTTGGTAATCACTGCAAATGATACTTGAGTTCTTAAATTACAAGAGGGAATAAAAGTATAACCAAGAGAATGGAAGATTATGAGAGTGAATACTGTGTATGATTTTATTGTAGTACTATCATTGAATTGCAGAATGAATTTGTTTGCGTGGAGTACATGAGCTATTTATATATTTTACTCGGTCATATAAACTTACCTCGTAAAGAATAAAATAATGATGAAGAATAATTATTTTTCCTTTTAGATAATCTAAAAAAATAAGTTGGTGGTTGTTTTATTATTAACGGGAATGTCTAACGCTTGAAGGTGATTGACATGAAAGATGAACATTCTCTAATGAGATATGTTGGCCGGTCCAACCAAACTTTTCTGCATTTTTTCTTCTTCTTAATCACTCTATATTTCTCATTACATTAAATCAAACAAGATCAATAAATGAGTACCATACCAATTAGCTTCACATAGACATTAGTTGGTCACCAAATCGGTAGACTATCCCCACCATTTCCATGCCATCTCTCTATCATTCCCATGTTCATACATTATCCATTATTCAACTTTGTGGGGTACATCATGCCCTTTATCAAAGTGCACTTTTGGACCCAAAAACGTTTCCCACTCTAACAAAATATTTAATGACCCTTTTTCCAAAGGAAATCCATATAGTGAATCCTTGGATTTAGTGATTGATTAACTGCACAAATATCTAAAAACCAAAAAAAAAAAAAAAAAACAAGACTCCAAACCCGAAAAAATTGCCTCTCATTATCACCTTCAATTAATCCAAAGTGAAAGAAACTAACCCTCTAATAATCTCCTTAAATCCCCTTTAAGCGCTAATTAATCATACTTCACCGGGAAACAGCTTGTCGTTTTTTGCCGGAGATATGTCAATCTCTATCAAATTATCCTCTTCCACATGAAAATCCAAACCCGCATCCAAATCCGGACCCGTATCCCTCTTATTATCACTATCAAGAGCTATCTCTATCAATAACCCTTCTCTATCTTCCTCTTCCCATTTGAAGCAAAACCTCTCCAGCGAGTCCCACTCTCCGGCAACTGAAAACCCACCTTCAGAATCCGAATCCGAATCCGTTTCCGGATAACACATATCCAAAGACGGATACCTTCCCCAACCACCAAACCGGGTCGGATCCTGACCTGCATCCTTCTCATTTGGATCCTCCCCTTCTTCTCCTTCATATTCCTCATTTATAACCTTCAATGGAGCTTTAACATCCCATTCAACAAACGACACTTCAAAATCCAGGTTCGGATCCGGGTCAAAGCGACCCGGATCAGCACTTTGGGAAGCAACCCATTTGTCTACATGAGTCAAAAAGCTAGAACTTGAAGCTTCACCAAAATGGGTGCCTTTGTCTTGCTTGATTTGAATGGCTTTATCGCTTTCTGTGACTGAAAGTTGATGTCTTTGAATTGCACCAAGACGTAAAACAAAGAGCAAGAGAGTTAAAGTAATGGTCAGAATTGGAGAGATTGAGAGTTTAAGTGCTTGAGGAAAGTATAAGAGAATTAGAGTGTAGAGAGTGATAATGCAAGAGAAGAGAGGATTAAAAGAAAGATTAATGGAAGTCATGATTTCAATGATGAGAAATGAGATGGTATTTGAATTCAATTCCCATGAAAGGTTTTCATTTTCTTCCATAAATAAAGAAGAAAAGTAGAGAATTTGGATTAGTGAGGGCTAGGAGTTGAGATTTTGGACAAGAATTTAAAACCCATTTGAGAGTCAACGAATTCTACAAGACATGCAAGAGAAAGAAAAGTGGGGCTTAAAGGAGATTGCTTTGCGGTGTTTATAGGCCTGGGGGGATGCGTAAGAGAGAGGCATGGAATATATTAAAGGGGATTCCATCTTCCATGGTGAATTTGATCCCTTTACTCTAATGTTTGTTCGTTTTGATCCCTTGACTTTTAGTTCTATGTATGTTGTAATCCTTATGCAAATAATCAAGTTAAATTTCACCCTTAATTGAAAAGTATATAAAAAAGTAAAATCTCTCCTTGTATTGTTGCATTCTTGGATTTTCTACTTTTCAATTCATCTTGATTCTAGGTTTTTCAAGCACACTTTTCAAGAGATTGAAGATGAAATCCAACTTGATTTTATGGTATTACTTTGTTTCTATGATTGCTGGATTAGTTCTTAATTCATGAACCAAAACCCTCCCCAGTTCCCACCTTTCATTCTCACTTCAAGTTAACGCTTCAATTATCAGATTTTTTTAGAAGAGAGAAAATTGACTTGGAAAGTAAATGCCTTTTGATATACTACTACTATAAGTTCTTGGTTGAGTGCAAAAGGTCTAACAATGACATGAGGAAACAAAAAGGTCGATTGGTCTGCTAGTAAAACATATAAATGGACATTAATTGGGACAAAGTTGGCTGAAAAACTTTTTTGTGATGCATGGTGGGCATTAAATTATTTTCAAGGGCACAATTATCTTTGAGAGAATAATTTCTTCCTTTTTCTACCACCATATATTCACCATGAACAAAATTGTTTCCTAGGCCATGATCTTTCTTTCTTTCTTTCTTTCATGGCCATAGAGGTATCAATCTTCTTTTTCTGTGTGTGATGGCATTTGTCTAGTAATGTCGGTAAAATTTCTTTTCCTTTTGCCACTATAGACAAGAGGCGGAGGACTTTTCAAGCGTGGACATCCCTGTTATCCCTCGATGAATTGTCTACGCATGGTTTTCGAGCGAACAGTCCATGAGAAGTTGTCAGTTTCCTTGGAAGTGAAGCTTTCAAAACAATTCTTTAATTTTGGCTGTAAAGTGGCTCCTAATTGGCTACATATAGTTTTAGAGCATTGCATTATAATAACTAAATGACCATAGACAAGGAATTTGACCACCATCACGAATCGATCGTATGATGAAAAACCATGCATACAATTTAAGTGTTAATAAGATAATAAACTGTTTTTGCTGATGAAATAATATTCCATTTGAGTTATTACTCTGACGTTTGATGCACAACCGAACATCTAGTTCTGCTTTAATGAGGTGATCAAGTTGTTTTAATTATCAAGGATTTTAGGCCTTTATGGTCTAGTGGTCCGCATGCAACACCTAAAACTTATAATATTTGAGTAGTACTGTATCCATAAGAAGAAAACGTTGCAGGAAATGAAGAGAGATCGATCGAGGGTAAGCAAATTAACAGAAACATAAGAGTATACAGCCCATGGCTCGATGTGAACACAAGAGAAAAGCTATGCCACAAATCTAGAGGGGTTACCATGCATGTGGTGATAGGTTAAAATAAAACTTGTGTTTGATATTGTGATAGACGGTTATTATTTAGAAATTATAAATTATTGTTTTTTCTTATCCAATATATTAAGAAAGTTTTTAGTGAAATTCTTGTAAAATTATTATTTGTATTGATTAATTAAAGTTGACACAAAATACAGTTTGGTGTAGCTTTCAAACTAGCTCTAGGTTGAAAGGAAATGCAATTCAACCAACAAGCATGGGATGTGTGGTGATCTCCATTAAAGGTAAGATGTCCCCATCAAGAAAAGCATTTTATTGATCAATGAAAAGCTACTCGAAGAAAGAGTAAACTAGAAAAGAAAAAAGAAGCAAAATGCGAAGCTTTTAGGTTCTGCAAGCCTCCTGGTTTGGTCTGATACTGAAACGAATAGAAATCTCTCTCTCTCTCTCTCTCTCTCTACTGTCATACTTGTAGGTGGCATTTGGTCCACTTAAAACCCTAACTTGACTTCTAAGAAAATAATGGAAAGAAATGATTGGAACTTGAAAGAACATCGAGGGTTTATGGTGGGGTTCAAAGCATGGATTGGCGACAAGGAATATGCAGCTTTAGAGATGCTTATCACATGCATGGTCTGGAGATCAGGTGCAAAACATATGGGACCTCAACCTTTCCTTCTAGTTCTGTGGTTTGGTAATTTCTCTGTAGATATTACACGCATTTCTTCGAAAACTTGCAGCTAGCAGCCAACTCACTAATTAAGACCTAAACTCTTATATAACTACATCTAGTCAAGTGAAAGATTTTACATGGATGTTTCACAGAACTTTGATCCCAATCATAGTCTCACATGAAGTTAACAAAATCTTATAGTTAGCAGTAGTATTTACAAAATTTTTGAAGGGGGCCTTTGAACGGTACTCATTAATTTCATGTATACAAATTTCTGCAGTTTAACATGGACCGGAACTTGGCCTTCTCGATTTCTAGTCTTAAGTGTGGAAGTGTGATCTCCAAAGTCTTGAGAAATGACGGCAAGCCTATACAGTGATCAGTAATATCTCGGAGGAGGAGCTAGGGTACTTATATCTTACAGAATGCTGCATGCCAGCAGCAAGATTTGCATATGGGGGCCTTGGTGATGGAGTCGGAGATATTGCAGATAATGGAAAGCGAGGAGATCCATGAAGAAAACCTGAAGTAACAAAGAAACCAATTAAAAGACAACGCTAACTTTTTCTTGAACTTAATTATACTTGTTGACATGTATCTAAAGTCATAGATTGAGATTGAGGTAGCTTCAAATACTATCCAACTATCCTCATACGGCTACCAATACAATATTGAAGGTAGCATGGCTGGGTTGTAATTCACAATGCAGTAGCTTCTTCAATTGTTCAAGCTACATAGACTCTCTTGAACAGATCTATATGCACATGCATGCATATGCCAAATGAAGTGTCAAAATGGTTACCGTATGAAGAGAAGGACTGGGAAAATATGTCGATAAACTTGGAGCCTGCAGGCTGGTAGGGTGACATCCAATATTACTGTATGTAAATGAAGAAGTCCTTTCGGCTCCCTTACGGGAGGGTTCTTCCATATTGCTCCAGTAGGGGTCGGAAGTACCAGCACCACCAACGGCAGTATTCTCACCATCAGAGTTTGCTCTGCCATATGGATCAACAAATCCATAGTTCTGGAAAGAGTCAGCTCTACCACCTGAAATGACACCATAGCTCCCAGAGGAACCAATGTTATTTCTTGGTACAGAACTTTCATTAGTGCTCCGAGGAACAGAAGCTCTAGGTGTAGGAGCTTGATAGCTTTGATATGCCCCCTAAGAAGATCCAAATCCATGATATATTGTGTCTGTTGTTGACACATTAGCCACTACTTATCAATGTATATACTCTGGTAGCAGTCAATCAATGAATGGACAAGACAATCTTCGTCCCTTGAGAAGTTAGCAGCACTAAAGCTTCCTTACAGAGGCAAAGCAGAAACAGATCCATCATTTAATGATTGAGGAAGATAGTTGGTACTTTGGTAGCCAAAATTCAATGGCAGAGGAGGTGGGTTGGTGCTTTGGTAGCCATAATTCAATGGTGGAGGAGGTGGCGGGTTGGCATTTTGGTTGCTATAATTCAATGGCAGAGGAGGTGGATGAGAAATTTTCCTGGATCTGCTACCAACTAAATCAAATGGAAAAACCATCAGGACCTTATATATATGGCATGAGAATAAATGGATTGAAAAAGATAATACAATAACCGGGTAAAGCTCCTTGATTTTCCAGAGGCGGGCTAGCATATAACTCCATCAAAGGCTGCCGAGAACAAGGCAGAGATTCAGTCTTTAAAGCACGCTTCATTTTCTCTAAATGTATCTCTGACTGATCCCTTCAACCGAGTTCAGCAAAAATGACCTTATAAAATAGTCAAACCTATCAGCCACATTATGCTCAAACAGTGTATAAAGGGGATACGCGTCATTTATGCTTTCCAAGTGCCTACCTGATCATAAAGTTCATCTGAACCAGGACTTGCAGCCTTCTTCATTAAGTAGGAAGGAGGCCATCTTCAGCACTGAACTGCAACTAAACCACGATAGAACACGAGGAAATAGAGCTGACTCACATTGAAGCTCTTTCACCGGAGAATCCACCTGTTGAAGACTCGCTGGGCCAGCATCAAAGCCCTTTGCAAATCCCAACCATTTTCAGTTTTGGGAGAGTCCTACAAAAGCCAACGGTTTACTTTCAAGATCAACACAGCACATGATTGTATCTCCAACCCCAAACTTCTCACCATAATCTGATAATATTCCAGCACTAGAGAATTTCCCTGTGCCTCCAAAAAGCTATGCATAGTCTCCCCTAGGTTTCCCACAGCATCATCTCCACTAAAAATGCCTAAGCAACAAACATTCTGCTGGTCATGGGGATATCTCCCATATTTTTCTTTCTACAACACTTTCTCTTAATTTCACAAGACAATAGTCAATATTGTTCAGATATTGCAGGTTGAGTAGAATAAAATAATGCTGTAATGATCTTTTAGCTAATTCTTACTCCAAAATCATCGTATCTTTAATATTCAAGTAACACCTAAATCTTTTAGGGTTTAAGATTCTTTGGCTAAAAAACTCTCGGTATTATAGACAAAAAAATCTTCTCTTTACCCTGCCTCACAACTCAATCTTTTATGCATGTTTCGCAGAAATTGCCCGTTGTTGGTCATAATGAGAAATCCTTGGCACAATATTCTCTTGTCAGCAGACATTTTAGCATCTCAACAGTTTAAACACTTAGAAAATTGTTTGAAATCCCTAAAAAATAAGCACTACTTTGTTTTTTTTTCTTCCAGCCCACATTGTCTTCCATATCAACCTGCTAATGGCTTTCCATGCTGCTTGTTATTGTTGTCTACCTGGAACTTGGAAGATAGCTTGTTGTTCAATGCCATTTGTTATCCACAAACTGATCCACCACTAAAGCAACCATAGCAGCAATCATTGAATTCAGAAAAAGGATACAAACATCCCTCAAAATCATCATTGTATATAGCATATCTGAAGCAATGAGGATTCTCTTAAAAACTATAGTATTTCAAGAAAAACTTGGTACCAAGTAAAAAAAAAAGTAGATGGCTATGATTATTCCACAAATTTTATCTTGTTACACCTTCAAAGTTCATGCCACAGCCTTAATGTTAAAGTTTGAGCATGGCCTTTTCTGTCATTGTGAAGGCCAGGAAAGAAAATCTACAAATTCACAAAAAAAATTCTTCAATGAACTGAAAACCACGTATTTGGTCTCTCACAATCTTCAAGTACGAGGAAAAGAGTATTTAAGCACCCAAGCCAGGAAAGCCCACAATAGTTGTTTCATGCAAGCAGAAGCCAAGTAAAGTAGCTTATTATGACATGTATACTTCCACACACTGAATTACAGAAATCTGATACTGATCTTTTCAACATCATTGTGCTCCATAACAAATTTCAATAGCTTGAATTAGAGGCGGAGGCCTTACTAAATCCTACCTACAATTGAAACAAAAACCAAACATATTAGCCATTAGACCGACCAAATCCCACCACAAAAATTAACATGAAGGCAACAGAACCCATCACCTTCGTAAATCCCACCACAAAAATTCTCTGCCACAAATTATAAAATAGTAAAATATTCAAGTCCATGGAGAAGGATTAAGGATTGTTCTTGCCACTCTTTGAAAATCCCCATATGAAAAGTTAGCCTTTTCAGTGAAAATATCTGTCTCAACCCCAAACCCCATTTCAACGCACATAATCCAGTGCCCCAAAGAAAAGGTCAAAAGCCATCACAACTTTCCTCCATTGTGATCCAGGTAAGTGGCAAGTGGCGACAGCGTAAGAGAGAGAGCTGAGGAGAGTAATTTTGCGTAGAAGGGCAAGACAATGAAGACCAAAGCCTGGCATCACAGTAGGACAAGTGTTTTTTGGATTGCTGAAAATAAATGATTACCATGATCCTAACATGGAAATAGCTTAATCATTGAAAACATAGGATACAAGTTGATTCAGTTTATTATCCCCCTTTCACAGCTGAAATCTATTGCTTCCTTGATTTAAGTTGAGCACAGCTGGCATTGCCTTTTCTATGGCATCCACCAAACATTAACCACGTTTGCAAGTCAGAAACTTCCCCACACCAACAGCTGTCCCTGTCTAGATTTCCCCCACAGACTCAAAAGAAACTGTCCCCAAACTTCTGCCCCAACATGCTGTCTCCTAAATGCCAGGGGGGTGATCTTCTGCTACCTCAATCTCCGCACCTGTCAATGCTAAAATTATTCTATTTTTGCTTTCACATAACTGCTTTCGATACATTAATGCCAGTTATAACTTATAGGTCTTATGAATACCACACACAGAAGCAGATCATAAAAACAGTCTCAATTTTGCTCATCCATATAAACAAAGAATTAATGAGGAAATATTCCATCTTTATTTTATTAAAAGATAACAAGGAGGTACGCATCTCATCCTTTATACCGAATAGAAGGGCTAAGATTTCCCCTCAAATAAATATCCCAAATTCTCTCCCTAATTTACATGCTGCTAATAAATCAAAGAGAAACATAACAAGCCAAAAATCCTGTCTTCAATGAAAGCAGTTGAAGAATCTAAAACGGCCCGTGTCAAAGTGTAACCTGTGAAGATTATTGCCATGTACAGAACCCAAAATGAGATTTGATCAATCCAAATCTCCAAACCCTTTTACTCTTTATCTACAGCAATAATTTAATCTACTATTTAACTTATATTTACAAAACCCCTGCTTCTCATATCTCTGTTTCCATGAATAGCCCCTTCTTCGGTGAAGCAAACAATGCCACCGATACATCAGCAATACTCTTCCGATTTAACTGCGACTTGTAAGACCTTCGCTGCTTTGGCGCATTTGGAGCTTCAATTTCATCTAACCCACTTGGATTCCCAAAATCAATTCGAGTTCGGAAAGCTTGAGTTTTTCTTGGTGTGCTATAGGCAAAATGCCATTCCTTTGCAATCAAAGTCTGTAAACACAAAAGAACCCAAAAATCTTAATCAATATCTAAAAAAAAGCTAATAGCTAACAAATCAAGAAAAAAAATCTAGACTTAGCACACTTACAGCTTCTCTAATCACTTTAGAGACATGAAAAAGCTGCTTCAAATCATCATGATCCACACCACACAAAACCCTGATCTGAAAAACCCAAAAATAGAAACTTTTAATAACTAAAATTCTAAAACTCTTCAATTTCAAAAACCCAAAACAAAATCACTCAAGTCAAGAACTTTTAAACTGGGATTGTATATAAGTAGTATAACTTACCAAAATATCTTGAGGCAGGCTTTCAAGATTAGACTTCTCAGGCTTTAAACTGCGAAGCCTCTTCAACGAGGAAATAAAAGTGGAGTCAAGATTCAACAGATCTTCATCGTTAAGAATATTATTACTGCTCAAAACCCTTTTCCTTCCAAACGAATATGACCTAACAAACTTCAAGCCTAACCCCTCTTCTTCTCCACTCACTAAAGCATCACCACTAACACTCTTTGCCTTCATTGAAATACAATTCTTCCCCAATGCCATCTTTCCAAGATTTCACTTCTTTAAATCACCAAATCTTTTTCACTAAATCTGCAAGCAACAAAAATACAATGGTTAGTTTAGGCTTAATTACAAAACCCTTTAACTATAAGGCAAAGGAAACTAGAAAATATCAAGCAAAACTTGAAAAGATAGAGAGACAAACCTTTTGCTAAGGGATGGAGATGAGATACAAAACCCTAAATCCTCTGGGTGTGAAAGATATAGAAAGTGTGGGACTCTTTGATGGGAAACAAGTTTGGCTTGCCTTACAAAATAAAATGATAAAGCTTTGCTTAGCTTATATAGTCAAAAAGATTCCCTTTTTATTTTCTTTTTTCTTTTAATCGAGGTGTAGCGATGAAAAAAAAAAAGTTTAATACATAGGCGGTTAAGAAATATTTGGAAGTGAGTTTCAATTTATTGTTAATTTTTTTTTAAAAAATTGTTTTAATATGCTGTATAAAAAATTTAAAATTTAAAAATATTATTTTAATATCTTTTTTAAAAAAAATTTAAAAAATAATTATCATGATAGTCTCAAACAGTGATAAAATACAATTTTTAAAAGTCTAAAAGTTTTTGGGCAAATTATAAGAATTCACCACCAAACTATATTTAATTTTTTTAGTCCCTCCATTGTTTTTATGCATGTCATTCTTCCCATGGTTTTATTATATATATATATATATATATATATATATATATATATATATATATATATAACAACATTATTTTCATAAAAAAAAATACCATTTCAATATAATTTATCAAAGAATCTATCTCGTACATAGAATAATGAGTTCACACCATTTAATGATGGGACTCTTTGATGAATATGTTCAATAAAACATTCTTATGTTATTTTTATTTTTCTTCTTGCAAAATTTATTTTGTATTAAAAATATTTAAAATTAAATATGAAAAATTGAATTTTATTTTTGATGCTAAAGTATTAATGATCATTTTTCTTGGAAGGATAAAACTCAGAAGGTCAAATGTGAGTGCATTAAGTAAATTTAATGATTCTTTGGGGAAGGGGAAATGTTGCCACAATGAGGATAGATGGAGGGTAATATTGATGTAATTAGAAGAAATAGGACTAAATTGAAACCTTATCCATGCGTGGAGGGCATGCTTTTAGTTGCCCCGATATTTTTTATCCTCCACGTGGGTTTGTTTTTTTAAAAATATTACTGGACTAATCCTTTTGGCGGTTAAAGAGAAACTAGCCGTTAGATAGGAACACGTGGCAAGAAACGAGTGGATTCAGGAAGCAACAGGTGAGTCTCTTATCGATGACGTGGCCTTTTTTGTTTTCTACTGTGCTCGATATTTGTCTAAACTGACATCTGTCGTGTCTGTGATATTCTTATTTCGGGCTCCTCCACAACGTGGCGATATATCATTGGATTGGTGATGCGGGTGATGTATTGGCCATTGGGATGTTACTGATTGGGGGTGGGGATATAGTGTGGATGTACACATGAGAAGGGAGTTGAGGTGGTGGTGGCCAATGGTTTTTTTTGACTGAAGATTCTAGAAAGCGGCTGGTTGCGGCTGGTCAGTTGCAGGTTTTGCACGATAGCAATCTATCGTGAGTCAACAACACGTCAATGCTATGGCTTTTTGTTAGGACACAATCTGGTAGAAAGTTGTTCATTTAAGGTAGTTATAGGCTAGAGGTGTGCTGAGGTGGGGTACCTTTTTATTTTTTATTTTTTTATAGGTATAATTCATTCAAGTTTTTTTTTTCTGGATAAAATTAATGTTTTTTTTTTAAATTTTATTTTTGATATTAGTACATCAAAATAATCTAAAAACACAAATAAAAAATTCAAATAAAAAAAAATTAAAAAATCATAAAACTTAATTTCAACTATAAAAACAAACAACCTCTAAAGCACAAACTATAACTCACCAAAGACTAAAAATACATGTATTCTATGGGTTCCACCTAAACAGCTCAACCACACCTCCATCCTAAACACACTCTAAGATAAGTTTGGTATTGCAATTATTTTTTACATTATACATAATTTTACTTTAAATCTTGATTTTATAGAAGTTAAAATAACATATTTATTTATTTATTTTGTATAGAAAAATTCATTCTATCATAATTTTAATCAAATATATATTTTTTAAAATCACAACTAGATTTTTTTTATTTTTTTTAAATCATAATCTAAAAAACTATCAGAATATCAAACACACGTTTACTACGTAATCAAGATTAGCATGAGTAAATATTGATTTTATTTTTTTATATTAATTGTAAGTAATCCAATGACATGCAAACAGCAATACGTGGAAAAATCAAGCTATTTATATATATAAAAAACAACATCTGAATAAACTCTCAGAAGTTTCTTAACCATCATAACTAGATGAGTTGAAGTTTTTGGGTAAGCCTCTATTCTAATATTGTTCTTCCGTAAATCATTTAAAAGAAGGTTTTAAGTGAGAGAGTGTGAATGGGGTTTGATTCTAATCAGTGACGATCTCCTGCTCTTCTGTGTGTCATTGGATCTATGGACTTTTGATAGGTTTAAAGAGTTTGACTCCTTTAATTGACTAAGGCTAGGCATGATCCGACGCTAATCTAGTTTAGAAATGATGACTTTAATAATCGTTTGGAAGTAGTTGTGTTTTAACAATATGATATATTTGAAAAATTATTAAATTAATATTTTTAGTATTTTTTAATTATTTTGATGTGCTAATATAAAAAATTATTTTAATATATTTTTAAGTTAAAAGTATTTTTATAAAATATCAGATCGATCAAGAGTCAAGATCTATCTTGACTAACCTGCATAATCTATGACTTGGGTTATAAATTCATAATAACCTTATAAAAACAAAGCGAAACAAATTAAAAAGTATAATTCCTAATAAACAAAAATGCTAAATGCTAAAAATATAAATAAAATATTCCATTTAAAAAAAATAGCTTGAGTTAATTAAGTAAACTCATTAAGCCCTCCATCCGAGTCATGAGAATAAAATTATTCCATAAAAAGCATATTGAAAAATATTATGTAGTTCATCTCTTAATCAACCTATTGTTGAATGACTAAATAAATAAAAAAGAGTCAACCAGAGTTAACTCAATTGAAAAGAAAGCAAATTGAAAAAAAGGACTTGGGTTTTCATATAAGGATAACCTTGAAGAAAACAAATTGAAAAAAATTAAGAAGCTCAATTCTCAAACTAACCTAACGTTTAAGGATGAAATTGAAAAAATATTTGATTAAAAATAAAAATAAAAAAAGAGTCAACCCGAGTTAACTCATCAAATTTGCGATCCAGGTCATAAGATTGAGATAACCCCATATAAAATAAAGTGAAAAGAAATTACGAAACTCAATCCCCAACTAACTCAATGTTAAAGGAAAAAATCAGGAAAAAATCAACTTTAAAAAATGACCTAAAAAACACTGAAGTCAACCTGAGCTCATCTTCTAAACCCATGAATCGAGTCATGATGTCATGATTGCCCCATAAAAGAAAGAAAAAAAAATCACGAAACTCAATTTTCAATCAACCCATTAATGATGGATGAAATTGAAAAAAAAAATAAACTAAAAAAAGATCTAAAACAAAATAAATAACAATCAAAAGAATGAGAATCAAATTTGATATAAAAATAAAAACGCTAGAAACCCTTTGCTATTTTGAAGAGAATGGATACAAGAATCAAGGGGAGGAGAAGGAAAAAAAAGAAAAGAAAAATGAGCTCTCACACTCTTTCACTAACAACACGTGTCACACTACTGAGATGAAATGAGCATGGATGAATAATATTTCCCCCATATCTTTCAGGCAATTAAAAAAACATTGTTAACTTCAATCCCAAATAAACTTAATTTAAAAAAAGATTAAATTGAAAAACAAAATGATTGACCAAAAAGATTGGGGTGGATCTTTTCACTGCTTGTGTAATTTAGTTCTTTATTCTTTAAAGAAAAATGATTGAATATTATGTCCTTGTAATTTTAATTATTTTAAATTAATAAACTTTCATTTAATTTTTTTAAATTAAACATCAATCAAGTGATGGATTTTTTTCCCAACACCTCTAGATCTCATAATTCAGGTAGATAAAACAAACTACCAAGTTCAATTATAAATAAATACAACTTCAAAGAAAAATATCAAGAAAACAAAACATTGAGGAACCAAAATAAAATAGAAAACAAAGGATCAAAATAAATAAAAAAACATTATAAATCACTATTATAATTATAATTCACACTGAAGTTTCTCCACACCATTTAATTTTACAATAATAAGTCATATTACAATAATAATTTATAGTAAAATGAGCATGGATAAGCAATATTTTCCAAACACCCTTTAATTTTGCTTTTAAATATTGGATGTAAACGCAACTATATCAAGTGCGTGATGTACTCTCTATGATGATGAAACTTTGACTCCTAAAAGCACATAATGTTTCTAGAAGAGAATAAACTCAAGACAAAGCTTGTGTTGGGGGCGGGAGTTCATACTCCCCGACCACCGTTCTCCCTCCCTCCACCCACCACAAAGCTATCAAAATTTCCATTTTGGCCTTTAACTCAAGACCGTTTCATTTTTAATTTTATATCTTCATCCAATATATTACTTTTTTAAAAAAAGTTTGCCATTATATATATATTTTTTTAACCATAGTTTTGAAATTGATCGAGCACAACAATTCAATCAATTTAAAACTTTGATCACTAAAATAAAAAACTCAAGTATAAAAACCATATTATTTTTTTAAAAAAATCTTAAATTAATTTAAATTAACTTAATTTACCCGCAATTATAGCTGAGTTTCTTAACTATGTTTTAAAATTGAAGTTGAATATCATAATATATTTTTTTTTTTTTTACAAAATTTAATGAAATAGCGAAGTCAAGTGAGCTTGGTCAAGAGAATCATAGCAATGATTACACACACAAACGATCATCAATAATTAATTGACCATACCCTTTCATTAATTGAAAGTAAAAGTAAGGTTTCGTCTAGATTTGGAATAAGAAATTGATTTATTCTCCATTTGGGAAAGCTAGTCTAAAGATACCGCCAAGTTAAAATAAATAAATAAATAAATGAAGTTAACAAATTAAAAATTATAATTATCTACAAATCTATCATTTATTCTCCATTTGGGAAAGCTAGTCTAGAGATACCGCCAAATTAGAATAAATAAATAAATAAATAAGTGACTTTAACAAATTAAAAATTATAGTTAACTATAAATCTATCATTTATTCTCCATTTGGGAAAGCTAGTCTAGAGATACCGCCAAATTAAAATAAATAAATGACGCTAACAAATTAAAAATTATAATTAACTACAAATCTATAATTTATTCTCCATTTGGGAAAGCTAGTCTAAAGATACCGCCAAGTTAAAATAAATAAATAAATAAATAAATAAATAATGGGATTTTTAAATGATTACAAGGACAAAATAGCATTGAAATATGAGATAACATCAAGGGTATAATTGATATGATCAATTGATAAAGGGTAATATTGAAAACTCTATTATATGTCAGGGGCATATCTTTAGTTATACTTAGCTATTGATTTCTTCCTCTTCTTTCTCCTTAAAAGAAGAGCCGAAACCAAGACACATAAAGAAGGGCCAGGCACTGGGCCTTATCTTTTCTTTTCTGCACTCCAATGTTTCTTTACTATATTCATTATGGTTATTTAGTTGTGACGTGGTTCTTTAATATAATGATAATTTTTATTTGGATTTTAATAAATTTATTTTCAATTATTATGTATATGATACAAATATATTAATCCTAATAATAAATGGTATGTTCGAATTCAATTCAGATTTTATTTATTCTTAAAAAATTTTAATAAATTTTTAACAGGGCTTTATCACATTTGATTTTTAATCATGCATAACACATAAAATATAAAAATATTTTTTTGATATTTTTTTAATTTATTTAACAATTATAAAATATTTGGTTTCTTACAAAAGCAAATATTTTATTCATTTCTTTTATTTTATAGCCCGGCAAAAATCATTTCTCTTTTTTTATCAGAAATATGATTTTTCAAGTAAAAATCTGCCAAGATCTGTAAAAAAATTTTAAACCAGAAAATAGAAAATAATGTTTCGAACAAAAGAATAATTAATTTTTTGAAACAATAAAAAACCAACAAAATATATATTTTCTTTTCACTGAAAATTCTTGTGCATTTTTTTTAAAAAACTTATTCATACATAATCATTCAAAAACAAAAATGAAAATACATTACCCCAAAAACCTTTAATCTCATTTAAAAAGCATAACACAATTAAATGATTTTTTTTAATATCATAGTTATTATATATCTAAATAGAAAATATATATTATCTTAAAATATATATAAAAATAAGGTGGTCCAAAAATATTCAGTCAAGATATATTTAAATAATGGCTCAAACATGGCACGGTTTGGAGGTCAAGCTTGCTAGGCTAACCTTTAAAAAAAAAACTAGAGGTGCATGGGCTTTTATAAAGAAACTAGGAGCACTTACCTTTGTTTTTTTTTTTTTTTTAAAGAAAGTGAATGACATGTTGTATATCTAAATATGTTTATTAATATAAATTTTTAATCACCAAAATTCAACTCTAGTAATTGAAAAATTAGGGTTTGAGTTTTCAAACTCAAAAAACTTAATTTTTAATATTTTTTCAATTAAAAATACTAAAAAAATCTTTAAAACATTAACAACCCTATTTTAAGGGCAAAACACATTTTATTATCCCAAAAACTTAAAATAAAATCAAACCAAAATGTTCGCACGCTGCCGCAAGCTTATAAAATAAATGCACTTGATAGTGTTATAATTGTGAACCAGTGCTAGATAAGTAATAGAAATTAAAGGTATGATGAAGCAAATATTTCATGACGAAAAAAAAAGTTGTGTTGGTGATCCAAAACTTAGAGACTGAACAAAATGATTTATAGCAATTTACAGTGTTTTGTGAGGAAAGATACAGTGCTTTCGCCACATGATTTAGCTTTTCAGTTAATAAAAAGAAAAAAAATTACAAAGCTAAACTCTCTACCAACTTAATATTAAAAAAAACCAACAAAGATAATTTTGGAAGGAAAAAAACCCATGAGAAAAAATATTGTAGCAATTGACAATGTTTTGTGAGGAAAACTATAATGCTTTTCCCAATAAAATAAAATAAAAAACCATTTAGAGAAATATTGTAGCAATCCACAGTATTTTGTGAGAAAAACTACAACGCTTTCCTCATATGATTTAGTTTTATTGTAATTATAATTCTTAACCAACTCAATATTAAAAAAAAATCGACAAAGATAATTTTAGAAAAAATCATAAAAAAATCACATGGGAAAACACTGCAACAATTCACAGTGTTTTAAAGAAAAAAAATTACAAAGCTAAATTCTTAATCAGCTCAATATTAAAAAAAAAATCGACATAGATAATTTTAGAAAAAAAAAAATAACAAAACAAATACCAAAAAAAGAAAAAAAAATCATATTGGAAATACTGTAGCAATTCATAGTGTTTTGTGATGAAAGCCACAGTGTTTCCCCACATGATTTAGCCTTATTTGTAATAACTTATAATTGTAATTCACAAACAACTCAATATTAAAAAAATAAAATGGAAAAGGATAATTTGAAAAACATTATATAAAAAAAAACTATGTGGGAAAAAACACTGTAGCAATAAACAATAATTTTCAAAAAAAGTTATAGTGTTTTTCTCACATATTGTAACTGTAATTTTTAACCAGCTCAATATTAAAAAATAAAATAAAATAAAGATAATTTTGAAGAAAAAAAAACCATGCAGAGAAACACTGTAGCAATTAACAATGTTTTAAAGAAAAAAATTACAAAACCAAATTCTCAATCAGCTCAATATTAAAAAAAAAATCGACAAATATAATTTTGAAAAATAAAGAAATAAAATTAAACTATAACTAAAAGGGCCCAGTCTTTTACTGTGGACTGCACAGTGGAGTCCACAGTAAAAGATGAGCTGGTTTTTTTTTTTTTTTTTTTAACACTTTTAGGGTTTTTTTTTTGTTTTTTTTGTTTTAATAATTTTTTTGTTAATGTTAAATTTTTTTTATTCACTTATCAGACTTTCATGACATGGATCCCGGGTTTAACAGGTTAACATGGTTTGACGAGTTAACCCAGAATTTTTTTTTTTTTGCTTTTTTTTCTTTTTGATTAATTTTTTTCGTTTACTTTAGTTTGTTAATGTTAAATTTCTTTCTATTTAGTAAAAGATGAGCTGGTTTTTTTTTTCGTTTTTTTTTTACACTTTTAGGGTTTTTTTTTTGCTTTTTTTCTTTTAATAATTTTTTATTGTTAATGTTAAATTTTTTTTATTCAGTTATCAGACTTTCATGACATGGATCCCGGGTTTAACATGTTAACATGGTTTGACGAGTTAACCTGTAATTTTTTTTTTGCTTTTTTTTTTTCTTTTTAATTAATTTTTTTTTTACTTTAGTTTGTTAATGTTAAGTTTCTTTCTATTTAGTTATTAGACTTTCATGACACATATTTCAGGTTTCATGGGTTAACCTGGTTTCACGGGCCGTCACTTTTTTTTTTGTTTTTTTGTTTTAATAATTTTTTTTATTTAATTTAGTTTGTTAATGTTAATTTTTTTATTTAGTTATCAAACTTTCATGACACGGATCCCGGGTTTAACGGGTTAACCTGGTTTGGCGAGTTAACCTGATTTTTTTTCTTTTTAATTAATTTTTTTTCATTTAGTTTTGTTTGTTTAATTTATTTTGTTAATGTTAATTTTTTTATTTTGTTATCAGACTTTCATGACACGTTTTCTGGGTTTGACGAGTTAACCTGAAAGTTTTTTTTTTGCTTTTTTTCTTTTTAATTAATTGTAACATACACTAAAAGCGATTAGTGTTTTAGTGTGGACTGCACAGTGGAGTCCACAGTAAAACACTGATGCTTTAAGTTTTTTTTTTTAAGTTGTCTCATTTTTTTTAGCTTTTTTTATGCTTTTCGGGATTATTTTTTTGCTTCTTTCTTTGTTTTTTTCTTTTAACAAATTTTTTTGTTTAATTTAATTTAGTTTATTAATATTAATTTTTTTTTATTTAGTTATCAGACTTTCATGACATGTTTTCCGGATTTAACGGGTTAACCTGGTTTGACAAGTTAACCCAGAAATTTTTTTTTTTGCTTTTTAATTAATTTTTTTTCATTTAATTTAGTTTGTTAATGCTATTTTTTTTTCTATTTAGTTATCAAACTTTCATGGCACATATCCCGAGTTTCACGGGTTAACCTGGTTTCACGGGTGAACCCAGTTAATTATGGGTTGACCGTCAATTTTTTTTGTTTTTTTATTTTCATAAATTGTTTTTGTTTAATTTAGTTTGTTAATTTTAAATTTTTTTTTATTTAGTTATCAGACTTTCATGACACAGATCCTGGATTTAACAGGTTAACATGGTTTGATGAGTTAACCCAGATTTTTTTTCTTTTTAATTAATTTTTTTTTGTTTGGTTCATTTTGTTAATTTTCACTTTTTTTTATTTAGTTACCAGACATTCATGACACGAATCCCGGGTTTAACGGATTAATCTAATTTGACGAGTTAACCTGTAATTTGTTTTTTTGCTTTTTAATTTTTTTTTCCTTTAGTTTAGTTTGTTAATGCTATTTTTCTTTCTATTTAGTTATCAAACTTTCATGGCACATATCCCGAGTTTCACGGGTTAACCTGGTTTCACGGGTGAACCCAGTTAATTATGGGTTGACCGTCAATTTTATTTTTTTTATTTTCATAAATTGTTTTTGTTTAATTTAGTTTGTTAATTTTAAATTTTTTTTTATTTAGTTATCAGACTTTCATGACACAGATCCTGGGTTTAACGGGTTAACATGGTTTGACGAGTTAACCCAGATTTTTTTTCTTTTTAATTAATTTTTTTTTGTTTGGTTCATTTTGTTAATTTTCACTTTTTTTTATTTAGTTACCAGACATTCATGACACGAATCCCGGGTTTAACGGATTAATCTAATTTGACGAGTTAACCTGTAATTTGTTTTTTTGCTTTTTTTTCTTTTTAATTTTTTTTCCTTTAGTTTAGTTTGTTAATGTTAAATTTCTTTCTATTTAGTTTTTTTTTCTTCTTAGAGGTTTTTTTCTTTTATTTTTTCTTTTTAATTAATTTTATTTAATTAATTTAGTTTATTAATATTAAATTTTTTTCTAAGTAGTTCTCGACTGATGCCTTTTGTTTTTCTTTTTGTTTTTTTGTTGTTTTTATGTCTTTGACTGTGGACTGCACATTGCAGTCCACAGTGAAAAGGCTGATACCTTTTGTTTTTTTTTTCTTTTTAATTAATTTTTTTTGTTTAATTTAAATTGTTAATGGTAATTTTTTTTCTATTTAGTTATCAAACTTTCATGACACGGATTCCGGATTTGACAGGCTAACCTGGTTTTACAAGTTAGCCCAGTTAATTCTGGGTTAACCCATTAATTTGTTTTTTCCTTTTTAATTATCAAAATTTCACGATGCGAATTCAAGGTATGACGGGTTAACCTGATTTGAAGGGTTAACCCAGTTAATTTATATTTTTTTTCTTTTTCTTCATTAGTTTTTTTCTTCCTGTTGGTTTTTTTTCTTTGTTTTTGTTTTAACTAATCTATTTAATTATCACACTTTTATGACACGACCTTGCAGTTAGACCCACGTCCAATGCTATTAGGTCTGGTATTGCAGTCCAGACACTTTTATGCTAAGGGTTAACCCAAGTTTAATGTTATTATTAATATTATAAATATTACTTTTGGGTCAAGCGTTGCAACCAAACCTAAGACTCTTGGGTATAACTTTGCAAAAAAACCTAACACTTTTAGATCTTGACTTTTTTAAAATACAAAAAATAATTGACCCGCGGCATCGCGCAGGGCATGTAACTAGTAGAAAAACTAAGTGGAAAAACATCGCAGCAATCCACGGTATTTCAAAGAAAAAAATTACGAAGCAAAAATTTTAACCAGGTCAATATTTAAAAGGTAAAATAAAAAAAAATAATTTTGAAAAAAAAATAAGAAAGTTGAAAAAACAATAATTTTGAAAAAAAAAGAAAAAAAAGGGGAAAAGTTAAAAAAAACAAGGAGAAGAATCGCTATGGATTATTGTTGTAATCCACAGTGTTTTGTGTGTGGGGGAACAGTGAATCCCCCACACGGTTTAGATATTGTTATAATATGTTTATTAATATAAATTTTTAATCACCAAAATTCAACTCTAGTAATTGAAAAAATAGGGTTTGAGTTTTCTAACTCAAAAAACTTAATTTTCAATATTTTTTCAATTAAAAATACTAAAAAAATCTTTAAAACATTAAAAACCCTATTTTAAGGGCAAAACACATTTTATTATCCCAAAAACTTAAAATAAAATCAAACCAAAATTTTCAAACTCCAATATACTTTTTCTAGAATTATTAGAAATCCAAATCACTTTATTAAATTCTTCTCATCAAGATGAAGACCTTGATATTAAAATTAAGTTTTTAGAAATCTAAATCACTTTTTTTTCACATTTACTACTAGAGAAGAGAAATTCTTATTGAGAAACGCAATATATATTGTTGAGAAAACATAAATACCAATGTCTTTCCAATATATAAATTAATTACCATCTCAATATATAAACCTATAATTAAACTATGTTATAACCTCTGCTGTTGAGCTTTCATTTCCCCCCCAACTTAAAAATTGACAAGGCACCTGAAAATCCTACATTATTTGGTCTAAGACTGCGATCTGAAGTGCATTTTTTAGCTTCAAAATCTCTAAGGCCAATCCTTCTCGACTAGTACCAGGTCTTTGAGTGCATTGGACAAACAGAAGTGTCATTCAAGTGCTCAAACACAGCTATTTGGGCTCCTGGAGATGCTTTCCAAGACTGCAGATATTGATAAAACGCTTGTAAATTTGATGTAAGAACTCTGGCATGTCTAGACTTGGGAGTGACCAGCACTAGTTTCTCCAGGAAAATTGCCCTCTCCAGGAAAAACTTCACCAGCATCAGTTCATCTTTCTGAAACTTAAATCCTGGCAGTTTGATGAACTTCAGGCAGTCAAAGGATGCGCTGTATTTCTGGAAAGATTGTCGATTATGCAATTCCCAATACGGCCCACGTACGAAGCAAAAATCTTTGAGCTGCAAAGATTTATTATCAACCATCAAATTAGAGTGATTAGTTCTGTTAATATATTCCAAAAAGGTTGTGATTGGTGTTAATACAATCGACCAAGACGAGAACTCAACTCACATCGATGAATATCTTCTCCAGGCTAGGGCAATGCTTCAGGAAAGAAATAATATCATAAGGATTACAGTAAATTGCGCCTTCCATGATCAAATGAAATTCTTTCAAATTCCCAAAAAAGAATTGCATCTCCCTCAGTTTTCCTCCAATAAACTTTGGAGATAGGCCCTGAACATGTAAACCATAACATTAAGTTAATATACCGCTCAAAAAGAAGAACGGGATATAAAATATATGATCAGACAATAAAAAAGACATGCATGGAAACATACCTCAAGAAAAGTACTAGTAGTGGTGAGAACTTGAATAGGGTGGAGATCATAGACAAGATTTCTCACTCGAAAAGTCTCTGTAAAGCCCTTTGAAGGTCTGAAACTGAGCATCACATCTTTCAATTGAGGGACGATGTTAAATTTGATAAAACAAACATGTCCACAATAGTGGAATGAACGTAGATTTGGTGCATCAATGTAAATCCTCAGAATCTCCTGGCAATCTCCGACCTTTAACACCTTAAACGTCTTTTGGGCAAAGATTTTCAAATGAAAAATCCTATGACAGTGTGCTAAATCTAGAGTCTCAAGGAAGAAGCAATTCTGAAATAAAGTATCTATCAATGTTGGGGTTACCATGATCTTTCTAAGAACAAGAGTGTTCAAAACATGCAGACCTTTCAACTTTGGTGGAAGATCAAGTTGACACAAAGTAAGCTTCAAAATCTTCAAGGACTCAGCTTCATAAACATCAGAATTGAGTTTAAAAGGCCATCTTCCTTCAAAAACATTTCCGCTTTGATAAAATTCCAAATCGAGTTCTTCAACACCCTTTTCAATGGATTTCCTGATCCACTTCTCGACCAATAATTCTTCTTTGTTTGGATCAAAACATAATCGAAAACTTAAGATTCTCGAGCCTGCATGGCGATCAAAAACCTTATTAACGATAGATTTAAAATCATCAGGACTACGACCCCTTGCAAAATCATTATCAAAGTCTAATCTACGATTGAAGTTCCAAGAATTCTTGAATCTCGTTGATAGAATTCCAATCTGCATAGCTTTTTTGATAGGCAAGAAAGAGAAAATCATATCAAGAACATCATCAGGAAGATCAACACTATGATCAACGTGAGTAAAACTAGTGTTAGCATGATCGAGATGATGATAACTTGAATGATACTGCCTCTTTAGTCTCTTACGTGAAATCTGTAAGAATGTTTGGCTCTCTCTTTCTGGTGAAGCCATTGAGAGAAACCCTTTCTACCTTGAACTTTCTTGTTGCTGTGATGGCTATAAATGTTAAATAAGCAGAGAAATTATAAGAGAATTTGCACCAAGCTTTTGTAATTGTTTTTGAATTTGTTTTTCTGTTCAGAGGCCTTGGCTTCTACGTTAGCTCGCCCTTTCGGTCTCTTGAAACACGCTGATGTAGGCAACTAAGTAGATCACAGCACTGATGTGGCTGTGAAACTATATTAGGTTACCGGGTCAGCATACAATAAAATCTTAATTAGGAGTCGTTTTCCGCGTGTGTAGAACTTGGAAGTGACGCAAAATTATGAATTTTTCCTCACATTTTAGACTCATTCTTCAAGGAAGTATTAATGGCTTCCAACTTACTGTTGAATATAGGATCATTCTATGATGAAACCATGAACAACTCAAATTCAGCTTGATTTATTATAAAAAAAACTAAAATCAATCATAAAACTTCTAACATTATCTTTACAATTCATTATTTTTTAATTCACTTCTTAATAAATCAAGTTAGGTTTTATAAAACAAATATATATATTCACACGCAAGCGCACATACAACAGTTCACGATAACCACTAATTGTTGTTTTTCTTTTTTTGTCCCAAGCTTCTGAACAATGAAAGAAGGAGAAGCATTTATGATCTGTGCTGGCAAAATTGCTTTTTGGTGAAGAATATTTATGGTAAACACTTAGCTTTCCGAATGGAAATCTTTAAGGACATACTAGCTAGTTTCAAATTGAAAAAGACATAAATAAAGCAGCAGGTTGAATCTGCTAAGGTCTCAGGTCATTAGGTTAAGCTGCTAAACTCTATTAATTAGGCTTGCTTTTGTATTTCTTACTTTATTAATTAGGCTTGCTTCTGTATTTCTTGTAGTTGGAGATTCAAATATCACAGTCCTCGTGTTTTCCATTGTTTTTCAAGCCACCAAAGTGGCAACGTATCGCAGTACAGTAGCCAATGGTTAATTTCATGCTAATATAAGGTTCTAAGTTCATGCACTAGGGCAGTATAAATTAATTCCTTCTATACAACACACGATAATCTCCTCAGCCATCCACACATATATATTGAAAAAGATACGAAGGATGCGAAAGGTCTGTGCATTGTGTTGGGCAATCTGCATTCTCAGCGCTAAATCTTGAACACCTTAAGCTTTTTTACTAGTCTGATTGATCCACACACTCCAGACCTCGATTCTTGGCTTTGATCCAATATTTCCGAAGATCGTTTGCTTCACTAGCTAGCCTCTGTCATTTTCAATTGATCTTTTTAATATATGAAAACGCAAGACAAAAGGCCTGCATAAGGCAAATGTAAACTAGCAACCAACCTGCTAAGTGGCAAGAACCTGCTAATTAGCATCGACATTAAAAGTTCTATATATAATCAAATTAATTACTCTATATATTCCCTTTTTAGAGATGAGTTTTTTTTTAGATAATGAAAATCACCATATATTGATAATTATGATATGTAAATAAATAAGGATAAATAGTTATCGTAAATAGAAACAAAAATATGGAAAAAAAATCTATTCACAAACAAAATAATATATACTCCGAATTTATATATATAAACCTAGAGTCAGAGAAAGAAAAATAGGAACTTCCTATTCAAATGTAATATTTCTCCATCAAGAAAACTTTCAAATTTATACCGAATTTAAAATAAAACATTTCGAAAGTTCTTAATTTGCGGTTTTTCAATCAAGTTTTTCACTTTTTTTTTTCAAATAAAAAATGATCGATATAATTTTTTTTATATACAAGTATTTTTTAGAAATGTAAGAGATTACAAATGATATATTTTTATTTCTTATATTTAGGTAGTGTTATAAACTTAATTTTTATTATAAATTTCATATAAAGGTTTTTTTTTGAGTTAATAATATAACTTTTTCATGATAATTTTTAATTTGAATGAGATAAAATTAATATTTTGTAATTAGATTATCACAAATAAAAAATATTAATGACTATTATAAAATATGGTTTTGATTTTTAATAAAAATAATTGTAATTTTGATTTATTTTTTAGTGTGAAAAATTGTTTTTATTTTTAATAAATGAAAACATTTTCTAATTTTCTATTATAAAACGAAAAATTTTTTTATATTAGTGAACATAACCAAAAGCTTTTTCATAATAAAAAGAGAGAAAATGTAATTTTACCAATCTTTTATCATCTCATCAAAGTTTAATTATTATCTTTATTTGTAATTATCTCTTAATAATACTAATTATAATAGTCCAAGTGAAAATTATTTTCCATACTTAACACAAACTCTGCATATGTGTAATAACAATAACTATGATAATTAAAAGAAATAAATCCTTTTGTTAAAAATTGCAAAAACATGATAGCCTTAAAAAAAAAAAAAAAAAACTTGTGAAAAAAGGTTACACCTTCCGAAAAATCAACTTATTTCCATTAAAGGAAAATACATTTATTATTATCCTATGCATAAGAGAGTTCTATTCCAATTTATAAATTATTACCCACGTGTTAGACAAAATTTATTATTTCACAAATATATTGATATATCTAAAATGAACCCTAAATCATTAATTCATGTTATGCTGAGGTAAAATCAATATTTTTTTTAAACATAAAAAAATATTTAGATATTGCTAATATTTTTTTTAAGTTGATCTAATATGATTTGATTCACTTTGCGACTCCAAAAGTTACCCGAACGACTTGTGAGAACATATTTTGACTAAGAAAATTTTTTAATATGACATCTTTTTTTATATATATTAAGATGATAATATATTGGATTGTTTTGGGTCAAATCAGGTTAACATGTCAAATCCGCAATTCAAGTTATGAGACTATGATAAACACATAGAAAAAAAATCAAAACAAATTATGAAGCTCAATTCTTAATTAACTCAATGTTGAATGATGAAATTGAAAAAAATCATTTAAAAAAAGACCTATAGAAAGCAAATTAAAACAAATTACAAAATCCAATTTCTAATCAGCTCAATATTGAATAATGAAATTTAAAAAAAAAACATAAAAAACAACTTGAGTTAATCTACCAAAATCATGACCCGTGTCATAAAACTAAGATAATCTCATAGAAATAAAATTGAAAACATAACATAATTTAACCTGAATTAACTTGATAAACTCGTGATCCTGATCATGAAATCAAGACAGCTCTATAAAAAATAAATCAAAACAAATTATGAAACTTAATTCTCAACCAACCATGCTAGATCCAATGTTGAATGATAAAATTTATATATAAAAAATCAATTAAGAAAATAACACAAAAAAACAACTCAAGTCAACTTGGGTTATAAAATTAGGAGAAAATCAATAAAAAAAAGAAAATAAATATGAGTCAACTGGGTTAACACGTCAAACTCGCGACTTTGTTTCATGAGATGAGGACAACCCAATAAAAAATAAATCAAATGTTGAAGGACCCATGACTCGGATAATAAGACCGAGATAACCTCTTAGAAAAAAAACAACCTGATTTAACCTGGGTTAACCTGTTAAAACTCGTAACCCTGATCATGGAAGATAAAATATCCATATAGAAAACAAATCAAAAGAGATTATAAAGCTCAATTCTTAACCGACCAAATGTTGAATGATAAAATTAAAGAAATAATTAATTAAAAAGACACAAAAAATAACTTGAGTTAACTCTCTAAGCATTATTCTCAAATTATGAAGCCAAAATAACCTAAAATAAATAATGAAACTTAATTTTTAATGGATGAATTTTGAAGGAAAAAATGTTAATTGAAAAAAAAAATCAACCAAGTTAACCCGTAACAACTTAATAAAAAATAAATTCAATATTGAAAATTGAAATTAAAAAAAAATATTAATAAAAAAATCAAAGAAAAGAAAAACAAAACAAGAGGTACAATAAAATACTGACTTAAATTATTATTTTTTAAAAAAGAAAAAACCAATTAATGTATGGTTTGTTGGCATAAGGCCTTTATCTTTATGCATGACTTTTGGGGTTCAATACCTAGGAAAAAATAATTATTTTTCTCCTTTTATTATTTCTCATTAAGCAACATATGACAAATTATAAATTATATCTTGAATGAATTTAATGGGTCCAATCATCTGGTTCTCACATCTAGATTTGGTCAGATCAATCACATACCTCTAATCCAGACCATGCAATTATCAATTTGCTAGTCTGGGTTCGATCAATTCAGACCAGTGAGTCGTCAATTCACTGGTCTTTTGATCAAACTGCTAGTTTGATTGTGATAGCACTGGTTTATATCTTATATTTTGACCTCAACTCGCAATGTTTTCTAGAGGATACCATTCAATTGATTTCAGTGAAGGTCTGTGACACTCTACTTGCACTCTGTTGACCAGAATCCCTTTTGTTTTCTGTAATGACTTGGTTACAAACGCAGTAACTTCACCTTCTTGTAATCTCTTCACCAATTCCTAGTTGCTAGAATGAACACTGCGCATCACATTAGTCCAAATTCAGCTCTAGAATGTAAACGTCTCTCTGCTCCTATTTAATGGTAGAAGGTACAATATTCAGGCGAATGTTGCTTGTCTCTACGATTTACTTCCATGTTAAGATGAGATGTGTGGGCATAAGGCCATCGAGGAGTGACTCAAGGATCCTGGTGGAGGATTTCATTTTCAGATTGAGTAAAATCACCACCATTGATGTTGATGCCATCTTCTTCCATTGAAGCAGCACAGGAGAAATTCCACACGGAGGCACAGTTCTCATAACCTACATAAAACACAAAATTATGGATGGATAAGATATAACCTTGTAAAAGACATCAACTAGAAATATTGTGGCAAACTATCTTTACCCCCTGGTTTAACCTGAAAGACCAACCACACCAATTTGATAATTTCCTTGTCGGGAGGTTAATAGTTTTAGTTAAAACTTAAAAGGAAGCCTAGGAAATCTCATATCATATTTCAGCTGGAAAAGCCAAACTTACATAAACTTCCACCAAGAATGCAGCAAATGCACATAAAACAAGACTGGCATAGGACGGATAGTGTTTAAAAGTTTGCCTAAATGAATACTTTTAAGGCATCAGGGTCAATATAGTTACCAGTCAAAGGCAAATTCTCATCACAACCATCAGGAACTTTAAATCTTCGGTGCCCTGATGAAGACACTGCCATAGGAAGGAATGGGTGGAAAGCGAAACCATTAACCGTGTCTGCATTGCGCATGGAATAGAAAAAATGATTAGAAGTAGGAGACGCTTTGCTTATTTTCAAAAGAAAAATACTGACCACTTAAATGGATATGGCATACGCATACCTGTTGCAGCCTGAAATCCAGAAATCCACTGCCCATTTTGTAGATCATATATATGAACCAAACCATCCTAGAGGCAGAAATGGCGAAAATGAGCACCAGACATTCGAAGATCTAATTACTGGTTATTGGTACCACTACATCCTTTTACTCCATGGATAGAATGAAATCTTGAATCATACCTGACCACCTGTTGCAAGGTGTCGGCCAAGGGGCTCAATATCAAAAAATATCCGCTGGTTGGTGTATTCTGAGGATCTATACAATCTAATAACACAGAACACGTTCGAAAATGAGACACATATATACTGTTATAAATGTCTTGTAAAAAAATTGCTTCGTAAAAATCTGCAAAATACCTTACCAGGAATCTAAATTACAGAGAAATAAAATATGCAAGTGACCGGACAGTGCCACTTGATTCATTCAACTTATGTGAAGATGGTTAAGAAAATAATAAAAAAGAACAAAAATGACTAGCAAACAAAGTTGCTGGAATCTAGAAGCCTGCTCAGTTCTTCAAATGGATTTTGAGAGGAATTTATGATTAATGTCTTTGAAAATATAAATAATACCAGACATTACCTTTTTCCACAAGAAAGAAAAAGTCCCAATCAGATAAACACTTACTTGTACACGACTTCAACAGCTTTCCGTATATCCCAGCACAAGATATAGGGGTCCTAAGAAGAATATGAGAACGATGTGTCAATTGCATAGATAGTATAACCACAAGCACATATCAGACAAAAAATATGTATGTTTTGCTATCAATCTCCTATATGATATAGCATATTTGAAACAGCCTAGTTCATGAGAGGTGGTATAACAGAAAAATCACCATAAGTTAACAGATAAATTGCACATAAAGGGAGCAGCTTTTCTGTAGCTCACATTGGAAACACTGAAAGCAGAGAATAGAGTGAAGGAAAGATGGGTGCAGGAATAGGGTACACATGGAAGGAGTGAATGTACTTTTAGAATTTGTAATTACAAAGATATATATAGAGAAAAGAGAAGAAGAAAATAGCATGAACTTGAGTTGCAATACAAAGCATATATGCACAACAATTTACCTTCCTGCCTCCAGTATAAAGATAGTTTCCATCCTTTGAGAACTGGACCTGAGAGAGAAAGCATTTTATCTTTAATTCATTGATAGCACAATCAAAGTCGAGGTAATAAAAATAAATGCTCACTTACATGTGTAATCCCACCTTCTTGGCCATGTAAAACGTACAAGAGTTCCATATTGTCTTCCCTATAGATTGCAGTTGTCTGGCTGTAAGAACCAGTAGCTAGCATTCCAGTGTGAGTTGGAGAAAAGGCAACTGCAGATATTATACCTGTAGACAACAAACAAATCAAGGATAAAATGCTTCATCATTTATTGATTATCTATTGCTTATTTGAGTAGTCTAGGCAGAGATCAACCTGTTTGTCCTTCTTTATTTCCTTGAATAGTCGAATACTGTGCAAAATCTCTACCAGGACGATGTATATCAAAGACTCTGATAGATTTATTGTATCCAGCAAATATCCTACCAGACAGCAAGAATCAAGTAAATTAGTGTTGAACGTAGCTATATTCTGAACTATTTTGTACAAAACAGACAATGCCAACCTCAAATCTAAACTCTAGTTGAGCAATTAATAAGCCTTTCAAAATGACTGTTCTTACTTAGTTCCAGCTGGGTTAAATGCAATTGAAATGGCAGCAGTTATTTCATCCACAGCATCATACGCACGATATGTGCAACGCAGCTGCAATTTTAGCATACATGATCAGTGGTCATACTAGCATAAACAAGAACTGGACCCAAAAAAATGAAAGAACGAAGGCTGTAACAACATCTTTCACATAAGCATGTATAGTATATCAAAATTTCTGGTTCAATTATGCCCAAAACATGCAAAGACTCATAAAGCCCTCACCTTTGTTTATACTACAAGGCAATTTTCAAATTTTTTTATAAAAAATCTAGAGTCTAAATAACCATTTATCTAATCTGAGGAACGTAAATAAAACACACACATAGAAATAGATAACCAGTACCAGGCCAGATGTAGCATCCCAAAGATGAATTGGATGGTCACGAGTTGTAGTAGCAAATACACAGCTAACAGGATCTGAAAAGCCAAGCAATATATCCAATTTACACCTTTTTACATTAGGAGCTAAAACAAAATAAAATGACAATCCAACAAGATAATCCCATGTTAGCACCTGAAGCAGTCATATAAGGATACCAACAGTAGTCATAGACAGACTCCCCTTCTTTCACAATAAGACTTGCATCATATGAATCTAACAAGAACAAGAAAAAAAAAATCTTGAAATCAATTATATAACATCGCAAAAGTTGTGAAGTTTAGCAACATCAACCATGCGGGGAAAAATAGTGGGCATTCCCTACTGCCTTCAAAATATGCTCAATTTGTAACTCTAAACTCAAAAACTCACCTTCATCAATAGCTAAACAACACCCATCAGCATCACTGCCACTACTATTATCTGGTCTAATACACAACAAAGCACCAGATTACCATTAAAAATGGAATATTGATTTCCAATCATGAATCATTAGCCTCAAATTAATCAATCATGTGATCTTAAAAACTTACAATGAGAACAAATGCAAGGTATTGTCCTCGGAACTTGTTAAAAAACAAGACCCGTCAGGAGACCTTAAAGAAAACCAAAAAAGAACCAGACTTTCAGACACCCAATAGAGAATTATAAACAGAGACATATATAAGAAAACAAAGAAAAATAAAGAGATGGGCCGTTACCATTTAATGCCTTTCAGGAAATTGTTAGGGCTTGAAGAAGAAGTCCTGAATTGTTTAAAGAAATGATGGGTTCTTTGTGGGGGCAAATCATATCTAATTACAGGCCATGTGTAGTCTTGTTGAGTGGTTGCGGTGGGTGAAATGTGTTGCTGTTCTTGTTCTTGTTCATGTTCATGTTCATGTTCTTGGTCTGCTTCCTCTTCCATGGTTTCTAGCGACCAACGACAAAACAGAACAAGGGTTTATTTGAGGTTTCTGTTGGAAAACCTCAAAATCACCCTTATATTTGTACCACCTCAGCAAATAAGATGAAAAAAAAATATTTGATCAAAATTTACCATGTATTTGCAAGATTTAGTCAATCCAACTAAATTGGACTAAATTGCATCAATGAAAATCGATTAAAATTTTAGAAATGCTTAAGCAATAAAAAAATTGTTTTTTTTTTCAAAAACAAATTTTGTTTAGAGATGTTTAGGAATACAAAACATTGATAATCTTAAAAATAAAGTTTTCAAAATTCTAATAAATAATTTTTTATATTACTGGGTCATGATGATTGTTTGATAAATAAAAAATAAAACTTTCGATAAAAAAAAAAATTAATTTTGAAATGTTTAAGGAATAAAAAGATTTAAAATTTGTAGATAATATTTTTCGAAAACAATAAGTCACTGAAATATTGAAATTATTCCTTAAACATTTTTTTTAGAATTTTTATTTTTTGAAATAAAATCTCATATTTTTATTTATTAAAAAATTTTAGAAAAATTAATCGATATTCATTTTATAATTTAATCGAATTAGTTTGAACAAAATAAATTTTATAAACATATTTTGACCAAAAAATTTTCATGTAAAATAATTTCTCAAATTGATTTCAACACAAGTACAAGTACAATTGCTATTTTATTTTTATTTTTATTTTATTTTTGAGGTTTTGCAATTTCAGCCCCCAAAAAAATTTGAGTGGTGTTAATTACAATCAGTATTAATGTATCTAAAAGTGGTTCTTAATGTATTAATTTGAGTGGTTTTTAAATTACAATTTTTTTAGGTAATTTACATTTACACAAAGTATCTAAAAGTTCGAAGAAGGATAGAAAACATGCTAGTTTAAGTATCTTGTATGAATGTGATGTATGATATTTTTTAATTAAAAATATTAAAATAATTTTTTTATTTTTAACAAATGACATTAAAATTATCTAAAAAAATTATTTTAATATTTTTTAAATAAAAAATAAATTTAAAAACACTTTAAAACACATAAAAACAAACCATTAAAAAAATTCATTAATTTTTTTTTTTTTGCTCTAAACATTATCATTTCATTTAAAAATTAAAATGATTATTTTAGGTTGACTTAATTTTGAATCCAGTCGTATTCTTTTTCCTCTATGTCTGGACTAAGAACATGTTTGGAAACGCGGTGCAAACCACGTTCCCAAAAAATTTTAAATTTTTTTTTTCACTAAAATTTAATATGGTTTATACGTTTTGGATCGTTTTGATGTGCTGATATCAAAAATAATTTTTTAAAAACAAAAAAAATCATGGACATGCATTTCGGCACAAAAAATTATTTGAAAAGCAACCGTTAACACACCACCAAGTACCTTCTAAGAAATTAAATCTAGATAAAAGAAAAAATGTTTGCCTAATAAAAAAAAACCATTCTTGGTTTTTGGCCCCCCCTAATCCATGAAATTAAAGCAAGATGCATAAGACACAACAAATAAATAGATAATTAAAATCAATATACAACAAACAAAAGGAATAGAATAATTAATGAAATCATAAAAATCTTGAGATAAAAATCCAAGAAGAAGGTATATTCAGTCCTTAAACCTCGAGTATGTTTAATAGTGTGGTAACGATTGCTTTTTAAATAAATTTCCGTGTCGAAATACATGCCAATGATTTTTTTTTATTTTTTAAAAATTATTTTTAATATCAGCGTATCAAAACGATTCAAAATATATAAATCATATTAAATTTTATCCAAAAAAAATTAAATTTTTTTAAAACACAATTTCCATCATCTTTCCAAACAGTTTCTTCATCGTGAAAAGGGAAAATATTTTCCAAGAATTCATATGCAAAATTAGTAGAGATGATGGTCACTTACAGCACCAGAAAATAAAATAATCATGAGCTAGAAAAGTGTATCTTGCAATGCATAAGGAGGTGTGTGTCCAAGCAAGATTGGACAAACCAATGTGAATCGAGATGAGTCAGTAGTCAGAACCCAAAATATCAGATTTCTAGTCATTCAAGCAGGGTCCTGAATGTCTAGGACTTCTAGTTATTAGGCAAGCCCAACGAGCCAACAACTAGAATGCTGGCAGTTTAGGCTAGGCTCAAATGACTAGCTATTTTTATTTTATTTTTACATTTTTCTGTGTCACTAAACAACCATATTTGGAATACTTTGCCAGAAAAAATAGAAGAAAAGGAAAATACTTACTTCTTTTAGACAATGATGTTACCTTTTGTGGTTTTTATTAACATGCCCACATGAGAATTCTTCTTGTAATTTTTATTAACATTCATGCAAGTAGTGTTAGGACTAGAACCAGCAATTCTCACTTCTTGTTTCCGGCAAATTAAGCAAAGCATAATTCAGACACTGCATTGATGTATCTAGCAACCAAGTAAAGGTTGAAATATTGTCATGCTGAAGAAGTTTATGCAAGATCAAACTTGATCATAAGATCTCCCAAGTGTAAATAATCATATTCAATGAGTTAACACAACATGACAAGCTGAAATCCTAACAACAACAGACTTATTAATCAGAAATATGAAAGAAAGAGCTAAAATAAGTTGCAAAAATTGGCATCGTCACTTTTGCAATTCTTGTAACAAATTGGAGTTGACATTGAAACAACCTAACAATTGTCAATAGAAAGGCTGAAGTCAAGCATACAGCTGTAAATGCTTAAATAGGAATATAAATGCTTAAATAGGAAATTTACCTTTTACTATATTTAGCTTCCTAGATTTCCTCTTTGTAATTACTGTGTACAGCACAACAGCACTACTTTTCCTATATATAATGAAAGCCTAGTCGAAAGGTAGAGGCAATTCAAACAAATCTGTTATGGTATCAGAGCCTCTCTCATAGAATTCCTAAAATCTTAGTCTTTTTTTTTTTTTTATCTCTCAGTCATAGCCTCATGGAAAAGTTAGATAATGTTTGTGTCAGATTTACTGGCAAAAATTATACTGCTTGGGCATTTCAGCTTGAGATCTTTCTCAAGGGAAAGGAGTTATGGGGTCATATAGATGACAGCAACAAAGGAGACTTGGCTGTTGAGGGATCTGTTGTTGCTAAGGCAGCATGGGCAGCCAAAGATGCACAAATCATGTCATGGATTCTTAGTTCTATGGAGCCACATCTTATCCTGTCTTTCCGCCCTCATAGATCAGCAAAGGCTATGTGGGATCACCTCACACAAGTCTATAACCAAGATAACAATGCTAGGCGGTTTCAGCTTGAGTTGGCTATTGCCAACTATACCCAAGGAGATCTCTCTATTCAAGATTACTATTCTGGATTTTTGACTCTGTGGAATGACTATTCTGATCTTGTTACAGCTAAGATCTCTGCTGAAGGAGTATTGGCAGTGCAGCAAGTCCATAAGATCAGCCAACGCGACCAATTTCTGATGAAATTGCGATCTGAATATGAACCAGTACGTGCCTCTCTTGTCAATCGTGATCCTGTTCCATCCTTGGATGCTTGTTTTGGAGAACTCTTGCGTGAAGAACAGCGTCTCCATACTCAGACCATTATGGAGCAGACCAGAGCTGCCCCAGTTGCTTATGCTGCCTACAGAAAAGGGAAAGACCATGATATGAGCAAGACACAATGCTATAGTTGTAAGAAGTATGGTCATATTGCACCTCATTGTCCAAATAAGTTTTGCAACTACTGCAAACAGCCAGGACACATTATAAAGGAATGTTCTGTTCGTCCTCCTCGCAGCAACAAAGCTTATCACACTGCTGTTACCAATGCTGGTCCTTCTGCTCCACAGCCTCTTGTTGGCCCACCTATCTCACAGCCTCCAGCACATTTATTAACCAGAGAGATGGTGCAAGAAATGATTGTGAGTGCTTTCTCCACACTTGGTCTTCAAGGTACTGGTTCTTCAACTCTTCCTTGGATCTTAGATTCAGGTGCTTCCAATCACATGACAAACTCCTTTGGTGGCTTAAGTAATATCCGCAAATATTGTGGATCCTCACATATTCAAACAGCTAATGGCAATGCTCTTCCCATTGTAGCTGTTGGTGATATACCTCCTTTAAAGGATATTTTTGTCTCACCTAAGCTTGCTGTAAATCTAGCTTCTGTAGGTCAGTTTGTGGACAATAATTGTGATGTATCCTTTTCTAAACATGGTTGTATTGTACAGGACCAGATGTCGGGACAGCTGGTAGCGAAGGGGCCTAAGCACGGACGTCTATTCTTCATCCAATTTCATGTTCCACGCACCTTGGTTCCTTCCTCTGTTTTATCTCTCTTTTGTACTGCACCTAAAGTGTCTAATGAAGTTTGGCATAAACGTCTTGGTCATCCAAATCCTAGAATTCTCTCCCATTTGTTGAAATCTGGATTAATAAACACTACAATGCATTCCTCTTCCAGTATGTTCCTTGATTGTGTCACATGTAAGCTTGGCAAAAGTAAAGTATTACCTTTTCCCTCTGAAGGCAGCAGAGCAACAAATCTATTTGAGATAGTTCATAGTGATGTCTGGGGAATTAGTCCTATCCTTTCTCATGCAGGATACAAGTACTTTGTAACCTTTATAGATGACTACAGCCGTTATACATGGGTTTATTTCTTGCGGAACAAATCAGAAGTTTTCTCTATGTTCAAATTGTTCCTTGTACTGGTTAACACTCAATTTTCTGCCACTGTTAAAACTCTTAGATCAGATTCAGGAGGGGAGTATATGTCTAACGATTTCCAATCTTTCTTGCAATCTAACGGTATCATTTCTCAACGCTCATGTTCCTATACTCCTCAGCAAAATGGAGTAGCGGAACGCAAGAATCGCCATCTTTTGGATGTGGTCCGTACTTTGCTCATTGAAAATTCTGTCCCTCCTAAGTTTTGGGTGGAAGCACTCATTACAGCCACTTATCTAATCAATAGACTTCCTTCACAAGTCTTGGGTCTAGAGTCTCCATATTTTCGGCTTCATCATTGCCCTCCTATATACACCAATCTTCACACCTTTGGGTGTGTATGCTTCATGCATCTTCCTCCACCTCATAGAAATAAACTTTCTGCTCAGTCAATTAGGTGTGCCTTTCTTGGATATAGCATTACTCAAAAGGGTTATCTATGTTTTGATCCACACACTAATCGAGTTCATGTTTCCAGAAATGTTATTTTCTTTGAAAATCAATGTTTCTTTCCTTTGCCTTCATCCTCAGCCACTTCTCTTGCCTTTTTACCCTCTTTTGATGACTCTTCTCATCTGCCAAGTGCTCAAGTTGACAGGTTCAAGCCATATATGGTATACAAGAGAAGACTTCCAGTGCTGCCCCCTTCAGCTTCTGTCCTGTCATCTGCTCCTCCTTTGCACCCTCCTGTGGCTTCTGAGGTAACTGTTTTGGCTCCTTTACGCCGCTCCTCTAGAGTATCTGTACCACCTGCTAAGTATGGATTTAACTCCTCTGTGGCACATAATTCTACTGCTGCTCTCTCTGCCACTTTATCCTCTATTGCTATTCCTACTGGTTATTCACAGGCAGCTAAAGAACCATGCTGGCAGCAGGCTATGCAGGAAGAATTACATGCTCTCGAAGCTAATCAGACTTGGGACATTGTTGATTGTCCTTCTAGTGTGACTCCTCTTGGGTGTCGATGGGTCTATTCTGTTAAAATCAAGGCTGATGGCAGCTTGGACAGATATAAAGCACGATTGGTGGCTCTTGGAAACCATCAAAAATATGGAGTACATTATGAGGAGACTTTTGCTTCCGTAGCCAAAATGGGTACTATTCGAACAATTCTGGCCATCGCAGCATCTAAACATTGGTGTTTACACCAATTGGATGTGAAGAATGCCTTTCTTCATGGTGATCTCACTGAAGATATATATATGCGACCACCAGCCGGCTTATTTTCCACTCCTACCTCTGCTGTGTGTAAGTTACGCCGCTCCTTGTATGGTCTCAAACAAGCTCCTCGTGCTTGGTATGAGAGATTTACTTCTATCCTTCTTCAATTTGATTTCCTCAAAAGTAAATATGATGCATCTTTGTTTCTACGTAAGACTGCACATGGAGTTGTGTTTCTATTGGTGTATGTTGATGATATAGTTATCACCGGTACTGATTTAGCTCTGATTGATCAACTAAAGCAGCATTTGCAGAAATCCTTCCACATGAAGGATCTAGGTCCTCTAACATATTTTCTTGGTCTAGAGATTCATGCTGGCTCACATGGCATATTTTTATCCCAACACAAGTATGCCATGGACTTGGTAAGCTGCTGGTCTCCAGAATTCGCCACCCCTTGATACTCCGATGGAAATTAATCTCAAGCTACGCAAAGATGAGGGTGATTTATTATCAGACCCAGCAGCATATCGTACACTCGTGGGCAGCTTGATCTATCTTACAAACACTAGACCTGATATTTCCTATGCAGTACAACAGGTTAGTCAGTTCATGGCTTCTCCAAGGCACCTCCATCTGGCTGCTGTTAAAAGAATAATTCGTTACGTTCATGGCACAATTCGAAGAGGACTTTGCTATCCTGCTGGTACTTCTCTTGATCTTATTGCTTATAGTGATGCTGATTATGCCGGGTGTTCTGACACTCGGCGTTCAACTACTGGTTGGTGTATGTTCCTTGGCCCTGCACTTATTTCTTGGAAGAGCAAGAAACAAGACCGTGTTTCCAAGTCTTCTACTGAGTCTGAATACAGGGCTATGTCCCAAGCTTGTTCCGAAATCATCTGGCTCCACGGGCTCCTTGCTGAGCTTGGTTTTCAGCAGTGCACTCCTACTCCTCTTTTTGCCGATAATACAAGTGCTATACACATTACCGCCAATCCTATCTTCCATGAGCGTACAAAGCATATTGAGGTGGACTGCCACTTCATTCGTGACGCCTTTGCAGCTCAAACTATATCACTTCCACACGTGTCCAGCAATCTTCAGGTGGCTGATGTTTTTACCAAGACTCTCACACGACAACGTCATCATTTTCTTACGACCAAATTGATGCTTATGGATAAGCCCGCATCAATTTGAGGGGGGATGTCAATAGAAAGGCTGAAGTCAAGCATACAGCTGTAAATGCTTAAATAGGAATATAAATGCTTAAATAGGAAATTTACCTTTTACTATATTTAGCTTCCTAGATTTCCTCTTTGTAATTACTGTGTACAGCACAACAGCACTACTTTTCCTATATATAATGAAAGCCTAGTCGAAAGGTAGAGGCAATTCAAACAAATCTGTTAACAATGAGGTCCACAAGAAGCTACAGCATCAAATTATTTAACAGCTGAAGCAATTATTACGAAATCATAGTTTAACTTGCCTCTCTGCTGTGAGTTACACAATGAAGACATAAAATATTACCTCCCTCCTCTGCAGGTGTAGAACCGAAGAAATTGGGAGCTGCATCTTGATAGCGAACATGCAGGCTCTTTATGCAAATAACCAAGACCTTATGCAGCAGCAATTATCTCCTAGAATGTGCAAGCTTTTGACAAGTACACCTCATCTAATTTGCTCCATTGGCATCCTAATAGTTTTATTGGCCTAAAAACATCAACTTGGGAAGGAGTAAAATCTTTTCTTTAGCTAAGAAGTAAGATTGTTTGACATTATCAGGAATGTATAAACATTAACTTGTTCTCTTTGCTTTCAAACACCAGGCTATGCAAGTACTGTGCATTTGCTGGTCCTGTACTTTGAACCATCCTAGAGAATGCGCTTCCTTCATTCGATAGCAGTTCCTCTGGGATAGAATGTTCTAAAACCTGAAAGATCAAAGATTCAACCATGAGTTGAATAAAGAATCACTATAGAAGATGTCAGAATCATGAAAATTGAGAATGAAGTTGAAGTTAGTTAGCATAAACGTTCTTGATGATTCCAGCTACTTCTTATGGACATCAAATTTTCAGGAATGTGTTCAATAAACTCAAATTTCCTAGCGAGTAGGAAACAAGTTCTGGAAACTAAATTTGAGAGCATACCTGACCAGCCTCAAGCACAAGAATTCTGTCACAGTCAATAATGGTATTCAGTCTATGAGCGATAATTAGCATTGTGCAGGATCTGAATTCTTCTCGGATGGTTTTCTGGATAAGAGCATCAATTCTAACATCAACAGAAGAAGTAGCTTCATCAAGAACAAGAATCTTAGATCTTCGCAGCAGTGCTCGAGCGAGACTTAGTAGTTGCCTCTGTCCAACACTAAAACTCTCCCCTCCCTCATAAACCTTGACACGAAAAGAAAAAAAAATAACTTTACAGTTTGCATTACACTATAATCAACTTAATATTGCATCTGCAAAATTATAAATCAACAACAGTCATTGACTTCAAATCAGCTTTAAATAAACATTATGAATCAAAAACAGTTCTTTGACTTCAAATCAGCTTTAATCAAACACGATGCAATATGTTTACAGAATGTTTGCCCTAAAGGGGTATTTTCAACCACAAGAGCCTAATATTAGTTTTTGTTACACATTCAATGGTTTCTAAATAATATGAAATGCTATATATATATTACAAAAACATTTTGACAGATTAATATTCACTGGCAGAAGATAGTTTGATAAAAGGAAATTTCAAGATCATACCTGAGCATCCAGACCAAAAGAACTATTTCTAACAGCATCCTTCAAATGTGCCCTCTCTAAAGCCTCCCATAGGTCAGCATCATTGTGTTCACTGAATGGATCAAGATTAAATCGCACAGTCCCTATAAGAAAATGGGTGACAATTACAATGACATGGGTGTTGAAAATAATCCACAAAATGGCTTAAACTGGGCAATGGTTTCTGGACCAAATCTCAAGTTATAGATTAGCAAGCTGTCAATTGGAAAGAGAAAATAAAAGAGAGTAAAAGCATAAATTATCTCTACTCATCTGAAAGTAAAAGAAATTGAACTACCAAAATCCAGTTTTCAGTTTCTCTTGACAAGTACCTGAGAAGAGAACTGGTGATTGTGGTATGATACTGAGAGCTCTCCTCAAATCTGTCAGTCCGAACTTAGTAATGTCACAACCATCATTGGTGATTTCTCCTCTTTCCAGTTCTACGATACGGAACAATGCATTTAACATGCTAGATTTCCCAGCTCCAGTTCTTCCGACTATTCCTAGCTTTTCACTAGGTGAGACTGCAAAGGACAAACCATGTAAGACTGGAGGAAGCTCGGGCCTGTAACGTAGGACAACATCCGTAAATTTAATTAATCCTGACCAAGGCCAAGAAGGAGGAGGACGATTGTTCTTGTCTATGGCTGGAGCTTCGGAGGGTAAATCTATATATGTGGAAACACGCTCAACAGAGTTTAAGCTATTTTCAGCTTTACTAGCTTGTCTTAGAACATTACTCAACAAATCAGTGATGTTCGAAGTGTAACTAAGAAGTAGACCCATTATAGATGCAAATCCCACATGATTTTCAGTTCTTCCATTCCCCAAAACTGAAAATGACGCTATCAACCAAATCATCATCCCTCCTAAAGTTACCAACCTTATGGCAAGCCAACCATCTGAACTAATAGTTACGAGACTAAATCTAATATTATTGTCCATATACTTCCCATTGATGATGGACATCCAATCATATGCTTTATAAGCACGAATACTTGACAAACCATTTAATGCTTCTCCAAACTGTGCATAAACTGGAGACCTGGTGATGGAATCCAGACGTTTCACTTCACGGGATGTATTCTGTACAACACAGTGCATCAGCAACGTTATTAGAGCGTGTACATACAATGATGATGAGAAAATTTCTAACACAAATATGTTAATTCAACATTAGCAGAAAATATATGCTTGCAGAAACTAACATGTTGAGTATATCTCTTGACAGGCAGCATGGAAGCTCAGAGCGCAAAGCATATGTCCAACAAAATGGGTTCCTATTGGATTTTAGGATGCTTACCCATGTTTTAAATTAACATGTCTTCTCTCCCAAACAAAATCCATAGGGATACCTCTTATAGAGTTCATCTCCTAACATACAGTGGTCTAAGGTTACTCTAAATTTGAAGAGACATGCATTTGACTTATTTAAGACCTGAGTGGGCTTATCTAGAAGATTACTCTTTACATGTGAAAGTGGTAAAATAACAAGAAAATGATACTTCGAAGAAACCACCTCATAGAGCATCCCAACCAAAATACTAAAGTTACAGTCTTTGCAAAACCCATAACAGTTTCCAAAAAAAAAAAAAAACTAGGGATTTCTCAACATACCTGATAATATAGATAGGCTGAATAAAATAAGATCAGAAGTGGCATTATGGCCCACAATGATATTGTGCTCACAGTGCCTATCAGCACAAAAGTTGAAAGCAACTGCCAAGCTAGGTTTAGAAAATTGTTGGCAAAGTTGGCAACGTTACGATCTATTTCACCTACATCCTTCGCAAACCTATTGATTATCCTCCCAGTTGGATTGGTGTGGAAGAATAGCATTGGAGCACGTAGGACGGAATCTAGCATGGCATCATGAAGTCTTTTGGACGCATGAAGACTTGAACTGATTAACCAATAAGAGTTTACTAGTGTCACAGTCACCTGAACCAGAAATACATGAAGTAAGACCACAAAGACCATAGCAATTTCATAAATTCTAAATTTTCTCTCACTACTATGTTCAAAAACAACTGTAAATGAAACAAAAGCATAATGGATTCACTTATTTCTTTCTTTTTCCTGCTAAAATCATACAAAATGCTGGGCCTCTATGATATTGATGTCAATCACAGGTTGCAAACAGACCTGACCAAATGATAGAAGTCCATACACGAAAATGAAGTATCCTAGCCTATAACTCTCCAAAGTGCTTTGATTTGTCCAAAAACTCAACCATGTACTTCTTGAAACTCGAAAACCTTCAGTTAATAAGTAGCACAGAAAAAGTATTGAAACCACCCATACACCTCCTAATGCGTTGTTGTACCTGCATATGAATATCAAACTGTATGTGTCAAGTACAAGCACAACAAGCTTCTCTTTGAAAAACTAGGATATAATAATGTATCCACATACAAGAATGGTCATCAGTAATCAGACAGTGTTACTACCAGTTGTTCCATGCATGAAGGCTCAACTACATGTCCAGCCAAATCGTACTGGGGTGCTTAAAAGTTAAAACTACAAAGACTTTGAATAACATGGGAACATCTACAGTAAGTAGTTGGTATCCAACTATGTAAAATGATTTTGCATACGAAAAATGAATATTTGAGCATCACTGGTCTTCAGGTCATCTAGTGCTACCTTGGCCATAATTGCGGCATGAAAGTTAAAGATCTGGAAATATGTTTTCAATTTGACTTGCATTGATGTTTCCTTGGTAAATCAAAGAGGGCTTCGCCCATGAACTCGATTTTTATTTTGGGATGTTGTGAGCATCATATAAACATCCATAGGATGGACTCAGAAAAGGGTCTTTCTCATAAGGCATTGTTAGGAATTGCCAAAAAAAAATACAATTATTATTATATAGCAAGAATCTTAAATAAGCCCCCTATATTACCTTATCAAAACATTCCAACTGACAACACCTCTTTCTCGTTCTTCTTGCTTGATGAGAATAGACTTCCCTTCTTTCCCTTTCATTGCATAGCCTGCCTTTTGTGGCAACTCATTTTCCCAATTAGTTTCTGCTTTTGAGCTTTTGTGGTCCAAATTGTCACTGTTCTCTTTTTCTTTCACTTGCTCTTCCATTTTCCCTGCATTTTCCATCAGCTTCTGGAATAGTTCGCTGTTTTTAAAGAGTTCCTCGAAGGTTCCCTCCTCTTTAATCATACCTTCACTGAGAAGAATAATTTTTTCCACTTGTGGAAGGAAATGTAGCTGGTTTGTCACAAGAACCCTGGTTTTTCCTTGCAACCCTTCTTTAATACAACTGTTAAAGACCTGTAAATAATTTGAGATGAGTCTAATGTTTAGCTTAAGAGGAAGCTCACTTTTAGAGTTTCTATGTGTAAAGTTAGTGATTGTCGAATAAAACACAAGAGTAATATGAAAAGGAAACATGAAGAAATTCCCTCCAGCTCTCATGGTCTTCAAGAAATAACACTGTCAGAATGAAGTTACAGAATGTTCATTTCGTATAATATAAGCTTAATAATAAAGAGCTTCTCATCACCGCAAACCATATCAACATCACTATAAATTAAGCAAGTAGCACTAGCTATCAAATTAACTTTGATATGAACTTATACTGTTTAACATGGCCTAATACCTGTCGGGCAACATGAGCATCTAAAGCACTTAAAGGGTCATCGAAAATGTATATATCTGAATTGGAGTAGAAAGCCCTGGCCATGGAAATTCTTTGCTTCTGCCCACCACTAATATTGACTCCTCTTTCACCTATCTCAGTGAGGTCATGGCCCTGAATAAACAATTATGAGCTAGTGATGTAAGAGATATTTTGAATTAAACAGAAGCATTTGGGAGAGAGAAAGGAATTCGCTTAACTGTAAATAAGTCAAGATCATGTTGTAATGCAGTTACATCAATAGCTTTCCCATATCGTGAAGGTTCATATTTTGACCCAAATAATATGTTGTCACGAACCTGTAAGAATGGATTTTCTATGTCAGGAATGTGCACCCCATTGAAGCAAACTGGAGAATACCAGCAAAGCGACAAAGATACAAAATATTAAATAATTAGATCACAGACAAAAATAATTCCAACAAAGTAGAATAAGCTGTAACTCACTGTAGCATTGAAGATCCATGGAATTTGAGGAGCATATGCAACAGTCCCTCTTATAACAACACTTGCATCTTCCATAGGAGGCAGCTCTCCAAGCATTGCTGATATAAGTGATGTTTTTCCTTCTCCAGTCCCACCAACGATTGCAACAAAGCTGCCAGCTTGTATGTTTAATTTGATATTTGTCAACGTTGGATTTTCTAGCTGGAGAAAGGATGAGATTTTAAGATTGCTTGGATAGGAAGAATGTCTGAGAATTAACATCAATAAGTCAACTACAAGAATAACATAATGTTTTTACCATCACCACTGCCTAACAATGTTTTTAGTATAATTTGTAAAGCCACTATGTTTAGAATACAGAATTCCAATCAAATGCAAATACAAGAATTTCAAACAAAGCTCATATGAAACTACCCTCCAACCACAAGACCAATTTCTTAGATGCTTAAGCTTCAGAAGGTAACCTTTAAATCCCATGAAAAGTTCCCATTTTCAATTGAGATAGCTGGAATTCCTGGTTCGAGAGGTGGATTTGGTGCTAAAATTCTCTCTTCAGCTAGAAACAGTTCCTCCAAGCGTTGCAATGATATATTTGCATTTACAACCTACAAAACAAGTTACTATTAGACATCTAAGAAAGAATAGAACCAATAAGAGCACTCGTGCAGGAATGCAGGGTAGGATCTTAACTAGAATATTAATTACAATATGACAAGAATTTTCTTGTAAGCACATACACAGATTCAATGAAGAACATGAAAAATTTGTCTTGAGATAGAATTATGCAAGAAAATATATAAAGCTAGTACTTTTTTTGTTCAGAACTGTGTTTTATACCTGTCCAGCTCAGTTTTGGCCTAATTAGTAAAAACCTTCTGTGAAAGAAATCTTCTACAAAAAAACACAACCAAATATTTTGGTAAGAAAAGTTTTATTTTGGAATTTTATAGAGACAAAAGTATTTTGTAGGAAAGAAGTTTTTTTTACAAGGGTTCCTAGTAATAATCCTAGTAAGTTAAAAACAAAATTCTGAAGTTTTCGAAAAAAGGAACAAATTCATGCTTTTTGGAGAAGGCTTGTACTTTCGACCATTTGTGACGTGAAATTATAAAGACTAATGAAAAAATGCATGACAATTTCTTTTCTTTTCTTGGAATCAGTTAAAATCAAAAGCCACACTGATAACATCAATGAAATTTGAATATTATCAAGCAATATAATTATTGAAATAGAAAAATTACAGAACCTGACTCAGTAAGCTAGGAAGCATGTTTAGAGGGTATCTTAACACTTGAAACAAAGAAAGTGATGTAAAAGCCTTTGCAGGGGTCAAGTCTCCACCAAGCAAGGTGAATGTGCTGAATGAAACAAGTGTCACAACAACTGGAATGCTATTCACCATAAAACTGTTGAACTGCATGCAATAAAAGGGAAATAGTCAGCCAATGCACATGTAAGGATGCCATACATTAAGTAATAGCAATATGGCAAAATTGGCTCTGATTGCATCTGCATGTGGAGGATGAAGATCACTTGTGCAACAAAAAAGTCACGAATCATGCCCTTTTAAGTGTTTAGTTATTGTGTCTCCTTTGTGAATCATTATAATTCTACCAGATTACATCAACTAATATGCTTATTTACACATTCGAGGAGCAAACCATTATGATTCTACCACACTAGAGTAACTGGTATCCATATTTACACATTAGAGGAGCAAGCAAATGATGACATACATGTCAGAAGCATTGTTAGGAGATAGATTTTATCAGTATACATATATAGCTACATGTTCACTATGAGTCTAAACAAAGTATACAAGCTTTTCTTTTTCATAAGAAAAAAAAAAGTTCACATATTTCATAACACATAAGTATACATGACTCTACAGGTGGTGGGATGTATGATGTAATGTAATTTTTAACAATTGTTCAAACACAGGACAAACCATACTTAGAAGTTAGATCACTTTTTCAATTTTCTAAATTTTATTATGAATGTTAATTTAAATGGAACCACTGAAGCATCATGCTTTAGGCATGTTCTTAAAAGGGAAGAAGCAAAAAAATAAATTCCAATATATATAGTGTGCCCCATACAGCAAATAGTAATTGGGCACTGCGAAACAAGGACAGCTCATCATTCCGCACACTTTGAACCCTAAATTGAAAGCTCTTCTCCCATGCATAACATCTGAAATATTTCAGTGTACTGTCAAAACAATCACTTTAAATGGAATGAAATTAATAATATAAGAGCAATTCTTCTTAAACTTAAACCATACTTCACAGTGTCCATGGCAGCCAAGATTTCATTCATGAGGCTGACTCTTTTGTCTGTCCTATGCAATCCTTCCTTAGTTAGTCGTGTCATTCTGTTCAACAAGATTGCCTATCACACAAAAAGATCAAGAGAATGAGAATTGATATTGATGCGATAAAGAAAAAGGTCAGATACCTAATATAAATGCAGAAATCTATCAAACTATATAAGTAATTAAGATCCTTCTAAAATCTAATGACTTGATACAGCAACTCGAAGCATATCACGTGTGTTTCCTATCACATGATTTAAGTTACTTTTCAACCTTCTTCTCATATTGCAAGTTGTCCAAAAAATTATTTGATTGAAACTAGTTCAACTCTAAAACACAACCATGTAGGGATTTTAACTAAAATTTGTAACTTTTGCAGGAGTTAATTTTCTAACATTTGATTGCCTATTTTGACTCAAAATATCTTTTCAGACACAGAACACAAAAACTTGAAGCGTAAATCACAGTAATATTACCAAACATATTAGTTAACTTACAACATTATGCCCAAAATAACTTATTGCTTCATACCCGAATGCACTCCTTGACCTTTTGTAATCAAGTGCAAAGGACACGAAAAGTAAAGAAGCCTATGCATTAAATATAACATCCAGAAGAAAAATTGATACTCATTGCAAACACCTTTTTTCCCTCTCTTTTCAGCATTCAAGGCATCTATTTCCATGTATGAACAATTATGCACAATATTATATGATACATATTCGTCAAAGTTCCAATGTTGGCAAGTCCTGTCTTCAAGAACTAAGTTATGGAGAGTGAGAGAACAACATTGTTTTTTAGTTTCATATTATGTGTGAATAGCAAGAAAATTATGTGATGTGGAATAAAATGTACCTTCCCAAATGGTATTTGACCAATGGCAAACCAAAGGGCCATTCAAGAAGATTCGAGCCCTAGTACTTTCATAGCTTAGGAGCTAAGCCATCGATTTACCTAAAGTTTATTCCAAATAAACCTTGATATATAAGGAGAACCTTATGCACACTAGAGGTGATAACTATCAACCAAATTAACTATTAGAGGGTTCTTTCTAGTCTATATTGGGGCCTTAGAGAATTCTTGTTGTTAGAATCTTATGCGTTTATGCTAGAATATTATGTAATAACTATATTATTGACTTGAAGCTCAATCTATGGGATTGTGAATGTATTTTTTTATTTAAGTGTATAGGTTACATATAAATAAACCCACACCACCATCAGGGTAGATGCAAAAGTTGTTCAATATACAGTCCCTCGTTGTTTCACTTTGTCTTGTAATATAAATTATATCCTTATAATTGTATTTTTTATATTTTACCACGGTACCAAAGCCAAATCCTTATTAGTTGTGTATGATCACCTACACTATTGTCAAAAAATTTAAATTGTTAGGTGAGATTCCAAGATATAATTTATATTATTCTCTAACACATCCCCTCAAGTGAAAGTTCTTCAAGCTTGAAACTTACATAGGCACACACTACACCTTGATACCATATCAAATAATCATCTTATCCTAAAAGTTTAAGTTGTTAGTTGAGGTCTCAATATGTAATTGATATTATTCTCTAACAACTATCCTTAGGATAGATACACAAGTTATTTACAATGCAATTTCAAGTTCACATATCATATAAATTTTATCATATAATTTATCTTTTATATTTTTTTACTTGCATTACGGATCTCTGGAGGTCAAGACCAACCTTTAGATAAGCATCTTACCACATCAATAAGCATTTTGGAGTTCTTGTAAAATTTATTTTTTATTGGTATAAATTAGTTATGATCGAGCTAAATGATGGAAAAACATCTATATAGTCAACCCTAACTAGTTCGGGACTGAGGGACACTTGTTGTATCCATATTATACCCGTATAGGAATTTCGCACAAGTTACATGTTATAAACTATGAAATTAAGACACTACAGATGTTGGTTATAAAACTATAGCACCAAGTTTAGCAAAGGGAAGAATATTTCTTACTTGTGTAGGGACCATGATAACAAGCACTAGCGAACCAAAAAGTGAAGCAACACCTAATTGCTGGTAAAGGAGAACCATGGACATGGTGATGCGAAATGGCGCGGACCACAATCCATGAAGTAGTAGGCATATTTGCTACAAGAAGCAATGGTGGTGCATTTATATACAATGAGAAAAGAATAAAAATATTGGAAAGGAAATGTAAAAGTCAAAATATTGGAAAGGAAATGTAAAAGTCAAGAAGGATAAATGGCTCAATGTCCCCTTATATAATTAAATAGGTCTCCAATATTGTCCCTATATTTCTAATTATGTATATCATATCTTGTATAGTATCACATTCTCTAATATATTCAATTATCAGTTTTTTAGATTCAAATTGATAAAAGTATATTTCTCATTCCAAAACTAACAAACATGATTAGAAGTGTTGACATATGGTTGAGACTTCCAATTATATAACTTCTCAAAAAATATTATTTTGAAAAAAAATTAATGACCTAGTTGACTTTAGCGGAAAAATAAAAGATTACGAGAGATTAGAATAATGGTATTGGTTATTAATATATGAAATGTTCAACTAAGATAAAATAATTACATTCCTTTTAGAAAATTAGTTATTTCAAATGGTTTCCTCCCTCTTCCCTAGTAATTATTTGTTACGTGGAACACTTAAATCCAAGATTTAAGAACAAATCGATCAATGCTACCTCCCACCTACCTTGAAAAATCTTAACAAATAAAATAAAATTGAATATTTAAGAAATAAAAAAATTGAAAATTCTTATCCATTTAGATTTTTTATAATTTTTTTGAAATTAAAAATTACTTTTTAGATAAAAGATTACAATTTTTTAAATTGTTTAAGATGTAAAAAAATTTCAAAGTTTCTCGACCATTAAGATTCTTCACAATAAAATAATTAGAATGTAAGGACGTAATTAAGACTTACCAAATTATATAACATATTCAATTATCCATAAAAATAAAAATAAGAAAAAAGATAAAATCATTGTAAGCTTCTTTTAGCAAAGCAATTAATTTTGGATTTTGGTAAAAATGAGACTAGAAAGTATCTTATATTTTTTTTTTATGTGTGACTAACATATGAGTCATTCACTTCTAAATAGTTTTATAGTAAGTATCTATAATATAAGATAATTATTCCATGCATTCATATAATTGTATCATGTTTCAAGTAAACATGAATAACTAATTCTCTTTTTTTCAAGAGATGAATTACTAAAAGCACATTAATAGTTGTTTATTCAGAGCATACCTGAAGTGCATCAGCATCTGTTGTGATCATATTTGTTATCTTCCCTGATGGAAAGTTCTTTTGACTCTCGTGAGTTAGTTTCAAGGATTTACGAAATATACCAGCTACCTGCAAATGAAAAAAGGTTGATATGAAAATAGTTAACTTGCTCAAAAACAGTAGAGTTCGGATTTAGAGTGGGCAAGTGGCCACAATTCCAAAGACAAGCAATGTTAAAGGAGATATTTCAAAAACAAGCTTATAGACATCTAAATATTGTTTAAGATATAGTTTTACCAAAGTTGACCGCAACCGAAAACCAACACGCAGAACATTCTGGTAATACCGAGATTCGCATAGCGCACTAAACAACTGAACCAAGTAAATCAACCAATCAATCCATAACCAAAGGTAAATAAAACTCATTGCTTAAATAATGTAAAGATGGAGCATGTAGTGTAGGTTCCAAAATCAATATCCATAACATAATAAAATTAGCCAAGCTTAAAGAAACAAGGTTTGGGGAATAAAGGAAGTGGCTAGCCACATACTCTAGCAACATACAAATAAAGTTGGTTTAGGAACATGAAGAATTGCTTGAAAAGAAGTCACAAAAGTAAGCATAGACCAATCAAGCCATGCATTACTAAAACCAATAGCTCTTTCCATTGTGTAAGCAAAATTGGCCGTAACATATATATCTAGGCTTGTTTAAGCCCTTGAATTGGAAGGGAGGTAGAGGGTACCATCAAAATTAGAACTTGGAAATTCTACTATCACAGATGAGTTAATCACATTATACATCCTCTTTTCCTACTTTATTTATATTTTTCTCATTTGGATAAATTTGTTTTACATATACTTACCCAAATCTGATGTGAATTTATCTTCTAAGCATTTGAAAAGAAATATATATTTTCTTCACGGTCAATGAAGTCCCATATCTTGATATCAATAATAAAATGTGATATCAAAGAAATTTGAATATTAATGAAAACATCGAGATTAATAATAATATAGAAAAAAGATGAATATCTCATTATATTACAGCAGTTATTTATGCTATATTCCTTAGGATCTTTGTTTTAATAGAAAGCACAAGTGGCTAAAGCTTCCTAAGTTTTTAGACTCTATAAATAGGCAACATTATCCAGATCATGTGAGTTGTTGATGCTCAGTTACAAAAAAAAAAAGAAGAGAAGATTGAAATAAAGCAACAAAAAAGAGGTAAATTAAGGAAAAGTAATCAAGCAAACAATAAAAATAAAATGATAAAAGCTAATATAAAGTTAATGTTCAAGGGATGATTGATGTGATTTATGTCATTGATTGATGATAGTTTTACATCAAAATGAGCTAAACTCTATATTTATATACTTGCAGTCATGTAGCATTCCATGGAAGGAATACAAATTCTCCAAAAATACTTAAGTCTAAATTGATATAATTTCTTACTAAGACTACTAAATAAGAAAAATGAATGACAAAGAGATGATCATGATCACAAATAAGCCAATCCCATTATCAACGAATGCCTAATACAGGTGTAACTTGTAGTTTCAACATTTTGCAAGTGCTAAAGGCTGAATTTATCATCCATAGTGATTAGATGATTATAACATTGTTCTACCTACTAGATCCATGCCCAAATAAAAGGCACACAAAGATGTGTGATTCAACGATGAAATATACAAACAAAGTTGCTTGAATGCTAATATATATATATATATATATATATATATATATATATATATAGAATATATTCTGTATGCCGAAAGATAACACTATGGAAATGAAAAGAAATAACATTATACAGAAAGATAATTAAAATAGATAGAGTGAGAGGGGTGTGTTCAGTTTGTTTCTTAATAGAAATGAATTCCAGAGAATAGCTGAGATAGAATTCATACCATCCCAAGGAAAATTACAAAGGCATAGGCATAACCGATCCAGGCTGGATCTCCTCGTTGCATCGACTACATACACATTTTGCAGTAAAAGCCCAAGGTGAAGGAGTTTTGAGTGGTACTTCATATCAAATTTGAGCTAATCAATTGAACTATTTCTATCATAGGAAAAAAGTTAATTAATAGATCAATTCTTGTATCATATGAAAAATAGACTAGATGTTGAGAGACATTTGGTGTTCATGGAGGATTAACTATCCCATTGGCTCTTATTTACAAATGCACAAAAGCATATAAATTATTAGCATCGTCAAAACCTTTTTATATGATACCTTAATAAATTCTTACAAAACATGCAACTCTAGCTAACAGCAAAACAGAACATTACATAGAATAAGTTAATGCTAATAAAGGAATGAACCTGCAGGAGGTGGCTCAATACAACAGGTCCCACAAATTCAGAAAGATCATAGCCAATCTACATGTTAAAACAAAAATAAAAACGGTATAAGCACCTCATGGCTTATGCCATTAGTAGAGAGTTCCTAAAGTCCACTTTGTTGTGTTTTAGTCTCGAACATCAGTTTGAATTGAAATTAGGATAATAGCAGGAAAAAATTATGCATGGTACACAACTAATAAATGTTCAAACTGAGTATTCCCTGTAATATAATAGTTGAGAGGCTAGAATTTCACTATAGATTATGTATCAAGAGCAAAATAGCACAACATCAAATTTAGAAAATAGAACTAAAAAAAATCAAGCTTCCAGGTTCGCCGATTTCAAACTACAATATAGCAGAAGCAAGAACGATAACTTATCAAGAATTTCAACAAGTTAGAGCAGATTAACAACAATCCAAGGAAACGTACCTTAAAAAATCCTCCTAACCAAAACCTATAGAAAATGTATTGACGAAAAACAAATAAATTGAGATGAATACAAGCAATAGTAAAAGAAAATATTTGTTACAAGAAGCCAAGCCGTACAAACATCTCATGTATAGTAAGTATTTTTTACGACACCCCTGATATGTTTTACAGGTTTGAACCTCTAAAGTGTAGCTTGTTTTGATTCGTATTTCTCATCTTATATTTTTAGTTGTTAAATATGACAAGCAAGCCCCATATTTTTCTCAAAAATCACCCGAAAAAGCATCAAGAAAATCATAAAAAAATCTCAAGGGTTGAGTTCTTGATGATATTTTGATCATAATATTGATGGAGGCTGATAATTTCTTGATGATTTTTTTTTTTTTCATTTTCTTTTATGACATTTGAACTTATAGGAAAACAAATGTAACTCAAGTGTCATTTGATAGACAAATGGATGAAAGCTAACACAAGGGGTCTAAATCAAACACCTTCTAGTTTAAGAGTTGGAAAAAAAGAGAGAGAAAGAAATATTCAAGGATTTCGATCAAAAGAACTTATATTTCTGGAGGTGTTAGGAAGGATAGGCCACTACTATAAGCCCATCATTGGGTATGTTTGAAGTCCAATGAGTATCAACATGAAAGGGAATGAAACAACATGAGAATGTAATTCAACTGATACCTTCCCCCCAGACTATTGTTTAGTGCTCTTAAAAGACATGGCTTTGGCCTTTGAGATTCTTCAACCCAACAAGTCTGGAACCTGCAAGAGCTGAAAACATTTATGAAAAAGGGATAAGAGTTTGACCTGAGACTATGGAAAAAGAAGAAGGTGGCGCATACTTGTTCATCAATGTCTCAGTCTGGTCCCATATGTCTAGCTTCCAAACATCCTTTTCACTAATAGGTCTTTTATGGGCTTGCTTCATGAGTGGAGTCAGCCACCAATAAAATATTCCTTGCAGAGGGCAAAGAATCAATATATATATAAAAGCAGCTCAAAAAATCAGAAAACCAACTTAGCTATAACTGAAACCACACTTTTGACCCCTAGCCCAGTTCATTACTTTTTACTATCTTAAACAACTGCTTGAGAAATAGAACCAAGATTTCTCAAGTCTCTCAGCATTGAGAACAGTAAACAATGAACTACTTACTAGAAAATAAGTTGGCATTCCTCTCGGGACATATTTGCTGTCTTCCAGGAAGTGCTTCATATGCACTATTATCAGGAGACTCAGGTTCCATCATAACATAATCTGAACAAGGATCCAAATTGGGAATATAAACAAGTAGAAGTATCCCAAACAAAACCTGCAACAAAAGTAACCACACAGCAAGATATAATTGAGGTGTGTGTAATATTTGGGAATGATTAAGAAATTTGTCAAGCTAATGAAACAAGATTTAACTTCTATGCCAAGAATTATTGTTAATGTTATACTCTAAACAACTCAATCATCTCAGTAGCAATCTGTAAAATTCAAAATTCTAGAGTCCCTAGAAAGTCCTCTGTTGTGTTGTAGTTAGACCACAAGATGTGCAGTGACCTATAGAACAAAAGTTGAAACAATTCAATCAAAGAGTTAAGAGACTGTCAGGCAGTTTGAGAAAGAAATTGTATCTATTGGCTACTTTAGCATCTGGATATGACTAAAAGTTTCAACAGGCTCAATTCTATGATCTAAAGATGCCAACATCCATGGCTGTCCACTCCCCACATTTACCAACAGAAGAGAAACCGGACAAAGCTATGTTGATGAGTATCAACACAGCCAAAACAACTGCAGCTTTCATGTCATTCTTACAAACTCCAAAATTTTAAAAATCTCCCAAAAATGTACATAGAAATTCCTTATCGGGTGCTACATTTAAAAATGTTGTTGATTTGGTGTATAAGGCAAGCCTGGCTAGGCTCTCAAGTTGTAGTGTCTTCCAAGTTCCAAGACCAAGGCAAGTTACTTTTAAAGAGCTAGAGATGTCCACCTTAGCATGAGCATTTACCAGCCCTATTCTGAAGACCATTGAATGGATGATAGGTTAAAGTAGCAAGAAGAAAGATGAGAATATTAGAAGAGTTGATAGAGTCTATATTGTTTATATTACATGAGAAATAAAAGAAGGCTCCGAACCTGGCAGAAAACTGTGCTCAAATACATATAGAATATATATCTGCATTTGTAAAAGAACTGTACTTTAGTGCTGCCACCAACATATATCAAGAGGATATGAACTCCAGAGAATAGCTTTGTTAATGTTGCATGCATTCTTATAAAAAAAATAACCATGAAATTATCTTACTCCAGCCAATCCAACCTCATCGCAAATTGCATATATGCTAAAAACATGCTTGCTGAGGCTTGTACAGCTGTAGTACCAGTTCCCATAAAATAGTTTATTTCTGCCAATTTTTTAGCCTGAATTGTGACATGTATTCCCACACACACACACGCTCACGAGCAATTTCAATCCATTTTATAAAATAAGATGCCAGGACATCTATTCTTGTTCAAAAATTCAGTTTTTAATTTTTTTCTTTCCTAATCTCTACTGTAAGAAGTTTGGCAGCACAGATTGTCATTATGGTCATCATTACTGTAATTTTTGTTTATTTCCCTTGAAGGCTACTATTCGATTTAGCAACACATATTTTATAAACTAAGTAATTACAATTGTAAAACCAAAGAAATGGTTCTCCATTCAACAGTACAATGTATAGCTTGCCTCTTCTCTTGATAAACATAATTATTTCAAACACCTTAATAACGCAGAAGAAGATGGGGCTCTAGCACAGAAACAAAAATACTCAAATTAAATGACACTACAACCTCAGGGCAAATACCAAAAAATAGAACTTGGTTGAGTTAATTTGATGAGGGAATGGAAGAATGACTAACCTACTGTCGTAATCATCACTCACTGACAGAATAAGATTGAGCATTGCCGCTTCCCCTACCAACACATAAATGACTCCAAACCGCACATACCATCGAAACTGTTGAATGTATATTCTTGTTTCCAAACCAATCATAATAAGAGTGGAGCACCAGGAAAGGGCCTCAACAATCAAGGAGACCATCTGTAAAGGACAGAAAATCTACTTAGCATTCTACTAAGAAGCCAGTGTTCCAGCACAAACAATTATCTAAAGATATAAGCATGTAATCTTCCAATTGAACAAGTTAAATACAGATTTATTTAAAAAGAGAAAGAACAAAGCAAAAGAAAGAAAAGTAGCAAATACAAGATTAGAAGTGAAGTTTTATCTTTGACAGAAACATTAATGAGAAACCTTACTCTTGTACCTCAAAGGGAGCGAGAGCAGTCTGCCCATCCAGATTGAAGATTGAAACATTCAAAAACAACCTGAATAAAGGCTGGACTGTGCAATAAGCAGCCAGCAATCCCAACAAGTAATTATAGTAATTTGTCCTGAGACAATAGTGTTGAGCTTTGGAATTTTTGTCAGTAATCAACCATATTCGATACAAACAAAGGCCAAGAAGAACCAGATGAGAAATGCAAATGACTAGGGAGTCAACAACACAGGGTGTGTATGCACCAAATGCATTATCCACTGTTGTTGCCCAAACCCCATTTGGCACAGGTCGACAATACCAAACCAATGCCTCCAAACCCATCTTTCCCCACCGCCCCTACACAAACCAAAACCGCTTAATTCTTACCTTATTTAATTACACAGAGAGAGGAGAAGAAAAGAAGAAAATGAGCGGCAGCAACAGAACACAATGCTAAGAAGAATAGCAAGGTATATAGGCTACTGAAAGAAATAAAAAACAAAATGGATAGTTTAATGAAAGAAGGGTCAACTTACTGGTTCAGATGCTACTGTAGGTATTTTGAAGAATCAAAGATACTTGAGTTTTTCATTGAACTTTAGAAACATAAACTAGGACTGGGAGTGTGGAGTTTTTCATGCAATTACAAAAGACAATTAAGGAGAACGAAAATCAACTATAGCGATCATTACGTATATCAGTGAAATTATTGTTTTACCTTTCATTATTTAACTTTTAAAGGTTTTTTTTATTTATTTAACTTTTAAAGCTTTATTTAAAAGGTGTGCTATATATATAGAGAGAGAGTTAATTTATTCTTTTATTTTTTTAATAACAGTACAATTATTTTATTATTCTTAAAAAAGTAAACAATCATGGTATTTAATCTACGAACCATATAGTAATTTTAATTTTATTATAAATAGTTGAATTATATTAGTATCTTTATTATGGAAATTTGTTATTCTTGATTTTAGGTACTAAATTTGTCATTTTTAATGGTTTTATTATTATTATTATTTAGTCTTAGAAGTAATTTTTATATAATTTTATAAATAGTTAAATTACATAATTACCCTTTTCATTTAATTTTTTTAGCCTTGGCTTTAAAGACTTGGTTATAATTTTATAAGATTTTTTATTATTATTTTTATTTAGTCACAAGAGCATTTTCTATTTTATCCACATTAAAAAAAACCTCATAATGCATGTTTGTTACGTTTTAGCTGCTCCATCACTGTCAAGGGCTTGATTATATTTTTTATTTGATGTAAAAAAAACATGTTAATATATTCTTTAATTCTTTAGTGTTGGAAAAAAATTATTCTAGACGAGTTGATTAGATGCATTAACACTTTATTTTTTGTATTTATTGATACAAATAGTTTTCATAAGCCTTTTGATTTATAATTAAAATTTTAAAAAATAAATTTGAAAAACTTACATATTTATTTTTTTGCTAAAAGAAATTATTCAACTCACGACGAAATGCAGGTCACATAACTAGTACTATAACTTAAAACACATGAGTTTTTTTTTTAAATCATTTTTGTCCTTTAATTTTATTTTTCAATGATTTAGTCTTAATTCAAGGTAAATTGACTATGATTTCTCAGGTAAAAGATGGGGTTGAATGAGGAATTATAATGAAAAAGACACCAAACACGAATAATATACCTTAAATATTGGTGGCAAATATAAATACAATTTGGTACTCGAAGTAAATGGACCTGAAGTAATAGTTACAAGACTAAATCAACTGAAAAAAGGTTAAGGTTTAATCGCTCAACCAATATGCCTATTGGCTTTGGGCAATTTGTTCCATGATTTTATGATGGTTGTGGCAATGAATTAATGAGCTAAAGGTTATACTAATTAATTATTAGCTAAAGGAATTCTAAATATTGATCTGATGATTAAAAAATATGTTTTATTCTATGATTTTTTTTAATTTCATCACTCAAAAAAAATTTAAATTTCTTGAATATAAATGTCGTATAAAAAATACATTGTAAAACTTGATATATATAGAATTTGATTTCAAAGATTATTTACCATTAAATTAATATGTTTTTAGTATTTTAAGATGATTTTGATGTGTTGAAAAAAAAATTAAAAAAAAATTATTTTAATATGTTTTCAAGTAAAAAACTATTTTAAAAAGCATTTTACACTCTAAAACTTTACTTTTAGGTGTTTTTTAAATATTTTTATGGCTTAAAAAATATTAAATTAATGTTTTTTTACTATTTTTTAATGGTTTTAATATATTAATAAAAATAATTATTTTTATATATTTTAAACCAGAAACCATTTTAAAAAATGCTAGACACTAAACACCCCTCGATTCTAGGACTCTGAATTTCTTCAAAAGAAAAAGGTCCCTTGGATGGGTACCCGAACACATCCAATCATACAGGTATTGTTTTGTCAAAAATGTTAATACAATATAGTTAATTATTTTATTATTCTCTAACATCACAGCTACGTCGTTGTAGTATAGTGGTGAGTATTCCCGCCTGTCACGCGGGTGACCCGGGTTCGATCCCCGGCAACGGCGCTCTTATTTTTTATTGTCAATTCTTAATTATTCCGCCAATTTTAATCAGTTAATGAATTAAATTAAAACTTCCAAAAAGCCCGCCCTCCTCTGTTTCTGTTCACTACTACCACTCCTCTCCCTCGCAGTTCGACGGACCAGTAGCTTCGCAGGTCAAAATCGCAGAGTGGAATCCTCGCAATGGTAACTGAAGATTCCAAGATTTTACTCCATCGATTCAATTGCCAGAGATTATGGACTATCTCCCCTAGTTTTGTCGTTACTTTTGTGGTTTAAAAAAAAAAAATTAGTTGTGATTTAAAGATTGATTTTTACATGTAAAAAATAAATTTTCATGAATGAAAACCATATTATTTTAAGTTTTAAAAGATTAAAATTTAAAATACAATTATACTTATAAAAAATAAAAGCAATTTAGCTAATTAAATAAAATCTTTTTAATGATCAAGTAAAAATAAAAACTACCATAATACTACGTGTTTTCGTAGTTCACACCCTCAAGAAAGATGAAGATTGTGTTTGAGAATTTAGTAGCGGTTAGGTTGAAAGTGTTTTTCGCTTAAAAATACATTAAAATAATATATTTTTTATTTTTAAAAAATTATTTTTTATATTAGTACATTAAAATAACTTGAAAATAAAAAAAAATTATAAAATTTTTTTTAGTGAAACACGATTTGAACCGCGTTCTGAAACAAGACAAATAAAAAGTTTCAGGAGGACAGAATGACTGTTGCTAAGAACAAATATGTTATATGAATTTGACTGGTTTTGTTTCGTGTTTGTATCCGTGCATAAATTTTGTAATTCCCAATCAATTTTATTTCATATTTGATTGATCACCCAAACTCTATATCATGAGCATTCCTTTATGATGGCCATTCATCTGGGTTGAAATGGAAATCCCTCAAAGGGAATAAAGTACCCGCGGATTGAAATTGTTGTTGCTTCGAGTAGGCCAACTCTTCCTCTGGCAAATGGCGATGAACGAAATCGTATTATTTCATGGCATGAACGCTACTTCAATTCAAAAATAATAACAAAAAAATTCAGCCTAAATTGGGGTTTTGATCTGGCAAGATTCCATCACTAGCAACTGAAAGTTAAATTTTAATGTTACAAAGGTATAACAAATGCACGCTGTTTGTTTTTGTTGACCTATACAAGCAACACACACTAAACATTAAAAGAGATAAAACCTAGTAGCTTTCTGTACAAATGGAGAGATTCTCGCACCTTGAACGAAAAGATCCTAGCCAGTAAACGAGTCCAAAATGACAGTGCCTACTCCAGTTAGCAAGGAATTTAGCAGCCTTCTTCCTCAGAGGCTATCTATGAATCATCTAACTCGACTAGCTGTGCCCTCCTCTCAGCAGCCTTCTTCCTCACAAATATGCCCCATCTTAGGGCTGCCTTGAGCTTGAGCCATCCGACAACAGCTTTGCCTGATGAACGAGATGGATTATCACTGAGGCTGTAATTTGGGGATGGGGATGGGGATGGCATGTATGATGAGTAAGGATACCCATCTTCAGCGACACTATTGGTGGAGAGACCCTGGCCTCCCATATTAAATATGCGAAGAAGTTGTTGCATGTCTTCATTTTCAAGCATGTCATGACTTCTCGTACGAATCTCCTCCTCTGAGAAGAAGTCCTCCTTTCCTCTGTGTAAATTAAGATTCGATGCGCAAAAACCCTGAGAGCCTGGGGTAGAAGATTGTGGCAGGCCAAGAGCAAGTAAATTGTTAGTTCCCAGAGGATTCTGTATGGCATCGAATTGAAAGGGGGTGTTGAGACTTCCATTCTGTGGATCTATTGAGAATCTAGCAACTGTACCATCAGTATAGCCTAGAGGGGGAGAGAGAGAGAGAGAGAGAGTATCACAAAGTCATTAACAAAACCTATGAAGAAGTATAGTACTAACAAAGGAAATACAAAGAGCCTTAAACAAACAGCATGACTTTCATGAAAGAAAAACTTATTGATGCTTTCAACAAGCAGCTGAAACACTATTAAAATATTATGATTGTTTTGAACTTCAGAAGGGTACCTCCAATAGCTGGGCCTGAGTGCACAACAGGCTGCTCAGAAGGAACTGGAACTGAAATGGTCGGTAAACTATCCTGATGATCATATGGGTTCAAAAAGTCTTGTTGACCAGATGGAACATCATTTTGAGAAGCAGCTACACCCTGATGCTGCTTGAAGTCTAGAAGGGAATTGCCATCATACTCTATAACATGCATCCAATTATCATATGCCTTCTTCACCAAGCTGTCCACATAGATCTGGAAGAACCATGCCATTCAAAAAATTTAAGTGCACATCTTTGTTATTTTCTATTTCTTGGTTTTCAGATGAAATGCAAACCAAAATTGCATTCAAAATGCATGGGGGATTCGACAACAATTCTAACATGGAACTAGCCAATCAATAATCCTGGATTTCTTACCTTCTGATTGTCAGGTAGAGAATCAGCCGAGTAGAACTGCCCATTAGAAATTAAGCCACTTAATTCATAGATATTGTTAAAAACAACACCAACATTCTTTGCATCATCAGGATAGTAGATATAAAGTTTCCCGCTCAGAACACACGTCTTTGCATGCTCAACAAGACTATCCCACATTTTATTTGACATGCCACTCCCAAGAGTCTGCAATAACAGAAAAGAAGAATAGCTATAAACTAGATGTGAATTAGAATATAATTTGACAACCAAACTGCATACTTACAGTCCGCAACCCCTGTGCGTCTCTGACTATTAAGCGTAGGAAGTCTTCAACTGTATGTATTCCAGCTTTATTCAGCCTCTTGTGAAATGATCCATCTTTTCCAATCTTTTCCAATCTCCAAACCTCATCATGTAATGTAGGTGGATAATGCTTCTTGTATACTGTGGGGCAACAAATACAGATTTAACATCTGTCAGACAGAACAACACATGCACATCCTGCCAGTTACATGCACACACAGAATGGAATCTGAAATTCTGGTTATATTTATGAGCTTACATTCTCCCCGGTGATCCTTAACAGTGATGGCGTCGGTTTTTGCTTCACGAATGCGAATGCCTTCACAATAGCCAGAGGCAACCTTCAGCCCTAGCCTGAACTTCCTGCTCCTTGTCCAGCTAGAGTTATCAGTAAAAGTAAGCTCGCCTAGAGTTCCAACACCTTGTTTCAGTGTCACTTGCAGATCCCCAGTTAGAAGTGGTCTCTTGCCCTCACGTTCTTTAACCACATGAGACTCAAATTTCTCTTGTGTCCAATTATCATCATCTTCATCATTGAAATCACCTTCAAGCACAATAAGGTCTAGTTTTACCGAGGATTCCAGACCAGATGTGACAGCACAGCCCGTGTTTGCATCAATCAACACAATATGGATAGCAGCACCCTGCTCCCCTTCTACTTTACCACCCGTAAAGAGAGGGAGGGACACTCTGGACCTGAAGTGCAACTGCAAGTTTCTTCCATCAGGCCCTTCTATTTGTTTAGGAGAAGACCTGCATTGTCTTGACCATTAGAAGCACCATAATTCTCTCTAAATCATGTAAACAAAATCTGAAGATCCCTCCAATTCCTAGACAATTGATCACTTGTAAAGGTGGAACGGGCATGGATGTAATGGAATCCATCCCATTATGCATTAATCATTTAAGAATAACCTCAAGTGTAAATTTACAACGCTAATTTAAAGCTTAATGAAAAATCTATTTCTCTTGCAAAAACTTTTAAGGTGGGCCAAATACCTAATGATTGAATGTGAATGTGAATGGAAACATCCAACTTCATTTATACCCCAGCACATTGAAGGCTAAAGGTTCCTTTTGAGCATTATTTACAAGAGGAGAAAAGAAACACTGCATACCGTCCATTAAGCTTGGCAGGTCCCAGTTTCGCTAAAGCACGCTCCACTTCTTCACTAACCTGTTAAACATTGAATATGTCAGCAAAATTTTAAAGATTTTCCAAAAGATTAATGTATAATCAAATTGATCTTTCAGGATCCTATAAAATAAACAACAGAAACATAAATCATTCAAGGAGGGTAGTAAAACAGACAAGGAGCATAAGATTATCTTACCACTCTGCGAAGGATAGGCTCCAACGACGAGCAAAGTCTCTGCAAACTATCCACTTTTAGAGCTTCAACAATCACACTGCAACAAATTTCAAAAACTTTGAGACAAATTTCAAGTGGATTTTCAAGTTTCAACCAATTAACAACTTCAAACCCAAAAAAACCACAATTTATACTTAAGAAATTACCTTCATTTCATTCTCTTCAAACAAATTTGAACCAATCCGATTCTAAAAACCTACTATTTTTGGCTTTCTACCTAACATTCTAGGAAAAAAAAACACAGCTACTTTCTTAAAATGCAATCTCTTAAATCATAAAATTCATAATTTCTAGTCTCTGTAGATTCCTACAAGCAAAAAACTCACTTGACTTGAAGACCTAAAGTCAAAGATTCATAACTGCCAAACTACCATTAACTGAACAATTAGTAACTCAAATTAAAAAACAAAAATCTAAGAAAATACTATATTTCAAATCTCACTTTAAAAAATTGAAAAGAAGAAGGAAAAAAGTTAAGATTTTGACCTAGCTAAAGCAGGTCTTTTTCTATCAGGCTGCCCTTCATCATGACCAGAGCTTGAATCAAGAACTCTCTTCCCCCTCGCAGCCGCTGCCAGCACCGCCTCCATGCTATCCGATCTCTCCATTTACCGCGTTTTGCATTACCCACCTTCCCTTTCACTCAGAAACAGTAACAACTAAGCTCAAGCCAATCCGAGATTGTTTTGTTTTCTAAACAAGATATTTTGGACTTAATTACCTCCAGTACTCTTTTTACCATAATTACACTTTGCACCTTATCTTTTTAAACATTACAGTCATCTCCCTAAGATTAACAGAGTTTTCTGTAGTGAATCATTTTTATTTAGTCCCTGTATTTTCAATGGATTAAACATTAGTCCTTTATGTTTTAAAACTTATAAATTGACCCTTTGGCTCTTGTTGACCATTGTTTTACTAGCTACTATCATTCATATATGTTGGTGTTCTGCAATTGGAGACAGCCTTTGATCCTTTCACTGATAATTTACAAATTTTGAGAATGGAAATGATACCAAACTAAACACTTGTCATTTAGCAAACTTTGACAAAGTCAACAGGAAATTTTGACTAAATTATAAGTTAATACACATTTTTAACTAATTTATACCGAGTTAACTTTCAAACTCAACCTGTTGATCGGCCTATGAACCGAGTCAATCCAGGTTGGGCAAATGTGGTAGAAACAAAATCATATCATATGATAGGCGATGATCATCCAACAAAATACCAATTTTATTTCATTACGTCGAATAAATTACAACAGTTTAGGCCTGAATTGAGGTTGTGATCTGGCAGCTTCACCACTAGCACTAACAATTATTTTTAACGTTACAAAGGAACAAGAAAATATGCTGCATGATTTTGCTGACCCTGTATAAACAAAAACACACTAAATACTATAAAAATCCTACTAGCCAGATGCGTAGGTGATTCAATCAGCATCCGGTCCTGTTCTATTTACTTCCTAACAGAAACGGAGACGGTCCATGCTGAATTCTCAGTATCGGTAGTGCATTGCCTAAAATATTAGAAGGCTCTGCCATCCAAAAATATCTTCAATGCAAACCGCTCAACTCAGTCAACCTTCAGAATTCACGGATGCTGGAAGGGAAGCAACTGCAGAACAGCTGTTGATGGAGGATATTGGCTTACTGAGCAGTAAAAGGACTATACAAACACAGATCCTAGGAAATCTAGTTTAATGTCTAAGAGCAGCGGAACCTCAAGCAAACTACCTAGGAAAACGTGTCCAAAACAGCAGTGCCTGCTCTAGTTAGTTAGGAATTGAGCAGGAAGCCTGTTAGCTCCAAAACCAGATCAACATTGCCTTACAGGCTATCTAAGAATCATCTAACTCGACGAGCTGTGCTCGCCTCTCAGCAGCCTTCTTCCTCACAAAGATGCCCCATCTCAGGGCCGCCTTGAGCTTCAGCCATCCGACAACAGCTTTGCCTGATGAACGAGATGGATCGTCACCAAAGCAGTAGCTTTGAGATGGGCATGGCATGTATGATGAGTAAGGATAACCATCTTCGGTGACATTGAAGGAGGAGGGACCCTGGCCTCCCATGTTAAATCCACGAAGAAGATTTTGCATATCTTCATTTTCAAGCATCTCATGACTTCTTGTACGAATCTCCTCCTCTGAAAAGTAGTCCTCAGTTCCCCCGTATGAATTAAGATTCAATGTGCCAAAACTCTGAAAGCCTGCCATAGAAGACTGTAGGGGGGCAAGAGCTAGTAAATTGTCAGTTCCTGGAACCTGGATTTGCTGTGAAGTATTGACCATAGGATTCTGTAAGGTTATTGAAGCGGCATCGAATTGAAATGGGGTGTTGAGATTTCCATTCTGTGAATGTATTGAGAACCTCGCAGCCATATCATTGTTATAACCTAGAGAGAGAGTGCTATGAGTGAGCATTAAAAGAGCCAGCAACCAAATATATGATGTAGCTTAGTACTAACAAGGAAATACAAAACCTCTAAACAAACAGGAGGACTTTCATGAAAGAAACACTTCCTCGTGGTTTAAGTTTAAACAAGTAACAGCAACTGTACAGCATTCCAACAATTCTCCTACTTTTACTTCTATTCTATTCATGTGTATTATGATTGTTCAGAACGTCAAAAGCGTACCTCCAACAATGGGACCTGAGTCCATAACAGGCTGCTCTGAAGGGACTGGAACTGACATGATTGGTAAAGTAACCTGATGATCATATGAGTTCAAAAACTCTTGTTGACTAGATGGGACATCATTTTGTGAAGCAACTATGCCCTGATTCTGCTTGAAATCTAGAAGGGATTTGCCATCATACTCTATAACATGCATCCAATTATCATATGCCTTCTTCACCAAGCTATCAACATAGACCTGCAAGAACCAGACCAATCACAAATTTCTAAGAGTTCATCTTTATTGTTTTCTTTTTCCTAATTTTCAGATGGACGCAACAAAAAATCCATCATGGAACAAACCAATCAATAATCCAAGATTTCTTACCTTCTGATTGTCAGAAAGAGAGTCGGATGAGTAGTACTCTCCATTGGCAATTAAGCCACTCAATTCATAGATATTGTTAAAAACAATGCCGACATTCTTCGCATCCTCGGGATAGTAGATATAATGTTTCCCGCTCAAAACACATGTCTTTGCATGCTCAACAAGACTATCCCACATTTTATTTGACATGCCACTCCCAAGAATCTAGAGTAAATGGAAGAGAAGAATAAGTACCAAAAAAATGAAATTTGAAATATAATTCGACAACCAAACAGCCTACTTACAGTTCGCAACCTCTGTGGGTCTCGAACTACTAGGCGTAGGAAGTCTTCAACTGAATTTATTCCAGCCTTGGTCAGCCTCTTGTGAAATGATCCATCTTTTCCAATCTTTTCCAATCTCCAAACCTCATCATTTAATGCTGGTGGATAGTGCTTCTTGTATACTGCAAGGGGAAAATGGCAGATTTAGTATATTTTAGACAGAATAAGACAAGCATGTACTGCAGTTACACACATGCACACAAATGAAATACAAAGTTCTGGTTCTAATTATGGACTTACATTCTCCACGGTGATCCTTAACGGTGAAGGCATCTGTTTTTGCTTCACGAATGCGAATGTCTTCGCAGCAGCCTGAGGCAACCTTCAGCCCCAGCCTGAATTTCCTGCTCCTTATCCAGCTTGAGTTGTCAGTAAATATCAGCTCGCCTAGAGTTCCAACACCTTCTTTCAGTGTCACTTGCAGATCCCCAGTTAGAAGTGGTCTCTTGCCCTCACGTTCTTTAACCACATGAGACTCAAATTCCTCTTGAGTCCAATTATCATCATCTTCATTGTTGAAATCACCTTCAAGCACGATAACATCCAGCTTTACTGAGGATTCTGGACCAGAAGTGACAACATGGCCTGTGTTACCATCAATCAACACAATATGGATAGCAGCACCCTGCTCCCCTTCTACTTTCCCGCCCGTAAACAGAGGGAGGGATAACCTGGACCTAAAGTGCAACTGCAAGTTTCTTCCACCAGGCCCTTCTATACATTTAGGAGATGACCTGCATTCCATTCAATTGGCATTAGAAATAATGCCAATTTAGTGCCTAATGCAAAATCTCGTGCTCTGTCAACAGATTATCAGATGATGTGGTTCTAAAATAATTGAATGTGAAAATGCAACCTTATATGGGCACCAGCACACTGAAGAGAGACAAGAAAACATTACTTACCGTCCAGTAAGCTTGGCAGGGCCAATTTTTGCTAAAGCACGCTCTACTTCTTCACTAACCTGTTTGCATTGAACACTTCAAAAGGTAAATAATTTTTCCAAAAATATATAGAAAACACTCACAGATACACACGGAGCCAGCCATACAACATCCTGAATTCTTCAAAGATGGTAACAAAAACAGAAAAGGAACAAATTATCTTACAACACGCCGAAGAATAGGCTCCAATGACGAGCAAAGCCTCTGCAAGCTATCCACCTTCAGAGCTTCAACAATTACACTGCAAGAAAATTCAAAAACTTTTTGAGACAAATTTCAACAGGGATTTCAAGTTTCAACCAGTTAACAATTTCAAGCCCAACAACACATTTAAATGACCTTCATTTCATTTCCCTCAAACAAAACACAAGGTGTATTTCATACAAATACCAAGCAAGAAAAATTAATATTTTTTGCTTTCTACTTGATATTCTTCACAAATCACATAAAAAAAGAAAAGAAAGAAAACCAAAAATTCTTTTTTCAACCATAAATTTATATCTTCTAGTTTGTGTAGGTTACTAGAAGCAAAGACTCCCTTTGACTTAAAAGACACAAAGTAAAAGATTCATAACTAACATTAATTCAAAAAATCAGTACCAGATATTAAAAACAAAAATCAAAGCAAATATATTATAAATCTCACTCAAAAAACGAAAAAAAAAGTTTTTTTTTTTACCTAGCTAAAGCAGGCCTTTTTCTTTCAGGCTGGCCTTCATCACCACCAGTGCTTGAGTCAAGTCCTCTCTTCTCTCTGGCAGGCGCCGCCGCCATACTATTCGATCTATCCACATACCTCGTTTGCATCTTCAGAAATTTCCAACCTTGTCTTTCACTACTTACAAGCAGCAAGAAACTACCTTTGCCACACAGAGATTTGTTTCTGTATTCTGTGTAAAAGAGAGAGAATAACAGAAACCCCACCAAGCTTTTGTTTTCTTTTACAGAGAGAGGAGAAAAGATGGGATAGAAAGGGGGCGGGAAAGTGAAATAATGGTGGGTTTGATCGAAAATTCTGAATTTTAGGGACGAATCTGTGAAGTTTCCTCGAAGTGTCTGCGAATCTTCGTTGAACTGAGAGTGAAGGTGTGTTTGTGTTTCGTTGGTTTGGTTTTGTTGCTTTTTCTCCATGGTTTTAAGAGACTCCATATGTGTCCTCTAACTAATGGTGACTTTTCAACCCAATCCTCTATGTTTCTTATTTAACAATTTCACCCTCTAGGTGTCGAATATACTTTATTTCATTTTGCTTCTCTGAAGTAAAACTTAAAAACAAATCAAAAAACAATAATAAATATAATTTCTTCCTGTATCTCTTATCCCCTATTGTCTCCTTCCACCCCCAAAAACACCTTGAAAAATAGTACTTGAGTTGAAAGTAGTTGGAGGGTACAATTGTTAAACTAGAAACTTGGAGAACTAAGTTGAGACATGGTATATAATTTAAGGACATATATTTAGTTTGACTTTTTAATTGATAAGTCAGCTTATTTACAGTGATGGCGAATAAATGAAATGAAAGCGAAAAGGGAAAGTGAATCCCTCTTGCCGTGAGTCCCACTCCCACGCTACGTGTGTTTATTAATACTGTGTGTTTGATAATTCAGTTAGATATCTTTTAAAAATATTTTTTAATTAAAATTTTATTAAAATAATATATTTTTTATTTTTTATATCAATACATTATAATTATTAAATAAATCTAAAAAATATTAATTCAATTTTTTTCAAGCGAAAAAAAATTAAAATATAACTTGAAATGCAAAAACAAATGAATAATGTATACTAGTTGATTGTCATGTGCTTCTCCATGGTTCAATCAAGAGGTTTTTTTAAAGTGAAAAAGAATATTGACATTGTTAATATGTTTTTTAGCAATATAAAAAATATTGTGAAATTTAAATTTAATATGTATATTTAATTAAAAAAATGAGAATTAAATATGCAAATAAATGTTAAGAAAAGGTTTTGAATGCAAATTAAAGGCTAAGTAAAGAAATTGAGAAATATATGCAAATTAAGATAGTTAATCTTGTACTGTAAAGAGCTTTTAATTTATTTTTTTATTTAATTATACGGAAATAATTTATCTTATAAGAAGTGTAATAGTTAAAATTTCACTTAAAAAAAATATATTGTTAGTACAATTCCTCATTTTCTTATTAATATTTTTTATTTTTACAAAAAAAAATATATTTATGTTAGTTATTTAATAAAAACCAAAACCAACCAAAACTCATATTAAAAGAGATTTGCCCCTTGCCTAGCATGGGTTTCAAAATGAATTGAATGGAAACTAATCTAATGTGACTCGGTCATCCTAACGGGTTTAGATACAACAAGGTTAAACCCAAAAAAAAATTCAATACGAAATCATTTTAACACTTTTTTTATATATAATGAGGAAATGATGTTTTGGATCGACTTAAAACAACTCAAGTTAAACCACAACTCAACCATGAATCTAATTGGATGTAATAATTTTTAAATAATATATATATTTTATTTGATCATACAACAATAAAAATTTACAGGAAAATTATTGAAAAACAAATTAAAAAAAAAAAAAACAATGCTAAAGAGCATTTGCTAATTTGACAAAAAGCAAGCCATAACCTTATTTAAAAACAACCCAAAATCCAAGTGATATTTAATAAACTAATATCAAAAAAATATTTGATTAATTCATCCTGGAAAATTGTAATCAAAATAGAAAAAATAAATAAATAAAAAGTTAAGTGTACGGCCAAGATGGGCTGGCACACCAAGCCCATTAAAAAAAAGTTCATGTTGTATGCCTATTCATTGTTGTATTTTTATTTTACTTGAAATGGGAGGACACCACATCATCTATTTATTTTATTTTTATTTTTAAAATACAGGTGGTGTGTCTCTTACTTATTCAACTTTGTCCACCTTAGTGGATGTATCATGCATTTAATTCTAAAAAAAGTTTATTTTCAACTCCTTTTCCACTTGAAAACACATAAGAAATACATCCTGAACCTCAATAAACTCATATCTAATCTAAAAACATCATTTAATTGATGAAAAATAGAAAATCAACTTGAAAAGAAAAAACAATTCCAAAAAACCTATTTTCAACTCCTTTTCCACTTGAAAACATATAAATAAATACATCGTAAACCTCAATAAACTCATATCTAATATAAAAACATCATTTAATTGATAAAAAATAGAAAATCAACTTGAAAAGAAAAAACAATTCCAAGCCACTATAAACTTTTTCCAATGATATTAGGGGTCAAAAACACCTAATTAAAACTCATCTCATCAAATGGAACTAATTGATATCAAGATCATTTTTTTTTATTGTTGGAATGTGAATAACTAACAACTTTATCTTTTCTCTATCGTTTTCCAACAATTATCTCTAACCTTTCTTGAACTTATAAACTGAAATATGAACAAAATAAAATTTTGAATTAAAAAAATAAAAGTTTCAAACTATAGGAATGAAAAATGAGATTTACAAAACTCTAGAGGAAACAATTACTGAAAAAATACCCCGTGAATGGTGTTGGAAAAAAAGATTTTATTTTTGTCTCATTGTCAATTTTGATCCATTAGTTTCATTTTTTTACAGGCAATAAAACTGATTTTTCTTGTAAAGTCGAACAACATAATGCCAAGACTTTTTTTGACACCGCAATAATCCTATAGAAAACAAATCAAAATAAATTATCAAGTTCAATTCTCATTCAATACAATATAAAAAGGATAACTTGAAAAAAAAAAGTTATCGACTAAAGTAAAAAAACACTTTAAAAACCAAAATAATGAATGCACTACTACAATTAAAAAAGTCTTTCATCACATCCTATAATGAAAACCTCACACATTTTAGGTTTTATATTCAATTAATTATTTGTTGGGTTTAATGCATAGTTATTAAACTGGTTTAGGGTGGTAAGTCAACGAGAAACTCAATCTGGGCTAGATTGATTCAATTAAATGGCGGTGTTGGAGATAAAGCCCCCCGTTTAGGATTGCAGCCTAAACATAGGTTAGTCAAAATTTATTTTTTTATGTTTTCAAATCGTTTTGATGTAATGATGTTAAAAATAATTATTTTGATGTATTTATAAACAAAAAACACTTTGAAAAGCAACCACTACCAGACTCTCAAGTACCCTTAAAGCTATAAAGACATGTACACCATTCACTTAAAAATAGTGTAATTGTTTTTTACCCCTTCACCCAAAAAAATTACATTGATTTACAAGGGAATTGAAGTCTTTTTACATGGTCCATTTGTCATTTTCAAATTGATCAATAAAAACTAAAAGTCCATTTGTTTTTATGTTTCAAAAGCGCTTTTGAAAAAAATGAATTTTTTAATTTTTTTTCTTCACTTCAATTTTTTTTTTGTTTTTTCAAATCACTTTGATGTGCGGGTATCAAAAATAAATTTTAAAAATATATTATTTTGATGCATTTCTAAGCAAAAAAACTCTTTGAAAAACAATTAATATCACAATACCAAATGGGTTTTAAGTCTTTTTTCATATTGAGTACACAGTAAAACGATCAAAACACACTTGAAAGCAAAAAATTTAAACATAGCGTGAAGGGATGTTTTTGTATTTTCATAATGGTGTTTTGGTTATTATAATTTAAGTTAAGATGCAATTTGGTATTTTCACAGATATAAAAAAAATATTAAATAATAAAAATGCACGATAAAATGATAAAAATACTCTTGAAGCCAAACAATTTAAACTTGAGGTCAAGGGACAGTTTTGGTTTTTCATTTAGGTTTTATGGTAATTATAAATTCAACTTAAGGGAAATTTTGTATTTAGCTAAATAAAAACAAGAAAACATTGGTGCCCGTGGGAAGCATCCTCACCTTTAGGGATGTGCATGTGGTGTCTTCTGACATCCAAAAACACATTTTCATTATCTGGATAAATCACCATCGTGCCCTCTTCTTGATGATATTGTGAGTGTCACCGGTGGTGGTACCAATTGACCTTTCTTTTCTTTCTTTCCTTCCAAAAACGTATAGTTTAACCCTCCTAATTGTTGGTATTTCAACTTAAGTCTTTATTCTTTTTATTTTTGTTTTTTTATTTTTGTTTTTTATAGAAGTTTTATTTGTTTTCAATTTCATCCTTCAATCTCAATTTGTCAAACATTTTATTCTCCAATGTGGTTCTCATTCTTTGAATTTTTAATTTTTTTCCTTGGCCTTTTGTAAAAGTTTTAGTATTTTTCAATTTAATCCTTCAATTTCAAATTGATGGTATTATATTTTTCAATTTGATTCTTTTTATTTTGATTTTTAATTTTTTTCCTGATCCTTTTGTAAAATTTATTATTCTTTTTAGTTTCACCCTTTAATTACAACATTATTTTTATTTTTCATGTCAATTTTTATCATCGTTCTTTTTAATTTTCTTTCATCCTTTTACTAAATTAGTTTTTTTCTCAATTTCACCATTCAATTATATATAATTTATTTTATATTTTTATTTTGATACTCATTCTTTTACTTACTATTTTTTAAAAAAAATTTGTATAATTAAAAAAAAAATTTCAATCTCATCCTTCAATATTTTATTGTTTGAGAATTGGACTTCATGGTTTTTCTAAATTAGGTGTTTTCAGTTTAATGACTTGGGTTACGGATTTAAAAAATTATCACAAGCTTTTTTTTTTAAAAAAAAAGAGCTTTATTATTATCTTTATTTTTTTATCATGTTATTTAATCACATGATATAGATCGCGGGTTTAGCTTAACTAAACCTTAATTAGCATGGTTAAAGGTTTGTCATGACTAGTTTTTTATTCCTTTTTTTTTTTACCTTATTTCAATATCTAAACATTATTGTTTTATACAAAAAAATCCAGCCTCATTCAGGTCAATCCAATCTAATCATACATGGCTAATCTAATGACTCATGAAAAGGAAGGGTCCACCAATTCCTCTTTCTCTTTTCTTTTTGTTTATATAAGGTATGTAGATGTTTTTTAAAAATATTTTTTATTTTGAAATATATTAAAATAATTTTTTCAGATTTTTTTTTATTTTTAACACCAATACATTAGAATCACAAAAAAAAAAACTAAAAAAAAAATCAATTTAATATTTTTTTCAAAGTAAACACACTTTAAAAAGTACCCAAAACAAAAGTTATCATTCTCTTGTTTCTTCATTTACAAGTGTCCAAAGGCTAAAAAAAAACACAAATTCTAACTCTCTCGTGCCTTTTGATCCAAAAAGTTGTCATATGAAATAGGAGGGATAGAAGGGTTGAAGAAATTGTTTGTATGTATTAGAAATTGCATTACTTCTAATTACATCAATATAGGATTTATTGTAAAAATTACTCATAAATTTTAGTTTTATGTGAAGAAAGAGAGAATATAACTTCTAGTGTTGTGAATAATTTCGCACAAGATCGAGAAAGAAATGAGGTGGTATATTCTTGAACACAATTCCAATGTCTTCAAACCAGCTTCGATATTATATTAGAGTTCTTTGTCATGTATTTACCTTGTATAAACCCAAAATGATCATGCAATCATGCTAGAAGATCCATTTTAAATCTCCGAAGGTGTCTATAATTGCCTTTTTATTGACTAGTTCTCTCGTTGAGAAAATAAAAACATAAAAAAGGGAGGAATTCTCAATGTACCTTGTCATCAGAAAGTTTCAAATCACACAGCCAACCCCACCAGAAAAGGAAAATTTTCCCAATTCCCACCAAACTATAGAGTCTCATCGCTAAATTTATCGTACAGTTGTAGCTATGATGTTGCCATCAGACAGCAGCACAGTGGTAAAATTTGAAGATAACAACATGGTACACGAGCATAACCACCGACAGAAAACTACACAAGAACAGATGTACTCTACCCAAGCCATCATTTCTGTTGGCCATTAAATTTTGAGTGAAAACAAAGGAGGGTAGATAGAAAGGCTTCAATGATAGAACTGCCACCAAAAATCTTTGATATGATAGAACTGCCACCAAAAATCTCTGATATCTTTCACAATACAAAATGCTGAAAAGAACCAATTTTCTACATGGACTAACATAACGTCTCAGCAATTGGCCTCTGTTAGACTGTATTTTAATAATAGAAAGCACAGTTTGAACCCATGATTCGCAAGAAGATAGACTATAAAGTATAAACTACCGCTTCTTGGTATTCGTCTTTCCCTTCTTTCTGTCCCTTTTGTTTTGTGGCTTTGACCGTGATTTGTGTTTCAAAACTTTCTTGAATGAATTCTTTTTGCTCACGGATAACTTGTGCGATTTATCAGCTTCATTCAACCTTGGCACTGTCACTTGTGTCTTTTCACTATGGCCATCCTCGTCTTCACGCGAAATCTCGCTGGTGGTCACAGTAACTTGCATGTCCCCATTGTCGTACTTTGTTGTCCCTTTTGCCACAAACAAATCCCAAAACCAAACTAATGATTATAGTGCTTTAGCTATAGCAGAAATAGATGGAGAAACGACACGCTCCTATGTTGCAAGCACTCTAAACATACTATATGGTAAGAAGTAACCTCAAGCAACAATCATCTCATGCTACTATTGCATTGGATTGGCTGTGTGCGATGATCACAGAAGAAACCATCATGAAGGGAGTGATTGTGATCCATTGGAATGGTTACCAACCATTTCTATAAACCAAAATTACCCCCAGAACCAGAAAAGTTAGCCCCAAAGGGAGGTTAAATCTGAAGATGCATAAGCATAAGGCTTTGTAAATCAATAGTTTCCATGCAGCATGCTTTTCTCTTGACATAAGCTGGAAGTTTATGAAAATACCACTTATTGATGCAATTGGCTCAATTTCTTCATCATCTTCTCCATAGTTATCGCTTTCATCAGCAGCTGGCGGAGCTCCTCCATTTAAAGCAAGTTCTTTTTCCAGTTTCCTCTACAAAAAAAGTTAGGTGGCAAAGTCAGGACAATCAAAACTCAGGAAATGAAGTTCCCCAACTTCCTCTCAGGTCATAGCCAATATGCACAAAGCCCTGTCCCAGAAAAGGTGACACTAGATCCCACTGAAAATTCTCTTAAAACCTTAGTTACGAAAAGCTACAATTTGCAACTTTCCTTAAATCTACTTTTTCAAACCACAAAGCCAAGAACACATTACGTGCATTCAAAACATTTTAAATTACAGAATAATGCATCGTTAATAAAATCTTATGTTTACAGTAATTAACAGGGTCCATCTTATAATGTTGCAGGGACCATTGCCTTACAGACTGCATCCTAGCAAAGCAAAAGGTCCATTCCCCTTAATTTATTGTCATTTCATAAACTGCTAACTTGGCATAAGGGAGATTGCTGATTAGACATTTTACTAAAGCTCAGCTGCTCACGCGTTGATTGGACAGAGGAGTTAGGGAGTACCCATCAACGCATAAAGTAGAATAGGATGCCTCTCAACCCAAATAAATTCTTGTAATGTGTTGGCGTTTGTCAGCATGTTAACGGCTATAAAACCAAGCACACACATGTTGGACTCGTGTTGGGGAAGTTTTTGAGAAAAAGACAAGCTCTGTAGTATGCACCAATTCTGTGCATTAGATGAACCAAATGATGGCAAATCATCTTGCTAAAGTACGGGGGCTCAGGATTAAGATGAAATGCTAATTGAAACTCAGCTGTCAAAGGTGTCATTAAGGTTATATGAGGGTATGCAAGGAACAAAAGAATCCAAAAACACTCACTGCTCCAAGGAACAGAGAGCAAGATAGGATATATCATCCTCATCAGTGTTAATTACCAGAAATTGAGAAATCTTTTCCTCTTTGGAATTGTAAGAGGATCGGAGTTTTGTTTGTTCTTAATATTTCACAGGTGCCAGACCAATCTCTAATAGAAGACTTTCCTCCCTATATCTTCATGACCAGTTGGGCGAATGCTAGTTTGGTAAGCTGTGGTGGTTGTGGAACTGAAAACATGCCACAATAACAGAAAAGTGCTCTCCATATACTAAACAAATAAAGAACTTCAGCTTCCTGTCTGACCTATTGTGTATTTTCAAAGAAGTATTTGTTTATATATCAGATTGACCATAAATGCAGGTCACCAGCGACCAGGCTAGGGTTTCTTATCTGACAAATTAGAAACTCATCCTATTTACAAGAAGAAACATCATGGAGGACCCTTCAGTCTTCCCATTATTTATTATTCTCATTCAAAGAAAACCATATCTAGAATGAGGCACCTCTGTCTCTAAATTGTAGCCAAAAGAAACAACATGTTCTCAACATCTAATACAACCACTCAGGAATTGGATGTGTCCAAGGAATGATACAGCACACAACTTTCCACCCAATCTTACCAAAAACAGACAAACAGATTGTCACATGACAAATACCAACACCTTCAAAACGAGACCATTCATTCATTTTGTCTACCATGCCTTCAATTCAACTTGCTATCATAAAAAATAAAGAACAATCAATTGGAATCCTTGTAGGAACCTGTTTGCGTGCCGCGATACGCTTGTGCCTTAACTTCACCTCTTGTTGTTTAATTGCTTCCTTTCTCCTCTTCTTCTTCCTCTTATGAAACCCAGTAACATAATCCCTTAACAAAATCAAAATCCCATTTCACTAATCCCATCAACAAACCATGTTGAACAATAACTCTCTCGAATTATTACCAAAACATAAGCAAAGTAACAGCAACAACAGAAAATATGAAGAAACATTGTATGTAGTACCTGAGATCTTTCTCGTTGAAAGAGACAGACACACCTTTGTTCTTAAGAACTCGTTTCTTTATGTGCCCAACTCGAGTTGGCGGTATCTGTATTGCTCCATTGTCCTCAATTTCACCTTTCATGGTAGCTTCAAAGCTGTTTTCTAGGTGAGTCTGTCTGGTCCATGTAGGGTTTCGAACTTACATGGAGAGAGCTTGAGGTTTATCAAACTGGTTTTGGGTTAAGAGTTGACTTCGGTTCATTTCTCGGTTTGGAAGCGTTGGGCCTAATCATCTCTGTGGGCCCATTCATTTGGATGGGCTTTGTTGCAGGTTTTTTCTTTTACTTAATGAAAAAAAAAAAAAGAAGAATTTGACTAGTCCTCTCCTAAAGAAACCCTTTTAATTTTTTTTACTTAAAAAAAATTATTAATGCTAAAGATTAAGTCATAAAATTTAAAAATAGATATAAATTAAAATATATAATTTCATGTTAGGAGAAACCCTTTTAATTTTTTTTATTTAATCATATGGTAATTTTTTTTTATAAGAATAGTAATAAATTAAATTCCATTAAAAAATTAATTTGCTAATATGATTCCTCCTTTCCTTACTTTTTTTTTATGTTTGTTATTTAATAAAAATCAAAAGCATTAAAAACAAACAAAAAAAATTTGACCATTTAAAATAAGAATAAGAGAGGCATCTTTATAGGTAAACTTTTATTTACTTTATTAACGCGCACCATTGTTTTCAAATTATTTTACCATAATATTTATTTTTAGACAACATCTTATCATTATAATAAAACCAAGTTTTGATTAAAAAATAATAATAATTTAATAAATTAAACACAAATATGTTAAAATAATATAAAAACAATACATCACGGGCACATCGATGTGGGAGACTTTTTAAAAGTGATGCTAAACTCAGTTCAGCTCAATAGATTAACATTAAGATGACTCGACTTGAGTTTTAAATAAAACCGAATAAAAGTTGATCAGATATGATCTAATCAACCTAACCAGTAAAAACATAATTAGGTCAAAACCTAGTTTGACTTAAGAAGAAAATTCAAAACCATGTTGTTCTAGCTCTTTCTTTATATATATCAAGAAAACAATGTCTTAGATCAACTTAGATTGACATGTCAAACCCACGATTCCGATTATGAACCCAATTAGATTTAATTGCCTTGTTTTTTGAAATATTTTTTAATTTAATCATGCTATAATGAAAATTGATATGCGTTGTGAAGCAACTAAATAAAGATTTTAAAATAAAAAGGCACCTTACCAATGGCAACAATATTACCCAACTCTTTAAGGTTTACAATAGTGATTTTGGTATCACAATTGACTCTTTCAATAAAGTGGATGATACAATTCAATGTTCTAATATCTCTATATCTCGCTAGATAGGATTTAAAGAATTTTAAGGTGTTTAAATGTAGTGAATATGAGATTAAATACTTGTATGCTAGAATATAAAGGTTTTAATAGTACTAATTTGAGTATATAATCAATAATTAATGATTTTGATATGTTTTTAAACTTGAAATAGCTTGCATATCATATAAAAACTAGTCATTTATAGTTGTTACAATCTCATCAATGACTTAAAATGGTTGATTGATTTAGATTGAATAAGTCAATCGATCAACCGATTTTTGCAGAATTTCCAGATGATCATCACGAATGAACAAGTGGTCGATCGGTTTATCTAATTAGGCCAAACAATCAATTAGTTCATTTAACAAAGTCAAATATCAACAAATTAATCAAATAAAAATATTTAACCCGCAACAAATTCCATTTCACATTAGTTGTGAATATTATTACGTCTCCTGGGGCACATTAACTTTCCTTCATCTTTTGAAACAACTTAATTAATATATCAACCGTTACCTTTTAATATTTATTTATAATCTTGATATAGTTTTTTTAATTATCATACTCATTATATTAAGTTGCTAAATTCGGAGTTATCACGAGACTCTCCTCCTCATCCTCCGAGCATCAGGGGCTTCTAATATATTTTTTTTCCTAGCTATTTCTTATGTACCAATAAATAAATAATAGTCGATGGTCAACTCTGGTGAATATACTAAAATATGATTTAGAGATTAAGTTATCATTTTTTGAAAACAACAGGATTAAAATATAATTTAGAGGTGTTTTAAATAGGAGTTGAACTATATAGTTTAAAAAAATAATTTTTTTTAGTTTGAGATAATATATTTTTTTATTTTTTTAAATATATTGATATAAAAATAATTTTTAAAAAATAAAAAAATAATATTTTAATATATTTCTAAATAAAAATAAAAAAATAAAATCTGCTGCAGTCCAAAAACACTGCGGTAATACCCAACAAAATAACCAGCCCAGTCAGAACGCACTCAGCTTGCTTGCTTCCATCCCCCAAACAACCAAACAAGAAAACAGAAGGAGACGTCAGATATGGAGAATCAACAAGGAGACAGCTCAATAATATCAGACCAGGTAAAGGTCAACGGAAATCTAACCCCGTTAACTCTAACAACAGAAGGAAAGCTCCAGTGGACGACGGAGAAAGGTCAACATAGTCTGACCGTGGAAAAAGAGGTGCTTGGATTCACAATTCAAGGATCCAAAATAATAATCAAAGCAGTTACAGAAAAACGAGACGGCTGTTTCGCATCCGCAGGAGGAGGAGCTCTGGTGAGGAAGAATTTTGTTTTTGAACCGTTAAGTGATGAATCACTGCACCTTTGGTGTCAACATCTCCGTGATTACATTAATTCTTTAGGTAATTAATGAGTAACTGTCTCTTAATTAATTATTAGTTAATAATAATTAGTTAATTGATTTCGTTGTTGTCTTTGCGTGATGATAGGGAGGCCGAAGAGGTTGTTTATATTTGTCAATCCATTTGGAGGGAAGAAATCGGCTTTGAAGATATATTTTGATGTGGTAAAACCTTTGCTTGAAGATGCTGATGTCCAAATTACAGTTCAAGGTAGAAAATTATCTGTGTATTGATTATTATTGATGACTTGTTTTTTGTTTGTGATTGATCGAGTAATGCTAGAGGTATAACTTTTTTTAAAAAAAATTAAAATCGAATGGTGGTGAATGTATTGTTTCAATAAAATGAATAATGGAGCGCCTCGATTAGCGGGTTCCACGGATGAGCTCGATAGTCTGCGTTACTGGTTTGTGTTTGTGGAATGTAGCGTTACCTGGTAAAAAGTTTTGCTTTTGTTTGTGTAATTGATGATGATTATGTTGTCAGAAACTAAATATCAGCTCCATGCTAAGGAGGTTGTTAGCGCGATGGACCTTACGAAATATGATGGTATTGTTTGTGTCAGTGGAGATGGTATACTCGTTGAGGTTAGCTGGCTTATGTTATTGTGTTGTTGTTTAAAATGTGTTGTTTGCGTTTTGTTTTATTGCTAAACGGTGACCCTTTTAGTATCTGGTATGTTTTTGTGTTTTTTCTTTCTTTCTTATTAGTGCTGTACTTTTTAGTAGGTGGTAAATGGACTTTTAGAAAGAGAAGATTGGAATGCTGCAATAAAGATGCCTCTTGGAACGGTTCCTGCAGGTTTGTTGTTCTTGTTTCTTTCTTGGTGCATAATTCTTGTTTGCCATGAACTCTTCATAGATCACAGGTTCAGTTATGGTTGGTATGCCTTGGGAACTGATTGTAAAATTTCTCTATCAATGAACTACTAAGTTGTTAAATTTTAGCTGCTCTTGGTTTTGTCCTGTTAATAAATGTTACCCAGGTGTAAATTTCTAAATTGGTTGTCTGAACTATTGAGTACAAAAATTCCAAAGCTGACGGAACTCCGAGCATTCAGACTCCAGCAAAACCTCCCTAGAAGTATAAGTCTTGTGTAATCTATACTGTACAGGCTGTATAATTTTCTCCACAACATTATTTGTAACTTTCTAGATGTTCTTTTTGTGATTGTAACCTATTTTGGATCTTTTCATTCCATATTTTAAATTGCAGTTCAGGATTTTGCATTGCATAGATCAGTACCTTATTTGTGGTTTTGATAATTAACACAAATTATATCTGGATGCAGGTACAGGAAATGGCATGGTAAAATCTACTCTGGATTCTGCTGGTGAACCATGTACAGCATCTAATGCTGTGGTTGCTATTATACGAGGTTGAACACAGCCTTTTAACTTTTAAGCTTTCCATGTTTAAAATATGCAGAATTTTGCTTTTGTCATTCATTGGAGTTCATTGATCAACGAGTTTCTGTTTTATGTTTTCACTTGCTGTCAGGCCATAAGTGCTCACTGGATGTAGCTACTATCTTGCAAGGAGATACCAAATTTTTTAGTGTCTTGATGTTTGCATGGGGTATGGTTAATATTCAATTAATACTGGTTTAGAGTTGAATCATGACTTTCTTATGCTCCCAATAGTATGCTTTGGAATTTAATGCCATCTGTAATTGGCTTTTGCTTCACAACAAGCTGTAATTTAATCAATTTTACTAGCTGCTCTATTTCTTTCAGGTTTAGTGGCAGATATTGACATTGAGTCTGAGAAATACCGGTGGATGGGGAGTGCCCGTCTTGATTTCTATGTATGTTATTTCATATTATATTTTTCCTTCCCTAGTGTTCTATCTTGTTATGTACATTTGCACTTTGATGGATATGTGCATGTGCATTTTTTTTGGTCTGCTAGTTTATTATGATTGCATTGTTTTGGGCCTAGAATTTATATTTTAAAATTAAATTAACAAATGAGTAGTTTTTTATTTGTTGTGTAAGAGCTGATCCCTTTTTTTTATCGAAGAAAGAGACATTTTATCAGAAGAGAAGGGTAAGAGGGTTGCACAAATGGAGAATTAGTCATCTTCCAAAGAGAAACTGAAACAATCCCAAAAATCAAAACAAAAGAGCATTTCAACAAATAGCTCGATATTATTATGACAATGTTCTTGGTGGCTTTCTCTTGCCAGAAGCCTAAGAATTATCAACCTCGCAATAGAATTGCTTTATTTATAATATTATCTAATAAGATGTTATGGGCCGCATCAACATGCATACCTTAGGTTATTTTTGTCTCATGTCAAATATTATTAAAGAAGGGAAAAATATATTTTACAAGGCTAATTATGTCAAGTGTAGTGAGAAATTTAATTAGTGTCGGACTTTGTTTTCCTCTCCTCCATGTGCAGGGCCTTCAACGAATGTTATGTCTGAGGCAATACAGTGGACGCATATCTTTTGTGCCTGCACCTGGCTTCGAAGCTTATGGGGAGCCGACCAGGTACAATGGTAAATTTACCTGCACACAGAGTAGTATCAATCCTGGCCAAGAGCGGCATGTTAAGGCTGAACAATACAGTTACCAGGGACCTGATGTTGACTTAACAAATCTGGAGTGGAGGACTATTAATGGACCGTTTATTTCAGTCTGGCTTCATAATGTCCCTTGGGGTGGTGAAGGTACAATGGCAGCACCTGATGCCAAGGTTTGTCTATCTTGTGCTTGTCATGTGATGCATAATGTCATAGCATGCTTCCCCTCCTGTTTTCCACCTCTTGCTCTCTTTCTTATATCATAGACCAACACACAATCATCTATGTTTTAGCATTTGCATGGAGTTTAATACAACAGAATTTAGGAACTCTTTTGCTAAATGACATGAACATAAACATACTATACATGGAAATTGGAGAAATACAGGTCCTGCATTCTTATTGTGCATGGGAAACCAAATTCATATGTTGTGTATGCATATGTTTTCTTGAATTCCAGTTATCTCACCTGTTGAATTGCTGTATGGTAGTGCTTTGTGATCATTAGAAAGCTAAGATAAAGAGATTCGTAGAAGTATGAAAGCATCAATAAGAAATTGTCAGCCCTCAAAATGAAGTGTTAGCAAAGGAAAAAAAAAAACAGCTGCTTTCACTATGTTTTCACCTGTATCTCTTTCCATCTAAAATAGGATCATTTGTAGTAATAAGCTAAGTGGCTGTATATTCTGTGCAATTTCTTGTTTCTTCTATTCCTGGTCATTTGGGATGAGATCTACCTCTGCTTTGTTTGACATATTTTGAGCATTATAAACCATTCCTTCTCATCTGTTTCTTTTATAGGGTCATTAAGATTACTCTCTTGTTGCGTCATATGTTTTTAGAATTGGTTTTATGGCCAATAAACGGCTTGGATGCTGCCACTTCTGTTTTTCCACTTCAGTTTTCAATCATGAATGAGCATAGTTATAGCTCTTGGTCTGCTGCTTGAACCCCATCTGTGAAGGAGTTTAAGAGAAGACAGATTTAAATGATGCTTTCTCATTGTTGGCTGTTTGCCCTGTTCTTTAGACACAAATGACAGTTTCCCTCTCACATGCCTGGTTAATGTGCAGTTCGCAGATGGTAATTTGGACCTGATCCTCATCAAGGATTGCCCGAAGTTGGGCTTGCTAGCATTGATGACCAATTTGAGCGATGGAGGTCATGTAAAATCACCACATGTCATGTATCTCAAGGTTAGTTGACTAAAGGAGTACCATTATGTTGCGCCCGTGCTGTTTTATGCTAATTGTCAAAAAAATGGCACATTACTTTTTGTTTTCTTCTCTTGCATGACGGATGACATGTCTATAGGAGAAAATGATGTTTGCCATACTCATTCCAATGGGGGCAGGGGATTGTCATGTGTATTGATGCCGTCATTCTATATTTTTCTTTCACGCAACTTTTACTAGCGTACTCTACTTAATTCAGTAACCCCACACTATTCATGTGTTCTGAAACAAACTACAGGTGAAAGCATTCATTTTAGAGCCTGGTCAGCGCACCAAGGACCCGACCAGGGGAGGGATCATAGACATAGACGGCGAGGTCCTGGCCAGAGGAAATGGAACATACAAGCATGATCAGAAGACGCTGATGACATATGATAAGCTTCAAATAACAGTGGATCAAGGTTTGGCCACTCTATTTTGCCCTGTACAACAATAGTTCATAGTTTAACATGGGTATCATTTCATGGCCATCTGATATTTACCACAAAGGTGCAGCTTTCTAGGGTTCGTGTATTCATTTTTTTACCATAAAAGTTGCGGTTGTACTGCAATGACAAACGGTACTGAAAAAAAAAACCTAAATGTAGTCCTCATGCATAATTTTATTCTAAATCTTTTGATTTTATCATTTTCATCTCAAATATAACAGTTAAAATACTAAAATATTCTGTCTGATCTGAACGCATGTATTTGACCAAAGCATCAAAATAATCAACAAAAGAGGAAAGTTTTAGAGTTAAGCATCAAAACAAACCCCAATTAATGATAAATTAACAAGAAAAGGAAGTTTTAAGTTCTAAAAATCTTAAATTTCTCACCAACTAATAGCATAATATATCCAAAAGTATAAAATAAAGGATATTTTCGAGCTTAAGATTTTCCTGTTTTATAATCTTGACACTAAATTTACTTATCTTCAATTCTTAGTTAAATAGCATGTGCAAATTACATGTAGATTGAAAGTAATCTTCTAAATCTCATTGGTAGTTGATGGATGGAGGGTTAGGTATAATTGATAAAATCAAAAGATGTGAGACTTGATTGACAATAAAACAATACTTTATAGGCTAAATTTGAGTTCCCTAACAAATAAATCTAAACATGATGCCCCATATGACATTGGATCGTGGACTGGCTGTGATCTTTCTTGTCTGAGTGGGAGTATGGAAAAGAAGAACAGTATCCTGTACCTGCACTTTTGTGATTGAAAAGTAGCATGGCGATTGGTGAGATGAGCCACGAGATGGCCGACTTTCTTTCTTATGATTGGGATCTCTCTTGTCCGAGTGGGAGTCGAGCATTTTGTTTGCTAGTGGTTGTTGATATCTCATAGTCAAAACCTAACATATGCCGGAGATTAAGATTAATTTCACGTTTATTTTGGGATGGGTTAGTATTGAGATAATAATTATTTTTAAAATATTTTTTATTTAAAAATATATTAAAATAATATATTATTTTTTATTTTAAATTTTATTTTTAAAATCAGTATATTAAAACAATCTAAAAATACAGAAAAATAAAAAAGAGTTGTTTTTTAAAATATTTTTTATTTGAAAATGTATTTAAATAATATTTTTTTATTTTTAAAAATTTATTTTTAACATCGGACATTAAATTTATTTTTATTATTTTAATTAAATCATGATAAATATTCTCGAACCAACTTGTATCAATTGAATGTTATTTCTATGAGATCTTGATAAGTATACTATTTTAAATGTTAATGAAATTCTAACTCAGGAGGTCAGAGCAAATTAGTTAATTAATTTGCAAATTAACCTTCAAAGAATTAAAATTAATATTAGTAATTAATATGTAATTTTATTAATCAGATTATTTTCAATGGAGCAGCTGGAGGTTTAATGTCATTTTAGTCCTTGAATTATTGCAATTTTGGCATATCAAATCTAGTGTTCTGGAAAAACACATTCGTCTCCTTGAGCTTTTGGCTCCAAGGCAAAAATAACCCTTCTGTTGAGTTTGGGCATAATTTTTTTTTTAATTTATATGGAATATTCAGAATAACTTATTTATATCTTGACTAATTCTAACAATTTCTGAAATTAAGAACCACCTAACCTCTGATTATCATCGATATTAATAACCACTTACTCGAATATGATACCGCAGGTTTTGGGCATCAAATTTTAATTGAAGTGGCTGTGTATGACATGATGGAGTTTGGGGGCCACACCTTGAACACGTGGCATATTTTTATTGGTACATAAATAAATAAATAAGCAAAACACACAAAATGCCATGATGAATGATTGAAAGACATGGACATAAAAGTCCTTGCCAATAACATTTTTTATGTTGTTTTTTTTTTTAACTTTGTTAACGAAATAAAAAATAAAAAGTGATGTAATAAAAAAGTAAAAATTATTTTTGATAAAGGACCAAAAATGACGTTAAACTAGCAATCAAAAGCAATACCTAAAACCTAACTTTTATTTAGATAAAGTGAGTATTTGAAAATGTGGTTGTGCCATGTTTTTTAAAAAAATAATTTTTTTATTAAAAATTAATTTTTTTATATATTTAAATCGTTTTGATGCGCTGATCTCAAAAATAATTTTTAAAAAAATAAAAAAAAATCATTTTAATGTATTTCGGTACAAAAATACTTTGAAAATTAACCGCAATTATACTCTCAAATAGGCCCAAAATGGATAAAGATTTCACATTTATATAATAAAAAAAGAGATAATAAAAACCTAATGAATATTAAAATTCTAAGACAAGTAAATCAAGAGGTTTAAATAGAGTAAAATGATTAGAGTTTTTTTTATGTAAAAATCTAATGAATTAAAAATATATTAAAATAATATTTTTAATTTTAGTACATCAAAACAATTTTAAAATATTTTTATTTTTCTAAAATTATAGCTCTACCGCAATGTCAATTACCCTATAAGTAAAGGCATGGAATGATTGCATTTCAATGAGATGCAAGACAATGGAAGTAAAAAAAGAAGAGAATGATAGAATAAAAAAAAAGGTAAGATTAATTATTAAATTATAGATTAGTTTTAACTCTAAGTAAAGATTATATGTGCCTCCCCCATTTCCTGCCATGAGCAGTGAAAACCGAATAATAAATTAGGGTTCTAACCTCAGCTTTCCCTCCCTACCTCTCAAAATCTCTATCAGCAAATTAATTGTCTTTCTTCTACTAAAAAGAAATAATAATCAAATATCCTTTTGTTTGAAATATTTATTTTGAATAAAATTAGTTATAATTCCTTAAAAATATATTTTTTTGGCTAAAAAAAATCAATTTGACTTAATCATCAATAAGTTTTGATTCATTGAATATTTAAATAAATTTTTAAATAAGTATTTATTTGGTAGTAGCACGGTCAACCGTGCTACCAAACAAAATTGTTTATTAAATTTATATCAAATTCACTCTTTTAAGTATTTAATTTAATTAATTCAGAACCATCAACCACCATTAATTTAGATAAATATCAATCTTTAGATTTCAATTATCATTTAAAACTATAATCATAATTAAACAATGATGATTTCTTAACACAAAAAAAAAAACCTAATCATTCAACTCGATTAAGATGATTAGCCATTGATTTTGGTTTTCACCACCATCATCCGTGACCATAATAACCACATATCCACAATCAATGAAGGAATCAAAGTAGGGCATTGATAAAAGCTTCTTTCTTCATCTTCTCTAGCTCAAACCAGGAATGATGACAGGGAAGAACAACCACGCTTCCCCAAGGCCCAACCACACTTCATGTGCATTGATACTTCGGGAACGTTTGGTATTGCGTTTCTACCTGTGTTTTATCAAAATTTAAATTTTTTTTTTTTTTGCTAAAATTTGAGTGCGGTTTGTACTTTTTTGATCGTTTTGATGTGCTGATGTCAAAAATAATTTTTTAAAAATAAAAAAACATCATTGACATGCATTTCGGCACGAAAAGCTATTTGAAAAGCACCCGCAACCACACTGCTAAACACGCTCTTCATCAACCTGGGATTCGGCTAGAACATAAGCATGTTTCGATCACGAAGAGAGTTTTTTTCTTCTTTTTCAAGGAAATGAAATGCTTTTGTTGCTTGTTTTTTCTCGTGGACCATTTCTCTATGGGCCTCAAAACGGAGAAAGAAGGAAGGAAGGCAGCAAGGCAGCCATGTCCGCTGTTCATTATCAAAACCAATGGCGTGGCCCCCCACGATAAGACAGCAAAGACTCAGTTCGAGAGAGAAATCAAATAATAAACGATCGATTTCCACGCCAATGTACGCGCATCATTTGACGCTAATCTTTTGTCTTCGCTCGAAAAGCAGCCGATGCCATTTTTATAAAAACTCGTTCAGCTGTCATGTCAATACGGTGATCCATTGTCTGCGACTTTGTACGAGATAGCTTTTATATTGAATTGGATTGAAAGTGAATGTCATCAAATTTTAGTTTTGACTCAATTTATCAATAATTATGTTTGTTTTTGCTTCTAGAAAACTTTTTTAAAACTTTTTAGGTTTTTTTATTTCAATTAATTTTTTAATAATTTTGAATCATTTAGATGTAATAATGTAAAAATGAGTTATAAAAATAATAACAAAATATTATTTTAATGTATTTAAAAATAAATTCTTTTTTGAAAAATAATCATTACTACAATTTCAAACATTATCTTAATTGTTTAGGTAAAAATATGGGTAAACTCTAGTTAAAAAATATTCAAAATGACTTCATTTTAATTTTTATAGAGAAAATTTAAAACATTGTTATTTTGAATTGACTCGAATTAATCTATAAACAAATAATTTAAACAATTAAGTAAGATTGTTTAGTTTAGCAAACGACATACATAAGAATATTATAGAAAGTCTAAAGTTCATATAAGTTTAAATCTATAATCATACAAAATAAAAATACATGGCAAACATGCTTTAAAGATATATTCAAACTTGCAATTGATATTAATTCAAAGTTTTAGCATACATACTAATAATAAACATATATATATATATATATATATATATATATATATATATATATATATAAATTAAAACAAAAAATGATACTTGTTGAAATACTTTAAAGTATGAAATTTTTGTTGTTGTCAATGATAAATCCTTTATTATTGAGGCTTTATTACTCATTATTTGTGCAATTAGGATATTTGTAATATGCATTCCAAGACTCCAACACCACCGACACCATCCTAGTTTAGATGCATTTCTAGACAAAGACTATAAAATAAATACTACATAACTCAAATATCTCATAGTAAAGATAAATCTAAGCTTTAAATTTAGAAGGAAAATCAAAGCATTAAAAGAGAAAGGAAAAAAAAAATTTCAAACGCTTCATACACCCACTTTTATATTTTAAAAGTTAAAATGTTCAAATTTGCTTAAAAAAAAACACTTTTGAAAAAAACTATTAACGTTCATGGAATGAACTAGATAAAACAATGAATTAGAAGATGGATTAGATCCAAGTCCTAATTTTTGTTTTGATTCAAAATATTATTTTACAATAAATATAAATTTAGGTCCGGTCCAAGCACGAGACGACATGACACAAGTGTGTAATTAAAATATTATTTACCAATAATTAAAATATGAGTTTCCAGAAAATACAGTAGAGTAATTAAAATGTTCAAAACTTCGATTTACACTTCTTGTTTTTTATTTAAATTAATTTTAAATTCTAGTAATAAAAATAACATTTCAAGTTTAAGTTCATTTAATACATTAATCTGTTCCCCGAATTAAAACTCATAACTCTATCATTAGCAACTCGCAGGAGATCCAAACCTCAAACTGCTGTACCTTATTTTTTTTCTGTACCTGATTTTTTGAGGACACAGTCAGTCAACCTACTACAATATCAGCTTAATTTCCGATGGTCATTATCATAAATACACTTTAATCGGTCGGAATGGAAACTTTTTTTTTTTTTTTGATGACGGAGGACGCGTACAAGTCCATTTCAAGAAAAAAATTCCAACCAATCAAATGAGTTTCTTTTAAAAAATAAAAAAGTAACATGTATAACTTTTTTTTTCACAGTAACTTTTACCATTCTACTTCTATAACTATTTGTTTTTTTATGTTTTAAAAATATTTTTTTAAAAAATTAAATTTATTTATTTTATTTTATTTCAAATTAATATTTTTTGATATTTTTAGATGATTTTGATGTGCTAATTTTAAAAATAATTTTTAAAAAATAAAAAAATATTATTTTGATACATTTCTAAATAAAAAACACTTTGAAAAGCAATCGCAACCACACTCCCAAACATATAGAAACTTATTGTAACTTGTAGAGATAAAAAAAAAATACATGCCTGAATTATGTTTGGAAATTGTTGTTTTAGAAAATTCTTATTTATTTTTCTATTTAATCTGGATTTATTATTTTAATTAGATTTTTAGATTTTATTTGATTTAGCTTTTATTAACCATGTCGGTTTTAGCTATTATTTAAACAATTTATGTGTTATTTCTTAGCACAAATTATTCAAGATTATTATTTTTTTAAATCATGATTTATCTATAGTCTCGCTGTGATTTTAGAATTTAAAAAATTTTAATTTAATTTTTTACAATTTCGAACGGTAATTTAAACTCTAACTTCTTTCTTATCGTTTAAGTTATACTTTGCTTAACTTGACCATTCTTTTTAGTGGCCCCACAAAGAAAAAGAAAGATCCTGAAAACAATACATACATCTTTTCCCACTTCTAATTAAAGGAGACAGATTAAGCCGGCAGATTGTTTTTCCAGTTGGAATTGTTTTTTGTGATTTTTTGATAATTTTTATTTGAAATTATTATTTTTTTGTATTTTTAAATCGTTTTGATATATTAATATTAAAAATAATTTTTTAAATATAAAAAAATATTTTTTCATGTATTTCACTACCAGAATTTTTAGATTTACTGATATAATTTTCTTTGGGTATTTATACTCACAGTCCATCGGCACGAAACTTGCCGACGTGATCACGGATGAAAAATAATCCATTGAAATAACTCTCGTCGGTGAGTTTATCGATAATAATTGTACAGATGGATTTACTGATGGACAAAGTGCATCAAAAAAAACTTTACCCATTTTATTTTGTTTGTATTTTCATTGTTGAATATAATATATCACCAACAGAAAAACCATATGTCATTCCATCGATGATTTTTCTCTTTTATCGGTGAAACCATCAAACATAGCGTCTATTATTCCATCGGTGGGTAAACAATGACATTTGCATTAATTTATTTTTTTCAACTCTCTAGATGAGTCAAAGGATTTGGATGGGTGGAAGAAGAGAAGGAGAGGAGAGGAGAGGAGAAAACATACATGTACGTGGAAAAAAAAAAAAGAAGACAAGATAACTGGTCGAGGATAGAAGGGAGAGAGACAAGAGAAAGAAAGATGAAGATTTGGGAGAAAGAGAGAAGAAGCTATAGAGGAAGAGAAAAGAAAAGAAAAGTGCTTGTTTGTTCTGATTTTAGGGATTATGGTCTTTTATATTAGGGTTTTTTATTTACAGACAATTAAATATTAATACTTTTCATCTTTTTTTCTTTTTTTTCATACTAATATTTTTGCCAGTGTTTACTGATTACTGCTGCAAGAGAATATTCAGTTAAAAAATTCATCACAGTTCATGAACATAATATTTTCATGTTCATTGTATTTATTATTTTTCTAATAATATTTATAAATAAAAAAATACTTTAAAAATCAACCGGTATATAGCTGAAATCACTACCTAAATTCTTACCCCGCTGTACATAATCAATAACTTGAGAGCTTCTCATTCGTTTCCTAATGCACTAGTATGAGAACCCTTCATTTCACGAGCCCCACCTCCTAATATGAATTGATGAATGCATGATGCTGTTGTCAAAACCCCCTTTTTTTTTTTAATATTGATTAACCTCAAAATCTAAAACTTTTATAAATAAAACTGACGTGTTGGGCATTTTAACTTATTTTTTAGTTTAAATAATCTAATATATTCTCCGTAGTCAAGATCTTTTGTGACTTCATATAGAAAACCTAGAGGGTTGGTAAGTGATAACAAGTAACTAAAACTTTTGACTTGAAGGATTTATAGTGTATTTATAGACTATAAATTTTATCCTTTTATGGAAAAAAAGAATTAAAATATAATTTTATTTTTATGATATTTTACTTTTATGATATTTCGGAGGAATTTTCTTGTTTTATTTTATTTGTATCCATTAATATCCCACTGAAATAACTATTAAAATTTCTCTATTTGTTTATGATAATAAATGCCAACACATTTACCAATGTCTCATGCCATCCCTGCTGACAAGAAATTGCTTAATCCCTATTCATTTCCAACATTTTGGATTTTAATTTTAATTTTGAAGAAGTTTACACATTGAAAAAATTCCCTCCATGTTCATGACAAAAATCAATTAAGGCAGGCCCAAATATTGAAAATTGTACCATTTTTCATTATTTCAATGTTTCGTAATTTACTAAGACCCACGGTATAATTTTCCCGAGCTCCTCACCCTAATTCAAGCTATATGTCTTGAAATTGATTTAATTTAACTTGATTTGATGTTAATTAAAAAATTTTAAATATCTTTTTAAAATGATGATGCTTTAATTTTTTTAAATTGATTTAAATTAATTAAGTTTATTCACCTAACTTATGGTTTATAGCCTGTTTGGAAACACGATGTAAATCTCGTTTTTTTAAATTTTGAATTGTTTTACTAATTTTTTTAATGTTTTAAAATTATTTTGATGTGCTGATATAAAAAAATAAAAAAAAATATTTTTAAATAAAAAATATTTTAAATCATAGCCGCTGTCATGATTCTAAATAATAAAATAAATTTTTTATATCGAACCGGATTTAACGGAACAGGTAGTACAGCACAGAAACTGAACCCACCCTCCCTCCCTCCCTCCCTGGTTTGAATTTAATCGAACTTTGAAAGGGGAAGGAAAAAGGAGCACAGCAAAAGCCCGTGTCATAAGAACTTAGGCATTACGTGATTGCATGACTCTCGCGGGCGGGCCATGCATGAAATCATCAGAGTGTGTATTCCTCTGCTACTCGCTCAAGTACAAAATCCATCAATACTCGCCCGCGTTGCCTTTTTAGGGTCAAATTCTACCCTAGTCACACACTACATCGTTCTTATCCTAGGAAGGAAACAAAAAAAAAAGAAAAAAAAAGAGGAATGGTCCATGGATCCTCGTCCGTATCCGACCATTTGATTGATTTATGAAATTGTTATACTAATTAGATCACTGGTTTAGTATATCCTAAGGGTCGGATTAAATTTTATGAAGAAAAAATCCAAATATTATCAATGTATTTTTTAATAAAAAAATTAATCATGAACTTAAAATATAATATATATTAGATAAAAAAATTTTAAGTATTGATAAAGTGATAAGTTATATGTTTTTTTTAAAAAATATTGAAACGACTTGATTAACTTATCAAATCTATAACTTGAATCATGAGATCATGATAACATTATAAAAATAAAATTAAAATAAATTATAAATGTCAATTCTTAATCAATCTAATATTGAATGAAAAAATTAAAAAATAATATTAAATTAAAAAAGAAAAAACAAAAACTACTCGAATCAGCCTGGGTTAATTTGCCAAATCCACGACTCTGATTATAAATCAAAATAACCTAGTAAAAAGCAAGTCAAAAAAATTATAAAGCCAAATTTCCAATTAACTTAATATTGAATGATGAAATTAAAAAATTAATAAAAAAAAACAAAGAAAATCCATGTTAACATGGGTTAACCTGTTAAACCCGCAACCTAAACTATGAAAATGAGATACCTTTATATAAAAAAATAATAATTATGAAGTAACATTTCCAATAGGTCTAATGTTGAAAGTTGAAATTGAAAAGAAAAAAAAAACTAAATCAATGAGATTGAGATAACTTCACATAAAACAAATTGAAAAATATTACAAAATCTAATTCTCAAACAGCCTAGCATTGAAGTGTCTACAAAAAAAACAAAAGGTTGAGTTGTTGACTTGTTAGAGAGTGAAGTTAAAAAAAAAATCAATAAAAAAATAAACTAAGTTAACCCTGGTTGAAAGATGAAATAAAAAAAATCAATTAGAAAACAACCCTAGTTAACCTGATAAAACAGCGATCTAGATCATGAGAATAAGATAACTATATAGAAAACAAATAAAAAAAATTATAAAACCTAATTTTCAATCAATATTGAAAGATAAAAAAAAAATAAAAAGTAATTTAAAAAACAACTCGAGTTAACTCATATTAATATATTAAATTCATAACTTAAATTATAAAATCATGATAAATTTATAAAAAAAAATTAATAACAATTATAAAACTTCACTTCAAAAAAACAATTTAATATTGAAATTTAAAATCAATAATTTTTTTTTTATTGGTTACGCTTGAATTTGCAGGTTTGGTCAGTGTGACCAAACTTCTTATAAAATTTGCACCAAGGTTTTCTCCTGTGCCAACGATCTTTTTCTTGGTGACCCGTCCTTTTGCATACGCCGCAAGAAAAAGAACTTGCCTTTATTCTCTCCTTCCTTGGAGTCATCTGTGTCACGTCACCTTGTTTATTGTTGCCTCGTGATTTTTATTTTTTATTTTTTATATTTTTTGTCACCTTTATTGGATGAAAATTTATTTTTGTGCTTTGTCTAAAAATCATCTTTGCTGGAGGCTTCATTTCTTCTCGAAATTATTTGTTTCCTGGCTTGTAGATAACTTAACGTAATTATTTTTAAAAATATTTTTTATTTAAAAATATATTAAAATAATATTTTTTATTTTTAAAAGATTATTTTTGACATCAGTATATTAAAATGATCAGAAAATATCAAAAAAATATTAATTTAAAACAAAAAAATAAAAAATTATCATTTTTTTAAAATACTAACAAATAAAATCTAAATAGCTCAATGGTCAAGAGATCAGTAAGATCTATTGACTCTTCAATAATGTTGACGACATAATCAAAATTTTCTATGAGGGAATTCAAGATTTTCTCCACCACTCTTCAATAAAACAAGGTTTGATTGACAACTTGTAAGAGAAATCTTTGATGGTTTTTCATTTTCTTAGAAGCTTTCTAAACACACTCGTATCATCTTACCTGTATTATCTTGATCGAGCTTGTGCTCTAAGTTTTGATTCCATTTATTTTTGTATTTTAAAAATATTTTTTAAAAAAATATTTTTTTTATTTGTTTCAAATTAATATTTTTTGGTGTTTTCAGATCATTTTGATTTTAATATATTTTTTTAAAAATAATCACACTATACTCTTAAATACTATTTTAATGCTTTCTTGTTGGAATTATAGCTAAAAATAGTGAAAGAAATAAAAAAGCAGGATGGAAAGGCATGAAAGCCTAGACGAAGATCATCTTGCAACCTCACACGCGCATTTATTGGGAATTCCAACATGCATTAAATTAAAACTAGCACATCCATGTTTTACATGTAGCCATCCATATATTGCTTACATTTATTATTAGAAAATAAAAAAATATATATGTAGATTTTTTGAAGATTTTTGTTAAAAGAGTGTCACTTTCAACAATTATTTTATTATTATTATTAATATGGGTATCTGGGTCAGCTTGTACGCATCTTAACTGATCTCACGGGCCCTGAAATTAACGATTATGTAAGTTTCCGGTGGTCCTGAGATTTGTGAGACTCGAACTAGTGATTTTTAGTGAGTAAATTTAGAACATGATCAGTTAAACTGCACACCTAATAGTTTTTTTTCAACAATTCTTTTATAATGATTAGGTATTGTTTTATTATCTTATTGTATTTTTAAAAGATAAAAATTCATGTACTTCCTATAATTATTTTATGCTCTAACTCTAATACATTAATCAAGGGAAAAAAAAACCTTACATAAGAAAAGAAATAAAATTAAAAAAAAAAAGACTAATTAAAAAACAAAGCTAAGAAAAACGACGACGCCAAAAGAGAAGACAAAAACAAATATCCCAAACCCACGCCCACTCGCATGTATAAATACCCAACACTTTTTATTATTCCTAGCAATCTCTCTCTTTACAAACAACACCACGCGCCGCCCATTTCCACTCCCTCGCTCTCTCCAAAAGCCTCTCCATATCACACTCCAGCCCTAGAAATTTTCAGAACATAGGGTTTATAATTGTCATGTCTCACTCCTTAATCTCTCTTTCAAAATAATTATATTATTTTTTTCCAATGTCCTCCTCCTCCTCTCTTGCTGCTACTTCAACTACTGCTACTGCTACTGCTACGAATAACAACAACAACAACAACACTTCATGTTGCTCTTCTTCTTCAACGGTGCTGCCAAGGAAGTGTTTCAATTCCGATTGTACGGACTTCAAATCTCGAAAAGGATGGAGGCTTCGGTCCGGTGACTTTGCCGACCTCTGCGATCGATGCGCGTGAGTTCCACTCAATGACTGCGTTTCTTTTGTTTCAATTTTGGATTTTCTAAAAAAAGCGGTTGATTACTCGGGTTGGAGGCTTTTTTTTTTTCTTTTTCTTGGGAGGAGTAGTGGACCGTGTTTGTGTTTTTGTTACTAAATTTAGCAAGTGGTTATGGTGTTTTTGGTGTGGAGCTAACAAATTGTAGGTCAATTTGGGTAAACTGGATAGGAAAGAATTCAATACAGTTAAAAATAATTAATCTTTTTTTAACTAAGTGTTTCTGCGTGTAATTTTGGAATATGTATGTTTTTATTATTTCTCCAAATTTCATCCCCGTGTATGTGTAACTAAAAGGAGTAAAATTCAGCCACACTCATTTTATGTTTCGGTCAATATGTATTGTTTTGGATTTTATTTTCTTTTGGAATTAAATTTAATGCAGTTTGCAATCAACGAGTGTGGCTGTGATTTAGCTGTTCATGATTGTGTTTTATTAGTCTATTTGGCAATGGCTAGCTTACAGTTGTGAGAGAAAACCATCAAGGAATTAGTATTTTGTTTTTACTTTTGAAAATTTTGGGAATTGTTTTTATGGAGAATGGTTTGAGAGAGTGATATATCCGTAAGGCTCAGGTGAAATCTCAGACTATGGTTTTGGTAAGGCGTGAAACGGAAAGGTTGGTGTGTTGTCTTTGGGTTGAGACCATAAATGGTTACTATGAGTGGAATTTATTTTATTTCTTGTCCCTTTTGTTTTCTTGAATTGGCTTTGCCTCTAGAGAGTAGAGGAGAGGAAAGAAATCCTTTGATGAACCTTCAAACAGGTGCTTATCAAGACAATTTTCTGGCATGTTCTTAGTTATACTTAATCAAGTATCCTTTTTCATGGTTGCGATGTCATTATTGTTGATATTATCATTATTATTTTATTAACTTAATGGTTGACTGAACCTTCTGGTTTAGTTCTGCTCATGAGGAGGGGAGGTTCTGTGAGACTTTCCACTTGAATGCCAGTGGCTGGAGGGGTTGTGAGTCTTGTGGGAAGGTAAGATGAAAGTCTTCTGGTTTGTTTATATGCCCTTTGTGCTTATTTTGTTATCAAGTTGATGGTATGTATCTGCCATGTCTTTTATCATGAATCATCACAGTTTAATTTTCCACCACAGAGGGTTCATTGTGGATGTATTGTGTCACTTCAAGCATTTACGTTGTTGGATGCTGGAGGTATTGCTTGCATGGCATGTGCAAGGAAAAGTTTTGTTCTGGTAAGGATGGATTCATCTCTTACTGTTTAATCATAATCATTTTATGACCATTTATGATTTCTTCGAACAAATAGATGATTGTCATGCCATTAGTTGGATAATAGAAAATATGTTCCTCCTGTTACTGCCAGCACATTATAATTTTTCTATTGTATGAGAGTAATCCACAAATTCTTCTGACTACAACCTCTACCAATGTGGAATTTGAAGCATAATAGATTTATTTATGCCCTGCATTTTGTTTTCCAGACATCAAACCCTGCCTGGCCTCCTTTATTTTATCATTCTCCTTTTCCTGAAAGAATCAAAGACTTTTCTGTCAAGAGTTGGAGTCAATTAGCCGGGTCAGGTCCTGTACCATGGCGTCAAGCACCCAGTTTGTTCAATTCTTCTGCTACCCAGTCTGAATTGCAACCGAGGATGCCCTATGAAGTTGACAGGCTCAATGCTGGTGAAAGATTTTCTGCCCTTTCCCTAGAAAAAAGGAAACTTGAGGATTTTCCTGAAAGATTTATCAACGGAAGCCCGATGAATCACTTACAGGATATAGTTGAGAATGGGAATGCAGGTACAGATCCTTAACCTGCATTTTATGCTGCTTCAAGGAAAGGAGAGCATGATGACTAGGCATTTTCATGCTGCCATGCTCGAGAGTGTCGTAGAAACAACTGGATGTGAATTTTTTGTTGCAGGAATCATTGATGATGAGCAACCACAAATGTTGTCATCTTTAAGAGAGGATATATCTGCTCAACAATTTGGTATAACAATACCTTATGCATCTCCAAGCGAGCCAAAAGGTCAAATCGAGGGCTCTGTAAATCCTTTACAGCCAGCCCCTCTGCCTCCGTTTGCTAAGCGTTTTCATGGGACTTTACATAAAGGAGTTGACTCATCAGTTGATGGCCAGATACGCAATGGAAGACCTAGAATAGATGCCCGTGGAAAAAGCCAGTTACTTCCTCGGTACTGGCCAAGGTTTACTGATGAAGAGCTACAGCAGATTTCTGGAAAGTATCCTTTAAATGAATAATGAATTCTCTTCATTTTAATTTTTTGCAAAGTCAATTATCATTTTAGATAATCTTTCACATATTGTTTTGAGGCAGATATATAATAAATAGGACAATTCTCTAATCTTCTCCATATTTGTTTTCTGAACTATGAAGATTGGTTAGGTTCTGTAGATGTGTCTGCTCCATACTTTCTTGATGATGTATCTTTCCTGTCCTCTTTATGATCAGGGATCCTGAAACCTTAACCCTATTTAAGCCCTAATTCTGTTATCAAACCTTTGTTTGAGAAGATGCTGAGTGCCAGTGATGCTGGACGAATTGGGCGTCTGGTGCTGCCAAAAAAATGTGCAGAGGTTGGTATTCATGTTTGTCAGCTTGACCTTTAACTTTGTTCATTGGTTTTATTCTAAGAGCTTTGCATACTGGATTTTGGAGGAACCAAGAATTTATTGTTTGTTTTCTTTAGAAAATGAGAAAAAAGAATAAACAAGGTGATGATACAAAGAAAAGCCTTGACAATATATGTGGATTATAGATATTTGCTTTTATAGTTGTGGTCTTATTTTCTTTATATGGACTGAGGAGCTTTGAAATCCGGTTGTGATTCTCATGGATAATAATCCTGATGTGCACTGTGCTCAGTCAAAACTCCTTGTGATGACAGCAGCATATACTAGCAACAGTCCACTATAGTCTTGTGTACTCTTGCATGTCCTCTTATTCCATCAGAGTTTTGTCCCTGCATTGTCGGTTCAAAGATGATTCTACATGTAGTCTTGAATAGTTTAGGCATGTTTACAAGTGGAATTTTAGTTACTGTACACCACTTTAATGGTGCACAGGATGAGTTATAGAATTTCATGAGTAGCTCTTCTCAATTTCATTAAGTAGTTCTTCTCCGATTTAATATTGAACTCTCTCCCTTTGCATGGAAACACTTTTCATCAATGATTGTACAATACTAACATTGTACTCACTCTGACACAGGCCTATTTTCCACCCATCTCGCAGCCTGAAGGTCTACCTCTCAGGGTCCAAGATTCTAAAGGAAAAGAGTGGATATTTCAATTTCGGTTTTGGCCCAACAACAATAGCAGAATGTATGTTCTGGAGGGAGTTACTCCTTGCATACAAAACATGCAATTGCAAGCAGGCGATATAGGTAACCAAATTATGTGAAAAGAATGGTTCAGAAGAGTCTTAATTCAGCAATGGTTTATGTTGTTTCTGGGTTGTATCTTCATTTCTCTTCTCTCTAGTTAAGTAGGACTTGGTTTATTTCTGTTTTCTTGATTTGTCAATGTCATGGCTTTGGATCTGGTCAAACATCTAAATGCTGCTTGATAGTTTTTTATCTATCTTTTTCTTGTTTCATGCCTTTCAATTCATTGTAATTTGGTGCCATCTTCCTACGCTGTAGTGCATTATGGTTTTATGGTTTATGGTTTTGGATCTGAAATTTAATTTTGTTTCCTCAGTAACGTTTAGTCGATTAGAGCCAGAAGGCAAATTGGTTATGGGATTCAGAAAGGCATCCTCAGCTTCACTATCTGATCAGGTATGCCCTAGTGCAGTTGCCAAGTACCTTTTTCCTAGATTATTCATTTAACTTGCTGGAGGTCAAACAATAGTTTATGCAGATGTTTGCAAGGATAGTGTTTCTGATTGCTATGAGGTATCATTGGAAAAAAATTATAATGGGTGACCCTGGAGATTTGAAATCTTCTCTGGTACCTCATCATGATCAATGAATTTATATTCCAATACAAGAAATAGTTAAGTCTTAGTTTGATACTTAATTAACTCCATCCTTTCTTCTGAATTCATTGCAACATAGCCTGATCTGAAAACTAGGCATGGAACTTTACATGGCATGTCTTTAAAAACTTGAAGTTCATGTATCAATCAAATTCCATGTGATGAATGGTAGCTTTGTTGCATGGTAATATTTATATGGTAATTCATTTTACATGAAAAAGGTTAATGTATGATAAAGTGGGGTTTTTAGTTCATTTTTTTTTTTTTTTCCTGGCCAACTTCATTTGTGTTTCTGATAAATGGCTAAAATCAAGAAAACCAAATTGAATCCAACTCAGTGATGGATCAATGGTGAAAGGGTAAGACAGCTGTGGTGTTTGTAAAAAGAAGACGAGAAGAAAACAACACACATCACATTCATGAAATTCTTGTTGTTTATTCCTTAGCTGTTACAGGATATATAAGCAAATCCTGACAATTGCAGAGAGGCAGTTGTGACCACTGACATGTGGCTAACAGATCAGACCACTCTAACACACAAACAACACTTACATATATAAACAAAAGCTACTGACTAATGAAACTAAATGACAATTCAACCAATCCTAACAGTAAAAGAATTCAAATCAAATGCTTCTCAACAATGAAGACCCTCTAGTTTCTCCCGCATCAATTTCATGTCTGGCATTTCATCCGATGAAGCCTAGTGATAACCTGAAAATAGGATGGTAGATAGTTTCATAAGAGTGATTGCAATGTGCTTCAAGATTTGGTTTGTTGCTTTTAGTTAAATCAAGTAAAAATTTGTGGTTTGTCAAATGATGCCCTTTCAGTTTGTTGTCAGCTTTAACAGTTAGTCCAAAATAAATTTAAATGTGTTGTGTTTACAGGACAATGAAACTAGCCAGACTGGCGATGGTGTTTCTGCAAATGGAGATGTTAGTATCACAAAAACTTATACTAGTGAAATTGCTTTATTTCCTTTTCAAATTAACACACAAGGTCACTGAGCTTTCCATTAACCTAACAGGCTGAAATGGGTCCTAGTCCTTGGTCTAAAGTTGACAAATCAGGCTACATAGCAAAAGAAGTTCTCGAAGCAAAATCTTCAATCAAAAAGAGGAAGAGCAGCACGTTAGGTTCTAAGAGTAAGCGCTTAAGGATTGAAAATGAAGATATGATAGAACTGAAGCTAACATGGGAAGAAGCACAAGGATTGCTCCGCCCCGCTCCTGACCATGTTCCCAGTATTGTGGTGATTGAAGGATTTGAGTTCGAGGAATATGAGGTTTGATTGTTTCCTTGCCCAAAATAAGTTTCTGCCAATGAGGGGTTTTCTCTGTCTTTAGCCACCCTTGGCATTCCCTTTGCCATTTGTTCCTCTGTTCTGCTTGTGTTTAAGTCATTGTGAAGGTAGAGGCTTCTTGTTTTTTATTACTTTGATATCATTAACTGTTGGTTTATTTAGTTAGTTGTCCCTTTGGAGTATAGTTACAGTAGCATGTACAGAACTTTGGTAGTACACTGTGATTAGCAACTTATCACAATGTGGCTGCTAATCTGGCGAGGGTGAAACCCCTTGAATTTTGGTTCCCCCTGACAAAAACTCTTGGCTGGTGGCAGAAGAAGAAAAAAACACAGAGATAAATTTCTTCCCATCATAGGGCCATTTAGGGAGATAATGGGTATGCATTGTTCAGTGCTGCAAAAGACCCTGGAATAATCACATGTTGCTATTCTATGGATAGAAACTTGCCTTCTCTAGTCATTGAATTTTAGGTTCTGGCACATTCAAGTGTAGAAGAATATGAAATCCCAGAGGAAGATTGTTTCAATTGTAGAATGCCTGGGTAATAATGCCCAACTCTTGCACATATGCATGGGATTTTTTATTTTTATTTTGTGTGTGTAGTTATTACTGATACAATTGGTTGTTTGATTGAAGAACAATATTTCCTTGTGATTTTAACTAAACATCATTTAAGATGTTTTCATCATTATGCATTACATCATTTAATGAGTTTGTATTGAAGGGATTTTTTGGGCTTCTGATACATTTTCTTCCTATATGTTTTATGCTCTGAACTTAGCTAGCTAAAATTTATCCTGGCAAGGAGGTCCTACTTTTATGGATTCTGACTGGTTTACTGCTATAACAGGATGCACCAGTGCTCGGCAAACCTACAATTTTTGCAATGGATAATGTGGGGTAAATTGCTTATCCTGAATGCCCAAGCTTTCACCTGTACCTTTTTTGTTAGTTTTCTTAAATTCACCAGGATTTGGCACACAAATGTCTCCCAGAAATTTATCCACACCTATATTTGTAAACCACCTGACATGGCGTGATCTCTCATGGCAGATCTAAGTGGTTCAGGTGTTTTTTTCTAGAAGTATATCATCTATCTGTGGTGTCAGTGTGTGTGTGTATTAGAATCTATTCATGTACACTTGCAGGCTGTGCTAGCAGAAAAGTATTCTCCGTCCTATAAATTTCTATGTGTTTGAATCAGCTCAAATTTCACACTAGCTGGTTGTGCTTTGAGAAATATATGATCTCTCTAACCTATAAGCTTGTATGTAAATCTGTTCACACTATTTGAGTGAACAATGAACATAAGCCTAGGATGATGTTTCCATATTATTACGTTTCCTCCTTTTTCAGCCCAGGTAAAATGGTGCTTTACTGCATTGTTTACTCTGTTGACTGTTATGCAGACTTGATATGCACTTTCTGTTTTTTGTTTCTAAACTTTCCTTGTTATAGCACTGCTTCATATGCTAAAATAGATTTGCAATGTTCTTTCATCTCTTTGAGGAAATATAATTCTAATATGATGTGTTTTCTGCCAGTCACAAGATTCAATGGGTTCAATGCGAAGATTGTCTTAAGTGGCGAAAATTGCCTCTCAATGTTCTTCTTCCCTCCAAATGGACATGTTCTGGTAACACATGGGATTCTGAAAGGTATAATGTGAATCCATTTATTCCTTCAGGCTTGGGTTTTCCCCTCTATCTGTAGTAGTTTTATGCTCTGAGAGCTTGTTATATAGTCTGGGATTTTTAAATGATTCTGTGGTGCAAAGTGTGTGTTTGTGTGTATTCTATTTCTTTACTAAATGCAAACGTGCATTTGAGGTCCTAGAATTCACTACAGCTTTGGTGCATGCTTGGTTAACTTTGGCATTTTCTTTCCCAGTAGCTCATAATGTTTGGTTGTTTCCATGGTAAATAATTAACGTAGGCAGTGCCCACCCTTCTCTCTAATGGACAAGGCAACATGTGAAAGTTGAATGTTGTCTGAACACATGTTAATTGCAGGCTCCTTGCATTTTGTTAACATTTTTTGTTACATCTGCTGCCAGATCATCATGTTCGGTGGCTCAAGATTTGACATCAGAGCAGCTTGAAAATCTACTTCCATCCCGTAATTTAGGTATTAATTGCTTACAGTGACTTTGCTTTTTGCTGTTTTGTCCATATTTAAAATTCAGTAATTCATGGTCGTGGAGCAATTAAGTTATTCTCAAGTGTGGCACCTAGTTCCACTATCATGTTTCACAATTTTTGCAGATGCTGTTTGTGTATTTTAATGATTTTTAAATGGAATTTCTTGTGCAAAATGTGATGATTCCCAACTGCCCATTTTGCACCTGGTGTTATGTTTGTGAATCAACAGTCACTTCCAAGAGATTGAAGGCTGCCAAGAAGGATATTGATAACGTTGAAGCTTTGGGGGGCCTTGACACTCTTGCTAACCTGGCTATTTTGGGAGAGGATGGGGCTCTTCTGGCTTCATCCCAGGCCACCACGAAGCACCCTCGACACAGACCAGGCTGCTCCTGCATTGTGTGCATTCAGCCCCCAAGTGGGAAGGGTCCTAAACACAAGCAGACATGCACATGTAATGTCTGCCAAACAGTGAAGCGCCGTTTTAAGACCTTAATGATGAAGCGAGAGAAGAAGCAATCAGAGAAAGAAGCAGAAACTACTCGGAAGCAGCAGGAGTCTTCTGCTGAGAAGTTGCTTGATGATGACCCCTCACCATCTAGCAATGCAGGAAGTGCAAGTGGCAGCCCTAACAAGAAAAAAACAGTCAGTGAAGTTTCCGATGATGATCCTAACAGAATGAAATCCTCAACTTCGCCTTTTAAAGGCCAAATAGACCTGAATATCAAGCCAGAGAGGGAGGATGAGTTATCACCTGGTTCGGATTCTGGAGGCATGATGAGGATGCTCCAAGATGCCTCTGAGAGATATCTCAGGATGCAAAGATTCTTGAGCTCAGATGGTGATAGTATCCCTGCCAGTAATCACTCGGTGTCAAGTGGGGGGGCAGATGAAAAAGCTGGTAGTGGCATTATGCTTGGTGGCAGCCATCAAGATGCTAGTGAGGATCACCCCTCAGCTTTTTCGTTGATCGCATCTGCATCTGCATCCACTCCAGCCACCTGATAGACAATGCCCTTTACTGTGCATGGCCATCAACCAAGAAAGACCCTGTGATTGAACGCAAGGATATTCTCGTGGCATGTTTGTCCACATCGGCATTTTAACTCCGTTGTTCTGTACATAAAGTAGAGAGGGGTAGGAAAGCGGTAACATGGGTGAGAACCAATATTTTTTCTGGTCCATGCTGTATGATATCTTCTTCTCCATGCTAATACAATTGGACACAGACATGCTTTTAGAAGATGATTGATGATTCAATCAAGTGGGTAGGAGGTTGCAGCTATGTAGTTTATTGTTAGAAGCTCACTGCTACCCTTAATTCAGAAACACAGAGGATGGAATTAAGCCTGTGCCTTTTCGCAGAGTCAAAAGAAAATTGCATTCTTGTAAATTTTAGTTTGGGTTTCTACTCGGGGATTTTTTGCTCAGTCAACAGTAGCCTTTTGCTCTACGTGGTTGAAATTTAACAGTGGTTTTAATTCTTTGCATTAAAATGTTTTTCATTTTAAAATATATTAAAATGATTTATTTTTATATTAACATATCAAAATTATCTTAAGCACTAAAAACTTATTAATTTGATATATATTTTTTAAAACGCCTGCGGCAAAGTCTTCTGATGCATCAACTAATCTTACAGTTAATCTCGGTGCTATTGTTTTCTCCTTGCCAGTGAAAAAACTGACAAATGTTCTGGAAAGAATCTACTGAGATGTCCAGGATCTTCAAAATCTTGGAGGCAAGTATATATTGTTGAGGATGACTCCCATGTTCTCCTCCAAATAAGTAGGCAGACCATGAGCAGCAGTCATATCCCAGATTTCCTTGAGGCATCAAAAAGTAGGGAATGAACCCCTTCAAGTTTTTCTTGAGAGATGAAAAATGTTTACCTGGCCATGTTTTGCATGCCCTAGAGTTAGAAGGAGGAGCAAAGTAAAGATTTTGATAGGTTTGTGCAATCTCTATTATTAGATTTGTGGTTAGGGTTAAAGAAAAGGAAGACCAAGTCAGCAAAGCCATAATGGCTCCCAAAGAAGAGGGGGGAAACCGTTTGTAACAAATTTTTGACAACCTTTGGAAACTTTGTAAACGGTCTTCCAGGCAAATCTTGGCTGGTCCTAAATCCTAATCTCACAATAACCTCAAGCCAGAAATAAAAGAAAATTTTGTTGGTCAGTTCTTGCTTTTGCTACCTCTTCCTTTCCCTTCCTCCTCATTAGGCTCTAGATTAAGAACTGGAAGATGATCACAAAAAAAAAACCCTAAAAAACTAGTGCATTTGTAGAAGAACAGGAATTGTTTTATCCTGGCTTTATAAGCTTTTTCCAGCAATCCCACCAACATAAAAGAAATACAACCGCCCAAGAATAGGATTGGTTGTTGTATTCTTCCAAGATGAATGATTTGTTCTCGAGTTCGTTCAAGAAGTACACTGACCTCAAGCAGCAGGCTCAAATTGATGACATGGAGGCAGGGAAGGAGGGTATGAATCTGGACAGATTCTTTGAAGATGTCGAAAATATTAAGGAAGATATGAAAACTGTTGAGAGGCTGTACAGGAGTTTACAAGAAGCCAATGAAGAAAGCAAGACTGTTCACAATGCTAAGACCATGAAAAATCTCCGTTCGCGGATGGACATGGACGTTGAACAAGTTCTGAAACGCGTTAAAATCATCAAGGGAAAGCTCGAAGCCTTAGATCGATCCAATGCAGCTCACCGCAATATTCCAGGGTGTGGTCCAGGATCATCTACGGATCGAACCAGGACATCTGTGGTTAGTGGTTTGGGAAAGAAGCTCAAGGATCTCATGGATAATTTTCAGGACTTGAGAGCTAGAATGGCAGCTGAATACAAGGAAACTGTGGAGCGCAGGTATTTCACAATCACAGGAGAAAGAGCAAGTGACGAAACGATTGAGAATTTGATATCCAGTGGTGAAAGTGAAAGTTTCATGCAAAAGGCAATTCAGGAACAAGGAAGAGGCCAGATTCTTGACACAATATCAGAAATCCAAGAGAGACATGATGCTGTGAAGGAGATAGAGAAGAATTTGATTGAGCTTCACCAGGTATTCTTGGATATGGCTGCTCTTGTGGAAGCTCAGGGTCACCAGCTGAATGATATTGAAAGTCATGTTGCTCACGCCAGCTCGTTCGTGCGGCGAGGAACTGAGCAGCTTCAGGAAGCCAGGGAACATCAGAAGAGCTCTCGGAAGTGGACGTGCATTGCCATCATAGCTGGTGTTGTCCTCATTGTTGTCATGCTACTACCATTTTTACCACATATCTTGGCTCTCTTGTAGGAATAATAGGGGGCGGAATTTCTTTTTGAACTCTAGAAACACAATTGATTTAACCCCAACCGAAAATTGTTAGTTGTAAGGTTATCTTGGAAAGCTTGGTTTTATTGTCCAATGGTAGCAATTTTGATATCTCCAGCATAAGAACAACAGCAAGGATGATTGGTAAGTTTCTCCTCTGCGAGGCTTCCTAGAAACACATTTCTTGTTTGGCACCCCCAATAGAGGCAATTGGCATTGTTTGCATGAAATTCTGCTGCAAAATCCAAACTACGGCCATGGCAGAAATCATGATAGTTGATTGGAATGAACGTGTAATTGCTGGGGAGAAGAAGATGCATCGAGAGAAAAATGAAGTCATTGTAATATCAAATTTGACTCATTGAAAGGAATTGCATGCCTGTCAACTAGTTTTGTTTTCTCCTCTATCTCTTCTAATTCATTATACATGAAAGAAAATTCTCTTTTGAAGATGGCAATAGAAAACTATCAATCTTGCAATCAATGGGTGAATTATCTGCATCTCTGCAGAAGCAAGAGGATTTTCAACATGTCATGAATGAACATACAAATGACTCTGGATATCACACTATCATAAGAGAAATTATTGGTATTGCTGAGCAGTTAATATAGTTAGGCCATGCATGAAACCTAATTCATACGAGGCAAACTGGGAGTCCCAATTGGGTACTATCAGCTTAGCAAAATCATTATTGAACAACTAGAGAAAAGCTAGTGCATGACTGCCAGGAAAAAAGTTGAATCATTTTACAAATGAAGAGACATTAATTGATGGACTATTTAGGTATGTACCTCTCTGACTCGAGTACAAGCTGGAAAAACAGATTTCTTATTGATGATAGACCTGCAATTCTATAAATACACCGCAACCTTTTTCAAAATCAAACGCTCTCCCAATAGGATCAAATTGTTTTTTCCAAATTCAATAGAACAAAATCAAGCAGATCATATTGAATTTCATGATCCAGCAGTGCTTTAGCATGCTACATCAGATATGCAAGCAATTTTAACTTTATTTCAGTTAGACGATGGATCATTTCACAAACAGGAGATGAATGAATACACAATTTAAGAAACCAAACTTAAGTACAAACCAATTTTTCATATATGACAACAAATACCCCCTTAAAATGGGCACAGAATACCATTCTCCAGCTCGCAAACCATTCAAAGGTATAAGCAGTTACAAAATTAGTATTTCTTCTGCTCCATCATCACGCAAGATTCTGCTATGCCACGGCAGTAGTAGATAGGAAACTATATATTGCATAACCCAAACCAAATGAACCTGCTTAGTAATATACAAGTACTCATATCAATCAAGTGCCAGCACTAGGCAAAGCTGCCATAAATGAATTGTACGAGGACTCCAAATCAAAGTGAAGTTGCCGAGCTTGCTGCTCTGTCAACTCATCTGCTGCCCCCATCTTAGACAACCTCAAAATCCATTCTTTCATCTTTGTCTTGCCCTCAAAGTCAGGTGGCAAAATACTCAACTTGTTCAGTGAAGCTGAGAGATCTGAAAGCAAAGGATGCACCTGGTCCACTGCCACCATATTCAACTTCAGCGAATCCATAGCTGTGATGAAGTTCTGAACACACTCTGCCACAACGGCAGCTGAGGTGGTAGATGAGGCAGCTGCAGCAGCACGGTGTTCCACCGTGGCAGGCACCCCCGAGGTCACAAGCCTGTTAATTGCAGCTGGGCAGTCCATCTTGTAAGTATCTGCAAAGCGCTCAATGCTAGGGACTGTGTCTTTAAAAGTGGAAGCCAAAGTTTTGAAATGGGCAATGAGTTTCTGGCACTCAGTTTCATATTGAGATGAGGATATAATGTCACGAACATAACCCTTTTCAAGCTTCTCCGTGGCTTTGATTATAGCATATAGCTCAGCAAAATTATCATACATTTCTCTCTCGCGCTTGTCGTTCCATAGCTTGACCTCCATTTAGTTACACAAAGTATAGACTTAAAGACGCAAAAAAAATAAAGAAATCACTTTCAAAGTAGGATAAATAGGATATCTGTGGAGGACTGGAGAAGAGAACGGGACACGCGCAAAGAGCACTGACCTTCACTGCAAACAATCATACACAGCATAAGAATGCGTAATCATAAGAAGAAGAAAATACAATCAATCGCATGAATCTAAAACGCAACACATGAAGTCATGAGTCTAAAAGCAACAGACTCCTTTACTTTTCTTCGGTTTAATAAAACAAATTCTGGACACACATTGCCCTTTCCATGGCGCGGTTCTAGAAACGAAAACAAATCATTCAAAACAACACTCATCTATGCCTAAACAAGCAAGGCAAATTGCTTGAAGGAAATAATGAACACACAAATGACTAGAGACTTCAACAAGCTAAAAAAACCCAAATCATAAAACTTAAAATTCATCACCATAAAAAACCCATTTCCACCACACCCTTTTACTTACCTAACCATCAGAGAACTAATAATAATGCTACCACCCTTGAAACAATAGTCAAGAAAATTTCATTTCAATTATAGAAAACGCAAAAGGTCCCTCTTTTCAAGATTCCTCAAGTTTCCAAAAACCAAACAAAAAAATCACCATACAAGCACAGCAGATCATGAAATCACAAGCCATTAAGAAAGCCCAGAAACCAAAATCAAAACCCAGAACATAAAATGAAAGAAACCACTAAAAAAGCTCAAACCTTACCTTAAATCATTGTTAAAAAAGCAATGAAACAACCAAAGTTTAAAGCTTTAAATCACAGAAACAGACAAATAAACTTATTATATATATACATACAGAGTGAGAGAGAGTGGAGGGGTACCTACAGGGAAGTGAAACGCGGCTTTGAATAACGTGAAGGATCTTTTCTTTCTTTCCCTCTCACTCTTTGCAGAGAGAAAAATTATAAGAAAAGGAAAAGAATTGTAATTTGTTTTGACAAACCTCAAGTTAGTCCCCACATTATAGACTGAATCTTGAATGAGTCTTAAAATTATTGTTTTTCTCAATCGGGTCCTCAAAAGTATTGTAATTGATGACCATCTTAGCAAGTGATTGGTTTAGAGGTTAGCCATTAGCCAATCATGAAATATGAATGTGATTGTAGCTGTAATTGATTCTTTTTTATTTTGTTGTATTTGGTTAAAACACCATTGTTTATGGCAACTATATTTAGATTCTAGTTTTAAGTGAATCGGGATATATCATCTAATAATATCACACTAGACGGATGAGTGCGGATGTAATTGAGGCAAAAAGTTATTTGTGGACTTTTATAAGAAATAATATATAGTCTGGGGACTTATTTGTAGTTTACCATTATGTTCTTTTTGTGATTTTGAGAAAGAGGGAAGGGTTGCGTGTGGGACGTTATAATATAATTACTGCTTACGGCATCTACTTGTAGCAGTTGAGATGACCAGAAAAGAAACCCATGCCAAGAACTCAAAAGAAAGTGACGGAGAGAAAGGCAGGGGATCTCCGTTAGGTTCCCAACCTTTTTCCACCGTTTGATTCTCTTTGTGTGTTTATGATTGATCATAGATCCTGATCGCTTTCAGTTTCCAAGGCTTGTCATTGTGGGCCCGTAATGATTTCTTGTCAGAAAATTGGAAGTCCATTTTGTAGGGGTTCGTTATTTTATTGTATGATGGTTTGGGGTGAGAAAAACTGAGAAAATTTAAAAAACAAAATTGAAAAAATAAAATCTTGAAAAAAAATAATTAAATTGATTAAAATTTTAAAAAAATTAATCGGTTTGGTTTGGTTTCAGTTTTATAAGCCTAAAATCAAAAAACCAAACTAAAAAAAATCGACCAAACTGAAAAACCGAATCAAACCTAGAAAACCGAATCAAACCGGTTTGAATCGGTTTTTTTGTCTTAAAAATTAAAACCGGTCGGTTTGAACCGGTTTCATTTTTTTTAAAATTTTGATTTAATTATTATTTTTTGATAAAAACCAAACCGAATAAAAAATAATCATTCCTAATAATTATTGTCTTCCAATAAAAATATAAGTAGAGGGAAAATGTTTTTATTTCTCTTATGTTTTGAATGGATATAAGTTTATTTTAAAATTATTTAAAAGAAAAATTCATTTTATGTTTTTTCAATGCATTTTATAACTTTCTTGAGATACTGATTAAAAGTAGCTCTGGTGTAAAAAATGACAATTTAATAAGAATTTATTGGATATTAACTAAACCTAAATAAATCAGTTTTTTTTTAATAATTAATTTATCCGATAAATAATAAATATTGCAATCATGACTCAAAAACCAATTTAAAATATTTACATCAGTATTATATGCATATATATTTAGAATATATTTTTTGAACAATTATTTCATAATAAAAAAATGATGAATAATTAATTACTTCATAAAAGAGATAAACATAAAAAAGAGAGAAAAAATCATGGTAAATCCTATTAAAAGTAATAAAAATACACCTCAATACTCTTTAAAAATTATTTTTTAATTTTATCTCATATTTTTAATTAATTTTAAAGTATCATATATATTTTTTCGCAATTAAATCATATTATTAAATTAATTTTCTCCCAATTAACTCATATTGTTAAATTAATTTCCGGAATTAATTCTCCAAAAACTCACCACAGGCTCCCGGCCCACAATATCCTTTTGGTGAAACAATGGGGCCAAAGCCCATACTAATTCATAATCCGATTCGAAATAAGAAAAAAACAAATCCTTAAATAAATTCCCTCCCGTTAACGGTAGGAAATATGTCAAAAGAGAGACACTGCTCCTACTAACCGCTGCAAATGCTCTCCTCCTCCGTATTTCTTCTTTTCAAACCAAAAGAATCTGAGGTTTTTGTTTCTGTAATCCTAAATAAATCCTTAAAAAACCCTAATTTCGATTTCAAAAGAACTGTACCCTTCAAATGATGATCTTCTCTACGAAGAAGAAATCTTGAGAAACTCGTTTTCTTTAAAGCTCTGGTGGCGTTATTTGATAGCCAGAAGAGAATCTCCTTTCAAGAAACGTTTCATCATTTACGAACGGGCCCAAGGCATTGCCTGGAAGCTACAAGCTCTGGCATGCTTATTTGGTTGAGCGGCTCGATACAGTTCGCAATGTTCCCATACTCATCCCCGGTTTGAAACGCTGAACAATACTTTTGAGAGGGCTTTGGTTGCATAAGATGCCTAGGATTTGGATTATTTATTTGCAGAGTTTGATTGGTTTAGTGACGAGGACGAGGAGGGTTTTTAACAGGGCTCTTTGTCCCTTGCCTGTTACGCAGCATGATAGGATTTGGGAGTTGTATTTGAGGTTTGTGAGTCAAGATGGTTTTCGTATCGAGACTTCTCTTAGGCGTTATAGGAGGTATTTGATGTATGACCCTAGTAATATTGAGGATCCTATTCTGGGCTTTGGCATTAGGCCGCGGAGATGTTGGCGTCGGTGTTGAATGATGATCAGTTTTATTCCATTGAAGGGAAGACGAAGCATAGTTTGTGGCTTGAATTGTGTGATTTAACGACCAGGCATGCGAAGGAGGTTTTGGGGTTGAATGTGGATGCCATCATTAGGGGTGGGATTAGGAAGTTTATATTAAGGTTCTCACACCTTAACAAGCAATGTTTAAGAAGAGAAGGAGGAGGTAGAAGAGAACATAGAGAGAAACAGAAGAGAATAGAGGGGAGAATTATGCAATTGAATGAAATTGGTTTTCATCCATTACATACAAGCTGACTAGTATATCTAACTAATTCTCTCCTAACAACTGCTAGTAACTGATTTAACTGCCATTTCTAACTACTAATACAGAATTCTCCTCGTGTGGATTGTAACAGCTCACGGATGATGTTGGGAGGTTGTGGAATTGGAGTTCTAAGTTTGAGAAGAAGTTACTTAATGGGTTTTGGTTAGATGATGATAACGACGTCGATTCGATGTTAGCACACCTTGAGTATCTAATGGATAGACGGCCTGGATTAGCAAGCAGTACTGTGCTTCTTCGACAAAATCCACATAATGTGGAACAATGGCAAAGGAGAGTCAAGCTGTTTGAGGGCAATCCAAATAAGCAGATATTGACTTATACTGAGGCTGTGCGGACTCATGTTGATCCTAAGAAAGCAGTACTGGGGAAGCCTCATGCTTTGTGGGTTGCGTCTGCTAAGTTATATGAGGATCCCAGATTCACAACGATCTAGTAGCCAATGCAAGAGTAATTTTTGACAAGGCAGTGCAAGTGAACTACAAAACAGTGGATAATTTAGCTGGTGTGTGGTGCGAGTGGGCAGAAATGGAAATTAGACACCAGAATTTTAAAGATGCACTGGAGCTGTTGAGTCCACTCGAAGCCATTTATGAACGGATAGTAGACCTGCGAATAGCCACCCCACAAATCATCATCAATTATGCATGGCTTCTGCAAGTATGGACTTCTATAATTGCTGTTATGAAACTTAAGTTCCTTTTAGTTGTCACCTTTATTCACTTGAATTGACAATTTGTTTGCTGTATTGGCATGTTCAGGAACATAAATACTTTGAAGATGCATTCAAGGTATATGAAAGGGGAGTCAGAATATTCAAGCATCCTCGTGTAAAAGACATATGGGTTACATATCTCTCGAAGTTTGTGAAGAGATCTAGCAAGGCAAAACTGGAGCGGGCGAGAGAGTTGTCCGAACATGCTATTGAAATGGTATGGGCCTTATTTTTTTCCCTCTAGATTCTTGTTCGGTTGTTTCAGTTACTGATTCTTGTCTGCTATCACATGTTTCTGCTCTTATCATCTATTATTTATTGTTGTGAAAATTCTTATGAGTCCTGCTATAGATTCTCCAACGCTTGAGGTAGTTCTGATCTTGTGCGGCTGCCTCAAACCATTACAGGTTCATGAGGTCCTTATACGTCTTCATATTACTTGTGTGACTGAAATATTTCTGCAATTCTGGTTCCTTGTTGTCATGCTGATTCTGTTGCCTATTGCTCTGTTGATGGATTATGCCTTTCTGCTCAAGATTTTGGGACTGTAGGTAACTTTTTGTTCCTCGGTCATATAGATGTTGGTCCGTCTTGTTTTTGTTTATGCTGTAACTTCTACGAGGCTTTGGCTTTAGCCCAAATCCATATCCCACCCCCCACCCACCCCCCCCCCCCCGCTGCTAATTTAGTGGTGGCCTGGAGCCTTGGTCTCTAAGTATGTTTTATCCACAAAAAAAGAAGAAGAGAAGCTTTAGCAAGTCATGTCTTAACTTTTATTTCCTAATTTGTGGGTTTCAGCAGAGATTATGACCTGACATCTCTTCGCAAATGGACCAATTCCCTGGAAAAGTTTTAGACCTTCAAAGATCAATGTGTGAAACATCATCCGCCCTTTACAGCTATCATCAAAGTCATGTAGCTTTCAGCTTTTTCATCAATTTCTTGTTAAAAGAAAAAAAAAACAATTCTGAAAAATAAAGATAATAATACTAAAAAGCCAGAATTCATTTAAACACGAAATGAAAGAACACAAAATTATAATTTTTTTCCTTTACACATTTCTATAAATCAAAATAAATTTCTTAACCCCATCTGTGTTTGGGATCTACCTAATAATAATAATTGAAAAAAAAAAACAAATTCTTTATAGCTTCAAATTTTTAATTTAATCCAAACCCATCAAAAACCATGTAATTAAACACACAACTTTTTTTAAAAAATTAATTAATGCCATGCCTTCTTCCACGGCTAGTCATCTCCTTGTACTGATTCAATGACTCTTGCCTTTGCAACCTCATCTCCTCGTTAAATTTCTTAATAAAAGCCTCAACTCGCCGGTTCAACTCATCTTGACTCAGTGAAGGCTCTTTCCTTAATTTCCCTGAAGAAGGAGAGGACGAGTTGACAAGTGGCAGCTGATAATTGGTCCTGTCCTTGAACGTCGTTGATTTCTTCACTTCATGTGGGTCCACGACACTTGTATTAAACTGACTCCCATGATTCTCCCACGTGTCCTTGAACGTCTCCGATTTCTTCACGTGCCTTGTTAACGGCATTGCACGCCCCTCTGTTATCGTCTTCCAAGTGTTCTCCAATGTCTCGTGCCGTTTTGGCTTTGCTACCCTTAACGCCCTTCCACCTGAAGAAGGCATCGTAAAATCAATCAAGTGACCATTTTAACCTTCATATCAACCTCTTTGTCCTTTGATAGCACATAGTAAAACTTATACTATACGAGGACTTTTTAAAATCAATCAAGTGACCATTTTAACCTTCATATTAACCTCTTTGTGCTTTCATAGCACATAGCAAAAATCATACTATACGAGGACTTTTTGGGAATTTTATTATGTTGCGTCAATCAGACGCCATGTTTGAACTTTATTTTGTCTTGCAAAAAATCAAATCAATTAAAAAAGTTGGAAACGCAAAAACGACAGCGTTGACGCCTAAAATTCAAACTTCAAAAGAAGATGAGAAAACGGCGCCGGAAAAAGCCTGGTTGACGCCGACCAAAGAGCTTTTTTCGAACCGGTCAAAAAATAGATACAGTGCGGGTCGGGAAATCTGCCTGGAAAATAGAACCAAACAAAAATAGTTTTTTGTCATGATAAAAAGAATGGTGGAATATATATAGTACTGTACCTTCAGGGCTAGCTTTAACAAGTTTCCGGTGACCGAACCTAGAAGAAACCAGGGGTTTCTCCACAGGAGAAAGGTTGTCCGGCAGCAACAGATTGTTCTCCGACGAATCAATCCTCTTTATAGGCGGGACCCACGTAGACTTGGATAGAACAAAATCATCAACCGTTTCGTTTTTGCTATCCTCTAGCACTGCCACAGCGTTAACAATACCCTTGTCTTCAATAACAACTTGCTCATGATCAGCCGCTTCTTCTTGTTCCTCTTCTCTGTCCTGATAAACAATCTCAGCCCTCGATTCCAGGCCACCAAAATGACGAGACTGAATCTCCACTGTGGAAATCTTCATCTCATCATGAAGATACTCATCCATTGGGATTTTCTCAATTTGATCGTGAGTAGTAGTGCTATTAGCGGTGCTGTGGCTGTGGTGGAAACGCGAGGAAGCAGCGATGGTAATGATGATGCAGTTTATGATAACGTAAAGATAAGGAGGTTTAAGCCAAGAAAGGATTGAAGTCCAAAGAAGAGGAGCTTGATTTACAGAGAAATCATGCACTAATGGAACAGAGATTTTGAGACACAAGGACAAGAACAACACACTCGTTGAAAGTAATATAACTTTTAAGGAAAGTGAAAGAGAACCCATGTTTTTGAACCTTGAAAACCTTACCTGGGCTTGAATGTTAAGGATTTGAAGAGCTGGATGTTGTGTTAAGCATGGGAGGCTGCGAGTGGGGGGGGATATGGAGGGTGAGGTTAGGATGAAATGAGGGTACATATATAGAGAGAGAGAGGGGATAATGAGGGGTATGGATTTCGGAGCGTTGATTTGAGGGAGTGGGGATCTGGACGGTTGAGATTTGTGGGTTTTTTCGAGCGAGTGTGGGGTGGATGGAGGTTTCCGTAACTGATCTTCTTCTTCGATGGTGCTTTTTTAGAATATTGTGGTGGCCCACTTGACGGGAAAGAATTGATTAGAGAAGAGAGAGTAGAAGGATAAAGTAGCGTTTAAGGGTAATTAATTAACAGTGGAGATGTTGTAAAATGTGAAAAATTATTAATGTTTGTTGTTTAGGTAGTAGGTGTGACATGGAAAGTGGTGTGTGTGTCTTTATATATATATATTTTCATTCTAGAATTTACCACAGTGATTATCTCCATGTTAAAGTAATAATAAAGTGGGGAGTTTATTTTAAAAAAAAACTAATAAAATAAAGTGGAAAGTAGCTACTAAATGATGGTAAAATAGTAGAAATTATATCTTTCTTTACTTTCACAATAAGCAAAATTTATTCCTTTTTTTAAGTTTAAACATAAAACTTTCAAGTAAAAATTTCAAATCTTAATTTGAATTCAAATTTATAGCAAAAAAATTCAATCTTAACATCTCGCTAATAAACTTAAAAAAATTTATGGTGATCGAGGATTAGCTAGTGATATCTTACTGGTTATTTTATGAACTCATCTTGAAAATAAAAAACAAATATACAAATGAGAAAAAAAACTCATGATCCAAAAATAATAATAATAATAATATCTTCATTGAAGATTTTAAAATTTAGTTTCTATGTACAAAAGAATGTTCAAGTATACCTTGATTTTTAAAAAAATAACACTAAAAATTCGTTATTTATATTTTCATAAGAAATTCTAGGGTGCACAAGATTTAGGGATCCACTTTGAAGAAAAGATACAGACATAAACAGGAGAAATATAATAAAACTCATGATCTACAAAAATTAATAAGAATATTATATAATTAGTTACTTCATGACACCATAAAATTACTCAAATATTTACAACATATCTATTTCACATATCCTTTTATATTTATAATGTCAGATGAATTTGGATTATATTGAATTTTCATGCTCTCAAATAGCTTGACCCATGAAAGTGAGAAGCCCAAATCAATACATAAATTTAAATTTATTTCACTTCTTTTAATTTTTTTTATTAATATTGATGTCGGATCAGTTTACATGTACATCGATTAATCTCATAATTTTTAAAGTTAATAACCATGCAAGCCTTTAGCAGTCTGAGTTTTATAAAATTCAAATTAATAATTTTTAAAAAAATAAATTCAAAACATGATTAATTAAGATATACTTCTCGAATACATCCTTCGTAATTTATATATAGATGCTTAAACAAGGTGGTCTTCCTTTCCAAATACCAATTGGATTCATCCTGCTCTGATCTTTCTAGGGAATGTAAAGAGAGAGCGCTGCTAGTTTCAGGCATTTCTGAGTTTATTATTGCTCAGGTGGGGGTTTAGCCTTTCTGCGGTCAGAAGAAACATTTGAATATTTAAATGAGCCTTTCCTCAACGGTCATATTAGTGACCGTTGCCCCCGCAGGCTGTACCAGGATCCCGGAGCGCTAGTCCAGTGGGTGCGGGCTGGCTCACCCCTGGCACGTGACCAACAGTTTGGTGGGTGCACCCCCCAACCGACCATAATCAGTACTCCGTACAAACTACAAAGTGATTTTTCAAGGTTTACAGATTGCATTTCAGTAAAATAAAGGGTTATTTTTAGTATGATTATGATAGTTTTTTAAAGTATTTATTTATTTAAAAATATTTAAAAATAATATTTTTTTTATTTTTAAAAAATTATTTTGATATTATCACATCAAAATAATTTAAAAATACTAACAATATATTAATTTAAAATAAAAAAACTTTTTAATTTTTTTTCAAAAACATTTTTAAATACAAAAGCAACCAATATTAAGCTTCAATGAGTGTAGAAACTCATAAAGTAATTATTTTTACGTGGTTTCTTTATTAAAATAATAATATTTATTTTTAAAGTATTTTTATTTAAAAATATATTAAAATAATATATATTTTAATTTTTAAAAATTATTTTTAACATCATAATAATTTAAAAATATTAAAAAAATTCAAAACTTTTGAATAATCAAGTTGAAATTTATACTAAAAATTTAGCTACAGCTATTAAACATAATACGAAATTTATATAAAAAAAAACTCCAAATTTAAGAATTTAAATCGAGTTTTTAATTAAAACTGTTGAAACATGTACTTACCAAGACAAAAAAAATAAAAAGACGCTATTCTAATATATAATGACTATAATGATTGACCCCATGACCTTAGGTTGCCTGCATTTCTGGATCAATCGGTTTGAGCTATGGTTTCTTTGTCCCATCAAGGAGCGCACCTAACATTTATTTGGCTGAAGAGAACATAAGCCCCACGTAAAACCAACAATGAAAATGCTAAACATGCACCACATGCATTTATGCAATTATTTATATATTGGTTTTTTAGACATTTTATTTTACTAGGAATAATTATCTTAAAATTGAGATAAATCTAATTTTAAAAAATAACACTATTGAAATATCAAATTCAATATGATTTGTAAAAATTAAACGATAAATTTAGTTATTAAATCCAACTAGTCTTGACCAATGAAGTGTTGGTCTAGCGGTTAAGGCACTACTATATTCCTGTAAGAGTGAGAATATAAGTTCGATCCTTAGAAAGCGCACTTATTGGGAGGGGTAGCCACAAATCCCAAACGGGACTAGTCTCGCTCTTTAAAAAGGTGTGAGGATACCCGGGTAAGAATAAAAAAAAAATCCAACTAGTCTCCATAAGTTTATTAGAAATCTAGGAATCAAAACTTAAGCCATGTTGAGATTTTTATTAAACAAAAAAAAATATTAACTTAGTAAAATTTAATTGACCTAAAAGGATTTTTAATTATCCATTTGACTCGGACAAAGTCGATTCAAATGATCAATAAAAAAAATTTATTACTACGGAAATATATAATAAATAAATGAGATGATATTTATATTCAAGAAATCCTTCTCTTTGTTTTGGATTCAAGAATTCCCCTTGTTTGGTTAGGGACTTAATTATAAAAATTAATTATGCTCCATGGTACATATTTCTTTCTTTAATACATCTTAATTAAAAATGCTTAATTAATCAATCAATCCCATTATCTCACAAATACATCATCTTGATAGATTAAAGATTAGTTCAAGGAAAATATCTATCGCCAGCGCAACCTCTAGCAAGAAAAAAAAACATATATAATTCAATTTTACTTTCTTAATTACGATCTAACCTCGTAAGCAGATTTCCCTCCATGCTATATCTATATGCGTGGACCATTCTTATTGGTCAAGTCTCCTGAAGTCAACTTAGCAAATGTTTGACCTAACCTGCCATTAAAAGATGATCATGCATGTGATTATCATAAATACACGTATAGCGTGGTTCGACTTTTATACTACGACCATTTGTTTATGTATTTTAAAATATTTTTAAAAAATCAATTTTTTTATTACTTTCATATCATTACACCAGTATTAAAAATAATTTTTAAAAAATAAAAAAATATATTATATTAATATATTTTCAAGTAAAATATACCTTAAAAAAAGCTGTTATCACACTTTTAAATACCCTTAATATACAATATCTTGATTAAATCACGAGCTATACAATAATTCACAGAGGCAGCTGTTCATGTAACCTCCAGATCCAGCAAAAAGATAGGAAGCCATCGATGGTGTCTGATTGTATCCTCAGCCATACATGTTTTCCTGTTCTTGCCACCTAAGCTAGAACAGACATATGAACATTCCTGTTGATGATGACATGCACCTTAATGAAGCCAAATCCACATTTAATTCTGGGTCTTTTCAAGCTGTTAATGTATAGTTTTTTTTTCTGATAATCAATATCATGTTTATTTTTATTTTAAATATGTTTTTTAAAAAATTTAAATTTAAATTTTTTATATATTTTTAAATTATTTTGATGTGTTGAAAAATATTATTTTAATATATTTTTAAATAAAAAATACTTTAAAAAAATAAATTACAAACCGTCCTTACAAATACATCATGGCTAGACCTAGCTAGGTGCACAAGATGGACCAAACAGAGTGAAGAATTGTGTGGCACGTAATTTTTGGAGTGATAATAAGGTGGGGATAAATGGTCGGTCGATCATTATATTAAATCACGTGAAAGGATGAAGACTTTCATAATAAGATAGAGCTCCTGTCCACTACTACGCTAGTGTTGGTCCACGTGATTAGCTAGGAAGAATTAAATTAATGTTTTTTTTATGATATTAATGTATTGGTATAAAAAATTCAAAAAAAAATATAATTTCCTCAATATTCAAGCCTATAGACTATAATATATAGTGGGCAAGGATAAAAGAGTTAATTATGAGATGAAATATATAGTCAAGAGGATAAATAATTGATTTCCTCTATTAATTCAGGTTAAAATGTCAGTATATGAATGGTGGGCAACTTTAAGTTATGAAATGTAATCTTGAAAGGGATAAAGAATTTTGTCTCTATTAATAATCGGCAGTTTCCTCCCCACTCCACACGATTTTCATTATAGACGACAAGATTTTGATAACAAGTTGCTTACCTACGAAAATAATAAAATATAAATTTTTATTAGAAGTATGATAAATCTTATAGTTATTAGAAGACTGTATGGTTGTTAATTTTAAATTTTTTGAGAATTGATCAAGCTGAGCGTAAACTAACCCGAACATTCATGATTATAAATATATAATAAATAAAATAAAAGGTAGATAACAATCTATAAAACATAAGAAAATCTAATTACCTTCATGTAATATAGAATTAAAAAAAAGACAAATTTTCCCTAATTTTATTTTCATTATTTAATGTAATTTTTATAACAGGAATTTCAGGCTCCATGTAACGTATTCTATCCACAGAAAAAAGGGATCCAATTACCTCTGAGGTCAAACACAGGAAGAAAGAAAATCTAAGCAATATTCATTGCCCATGGCCGGGAATATGGCAAGCAATTATCTGTGAATAAAAACTGAAAGGATCAGGGAAGGTCCCACTAAAAGGAACAGTCAATCAATGTTTGATCTGCTCAATAAAACTGAAATAACGTCCTGTCAGTCACCTGTCCCAGAAATTTCCTGCGCTCTCACATACCATTGTAGAATTCCCCCATTCACTAATTGATTTCATACGAATATATTTTACATTATTTTTATTTTTATTTTTTAAAAAAATATTAAGATAATGACTTTGTTTTTTACAATATCATTAAATCCAATTAAATAGCTTTATCTTGAAATTTATTAAATTAATTTTTTATTTAGCTCAAATTTCATATTAAATCGCATAAAAACTAATATAAAATAAATTATTCAATTTAATAGATTTAAGGAAAAATTAGATCACGAGTAAAAATGATATTTTTTAAAAAAAACTTTAAGAAATTTTTGTTATAATATTAAAATGATATCAATACTGAGATATTTTAAAAAAATTATATAATTTTATAAAAAATAACCTTATATATATATATATTTTAAGACTATGCTTACAACTCTTGAGTTTTTAACTTAGATTATATTAAAAAATTCTCTCTATTTTTCATGAGAATTGACCCCAGCCATGACACATGTCAATCTCCGGGCGGCTTGGTCTTCATAACAGTGCTGCTCGTGCCCTTTTTCGTAAAGTAATTAATTCCACACGTACGTGACCAAAACATTGGACGGTGGTACTATAGATTTTCTTGGAAAGATTTCAAAATGCAATGCCCCTAATCATTATAATTCTGTAATTGTCAATTAATTATTAAATTTCTACTTAATTAGGCCAAGTCATTAGTGTTCTAAGAATATCATCCATTCAATATGACCAAAAACTGAAAAGGTATAAGAAACATAATCTCATGATGACCTCACATTTGCATCATAGTTTTAGCATAAACAAGATTAATTAATTATTATTAATAATAATAATAGCAAAACTATGCGATTGCAACACTAATGCTATTATAATATTGCACATTATATTATTTTCTCATAACATATTACTTTACTTACAGGATTGTTGAAGAATATTGACTTGAGAATATAATATATATATATATATATATATATATAGAATCGGAAAGCCATGCATGTGCTTACACGTCTTGGGGTTTAGAATATTCGTGTTGTGTAATATACTTGGAGTAAGATTTGTTTTTTAAAACTTTTTTAATTTTAAAATATAATAAAATATTATTTTTAAATATTATTTTTTGACTTTAATATATTAAAATAATCTAAAATATAAAAAATTAATTAAACAGCGTATTTAACTCTTAAAAAAAAACTTTTATCAATGCAAAAAAATATTTTCCATAGTCTAGTAGAGTGTATTTGGTTGCATCCCGTTTCAAAAAATTTTGATTTTTTTGTTTAAAATAATATTTTTATATTATTTTGATGTGTTGATGTTATTTTTTTTAAAAAAATAATAAAATTTTATTTTAATATATTTCTAAATAAAAAAATATTTTAAATTGTCATCACAATTGGGAACAACCCTCCAACACTTAAAGCATTTAAGGTTGCCACTTGTAATGCATGTGCTTAGCACTTGCATCAAAGTTTCAGTGTTTTTAATAGACATTAGACACAGCTGGCGATAATGACCATTTCAAACTAGCTAGAGCTTGCATGGCTTGGGTTTTAGGTTTGAATTTCCATGAATAATCATGTTTAAAACCTAAGTAGAAGGGTGCTAGCTGATAAATTAGCTTTATCGGTAGCTAATAATTGAATTAGATAGTAATATACAATCCCTGATTTTTAAATTAGATAGTAATATTTATTTAATATAGTATATATTAAGATAAAAAGATCAAATATCTTACTATCCTGATTTTTTATAATTAAATTAATAAAATCAAACATAAAATCACATATTTCTTTAACATGGTATTAACATCTTAATGACTAAATAATTGGAAGTTCAAATCTCACTATTATGTTTTTTAAATTAAATTAATAAAATAAACACAAAACAATGGTGAGTTTATGTAAAACCATCCATTCAAATCTAATTTAATGTTGTTTCAGAAGGCCATTGGACAAGCATGGCATGGCCGTGTGGACAAGGTGAAGATGAATGAATGGTCGGTCCATCAAGTTGGAGAGAGCAAGTCTTTTTCTTCCAAAGGATATGGTTGACTAGCTTATAAAATCATAGGAGTTGTTTTGTCTCGACTTTCGTTATAAACACGACTAGAATACCCCAAATGTCTAGTATATTGTAGCTTGTCTAATTTTCGTGTAGCCATGAAAACTTTCAAAATAAATAAATTATTTGTAAGTGTAATTATAAAAGGTATAATTTAACTGATTAAGTTTAAATTTTTTTTTTAAATTATCAGTTCAGTTTCATAAATCTTAAGGTCACTTGAGATTTACATGGTTGTTAATTTTAGAGTCTGTGGATTAGTTGAGATACGCACAAGCTGATCTGTACATTCATGTTAATAATAATAATAAAATTATTTGGAACTGTATTTGAGTATATTTTAAAAATATATTTTAATATTGTTTTAATAATTTTGATATATTAATATTAAAAAAAATAATTTTAAAATATTATTACGTCATGATACTAAACATATATACACCTATGATAATTCTATTAATTTAAGCTAAAATTAACAAAATGAAGGGTGTTGATGGTATAGTTAGAACATAATTAATTTAGTTTTGGGGAGTTATCTCAGCTAGAACCTTATTCTAAGTGGGTGTTAATCTCCATGAATTGTGGATTAATGGGGACGATGACGATCTATAGCTAAGAAAACACAAGAGAGGTTCGGTGGTCAAAAGCGAGTGAAACGATGACGTAATAGAGGAATAAGGATAACGAAACGGTTTGGTGTTTTTTCAATGTTAAGTCCAAAATCTATAATCTCTAAGCACCGCCCTTTTCTCGAGTGGATGCCAGCTGTAAACCCAACTTCTCGAGGGAGGTTGTCTGGAACTCTGGATACGATCTTCTTCCTAGTTGTTGTCTGGATATTCTACAAGGAGGAATTTTGCCTTCAATTTTTTTTTCCTTTTTTTCTCCTGTAGATATAAAGTTTTTATATTTCTTGGTTTAGTTAACCAACCCGGATCTGATGATTAAGCCATGTTAGTTTTGGTTTTAATTCTTTTTTATAAGTATACTTGATGAAACTCGATTGACTCGCTTGAAGTTGGATAATCGGTAAAAATTCAAATGAGTTTCAATCAACTTAATTTTTTTATTTTTTATTCTAAATAATACCATTTTTATCTTTTTTTTAATCCCAATAAATGTTGTTTTATTAAAAACAACCCTAATAGATATAGGCCAACTTGGTGATTTTAAGATTTACTAGCTCAATTCGTAACTTGAATCAAGTTGTAGATCAGATCGAGTTTTACAACGATGTTTTTTGGTAAAATATAAATTTGGTAAATTACAATAGTCAAGAGACATATTCTCTATTAAGTAATAATATAAATTATATTTTTTAAATTTTTTGTGTTAAGATAGTTTTTTTTTTGTTATAATAACAAAACTAAATAATCACGAATTTGAATCGCGCTCCTCTTATTCTATTTAATAAAATTAAGTATAAAATTTTAGGTTAAATCCTAGGTTAAAGTGGTGGGTTAGTATAAATTTCAAGTTCAAATGATTTTACCTCAAGACAATTAATTAAGATAGTTAGAGCTTTTAAGATAAGATGATTATTTAATTGGATGATTAGTTGAAGATGTGGTTAGCTGAGAATTTCAAGAAATTCAAGGATTTGCTAACTACTACAGCTGAAAATCTTGTGTTCTTTTATCTGTGCATTCTTATATAATAAACAACTTACCTAAAAGATTTAACATCTAACAAATCAAATTTATGCATGAAAATTGAAAAATTGTGGTGTATTAGGTTGTGGGCATGGCTAGATCTGGTAAAACTGATTTTATAATCAGCAGTTCGTTTTCTTCAAGGGAAAATGTTTGTAGTGTTATTTGCCCCATTATGTCACCCATTTCTTTGCCATATAACGTTCATTACCATGATCATGCATGGTACTGAATTTAAAGAGATGCATGTCCATGACTCTTCAGATGTTGAGCAGTAATCTACATGATAAAAAAAGATGCAGTCATGGAGCGATCCAAAAGATAAAAAAGAAAAAGAGAGTGCTGCTTTCGGCTCTATAACGTGTGGCAGAAGAGATTGTCGATCGGTTTGTATGTGAGAAGTGATACAAGTTGTAAACCCTAGATAACTTGTCAAGCTCCTTGAATCGAGGAGAGATGGAAACTTTGTGGACAACTGGAAATGGAGTGGAAAACGAGAAAGAAGAACAAGACTAATGGGACTAGCCTAATGGGCTGTGGGGCAGATGGATGAAATAATTGATGAAATGAGACAGAGATCATCATGTTAAATGGACCCAGAAGCCCATGTCCAACTCTCTGTTTCTCTCTCACAGAGCTTGCCAAAGACTTGGTCTTTCTTGAGAACGAAGTTTCAGATTGGAAATGGAATACATGCTCAGGAACCAGTATGGAAGCCTGAAAGAAAAAGGACTAACATACTTTTCTTGTAAATTCACTTTCCATTTCTTAAAAAAAGGTTTCCATAGCCAATTGGAAACCGACTAGAAAGTCGAAAGCTCAAGTTCCTGTCAGAGTTGAGTGCCATTCAAGTACTCTATGATTCCAAATCCGAGCATGTTAACCAACTGCAGGAGTTTTGGAACCTTGATGTAAGAAATGGCAGGAGATCATAAAACAAATTATTCAATATGAAACCAACTTTACTAAACCAATGATGACAATAATACAAATAAATACAAACCAAAGCAGTGACCCCCAACAAGAAATTGAAAGAGTTCATGCTAAGTAATACGAAAGAGAATTTTCCTATGATTTAACAGATTTTATGTGAGAACGAATGTGGAGGCAATCCATCACCGCTTTGTATACATCCCTTGTGCCAATGATGAGAGATCGAAATATCCTGCGGGTTGAGTTGGAGCAACAGGGAATGCTGGAGGAGGCATAGTTGGATTAGAGTTTGTCATGCCGTTGATAGGAGCTACTGACCCTGGCCTATACATGCTGCATATAATTCACAAGAATTAATTTTCAAGTGTCCGAGGAAAACCAGACCTTACAAAACATGCAAGTATCAGACCCATTTAACAGGCAATTTTCTTTGAATGAAAGATTAAAGAATGCCAACATCCATGCTTTACAACGATAGGTTTTTTAAGACTTTCCAGTTTCATCAGGCTACTTGCGAAAGGTAACTTTACAGCCACATTTTAATGCTATGATAGTCAAGGGAATGCATTGCATGCTTCGTAACCAAATCCAAAATCTATTCTAGACCGCATGTTGGGAATTAGGTTGTGTTCCTTCTCCAATCTCTTAGCCATGAAAGATGGGGCCACTGATACTTCAACCGAGGGGCATAACCCTCATTCTGTTGCAACATGATTGTTTTGCTTCAGGTTTTGACCACTCTCAGTGTTGACTGTCAACTCTAAACTGTGAACTAGCTGATTTCATCACTTAGAATAACTTAAGAACTTGAATTTGGAAACATAAAGTTCTAAGAACCAAACCCAGAAAGATCTATACTTGGGATTTATAAACTAAAAAAGAATTCAGCAATAAATAAATGCCCGCACCAGAGTCCTCAGTGTCTACCTTGATATTGGAAAATTAATTGAATTCCCTGCTGAATAGGTTTGTTGGCCGCTTCCCATCTGGTGCGAGAAAACAATAATAGATGAGAGATCGAGCTTTTAAAATAAGAATGTATGGGGAAATCACTTCAAAGCTCAACCTGAATATATGGCTGTGGATAAGTGCTTGGCATCACCATCCCAGGAACTTGATAGCCATAGCTTCCCCAATTCTGAGCAGGTAAGTGAATGCCATTGGAAATGGGTCTATGTGCATTGGCAGGAACGGTTTGGGATCCACCACCAGTCCTTGCTGCAGCAGTCATGTGGAATTGATGTTGTTGGGATAACATTGCAAGTTGCTGTTGAGGGACGGAAAATGGAGAAACCATACTGGACTGTGCATAATCCACAAACAAAATGGTAAGATGAACATGAATCTCTTTTACGCAAGCAAAGGACTAGATGAAAATTACAAATGGCACAAATGGACTGTTGTGCATCAAAGATGCCATAATGCCACTTTCCATACTCCATTTTATCAAATGATAGAAAACTATGGACACTGAAACTTTACTAGCGATCTGTCTTAACAAAAAATTACAAAGACACCTTCACCCCTATTTTCTAGCCAGAACAGCCAATTGGGAAGCTAACATATATGCCATAGATGACCAAAAAATAGTGTTGCTTAGAATCCTCTGCCATGATAGCTTTGTGATGGACACTCACACTCACACACAGCTCTTCACAACTTTTTATCATATGATCACTGAATTGAACCTTTTTTGTTCCACAATACCCTGTCCACATTTAATCATGCTTCTAAAAATTTTCAATGCAGACATTTTTTTCACAATACATACCTTGTTGAAGAGGTTCATAGGATCATTATTTGAATCCTTTAGGGGTTTCTCTAAAGGAGGTGAAGTAGAGTTTGGTTGTGTCATGCTTTCAATAAAATTTGATGTACCACTTCTCTCTGGTGTTGATTTTGCTTCAGCAGCTGCAAGATTCTTTGACAATTATGGAACTGGGAAACCAGGAAAAAATGGGAAAAGAGCATCTCAATGTCAATAATTTCTTTTATAAAATTATTAGGAGCAAAAACTCACCTTTTAAACCGGTCCATCCAATATCATGAGCAGGAGTCGTGGAATTACTCCCCCTAGAATCATCCATGCAAAGCAAATTAAAAAGTTCAGTTGCATAATCAACTTTTGGCGGTGTTACAACTTTGGTTGCACTTTCTTCCTTCTTTTCTAATTCAACTTTTGGGGCTGCTGGTTCTGACTTCCGCACAGGTTCTTGTGGTTTGGTATCATGTGCCACCTGTTTGCACAGTCTGTTAGTTTAGTTGTAAGCAGGGATAGCAGCCAAAGCTGCACGTTAAACACACATGATGACACACAAGGAAAAGCACGATAAGCCATTCCTCTCTAACTCTACTGCAATTGATTGGTCAGACCTCTAACAATCAAATGGTTCTTCAATTAAACCCCAAATGGAATCAACTGTTCAGAACTCTAATAATCAGTTGATAATCAATACAAATTATCTTCCTAATTTTTTTTTTAATCTTTTTATGTTTTCAAGAGATCTCAAGAAATTGGACAAAATAGTTGTTTCCCAATACGTCTGCAAAATGTCCCTACATTCTCAGCACTCAAATAATAATAATAAAAGAAATGCAACCCCAGTTTAACAACTTGCATCGATTTTAATTATTGTACAAAACTTTTAACATTATGGACATGCATAGCAAAATATATGCACGCTATAAATACTTTGACATTTGTGTATTATGATTTTCCTTTGTTTGGTTATATATATACTTAAATTAAAATGGTACTGGAAGGGAGAAGGGAAATGGAATGTTGCATGTGAAAAAAAGGCAAGAGGAAGCAAAAATGTATCTACCGGTTGAGATGCTTTAACAGGCATTGGAGTGGATGCTTTAACAGGCAGTGGTGTGGAAGCTTTAATAGGCGCCGGAGTGGAACTTCTCGAAGCAGGACTACTGTCATTTGTAATGGGTGGACGAGTAATTCTTCTCTCCTCAGAACCATGGTTAGTGCCATTCATTCGGCCATGCCCACTACTTCTTGGTTCTGGTCTATAAATTGAGGTCCCCTCTCCACTCCCCCTCGGAGGTGATTTGGCTTTTCCATCCCTAGGAACCCATCTCTTCTCTTCATATCTAGCATATAACATAAGCATCCTTAAGTTCAACATCAGGTAGAAAACTAATGATATGGACAAAGCAGTGTGACAAAGTCATACTTTGCTCGAATGAAATTCTCGATTCCAACTCTGTCATAATTAGGAGGCAACTCTGCTTCCCAGTAGTTATTTGATCTCTCGTTCCCTGTAGCTGTGGAAAACAAGAAACAAAAACCTGATCTCAGATGCAACTTGGAAAAATCAAAAGGTAAACAATTTAGAGAATTAAAAATCATGCTTACATTGGATAAATGCAATCTGCTCTGGAAGCCATGTGTCTAAAGTGGCTGATCTAACCTGTGTCAGGGTCATAAAGGAGCTGAATAAGCACATTGTAGATGAATGTGCGAATAGTTGCAAACTGAATCTCGGGACGGTCATCACTCTTCACTTGAAAAAAGAAGATATACATGATTTTAATGGAATAAAATGCTCCACCTTTGATATGTGTACTCCAAGACTCCTATGGATACCTGAACACTGCATGCATATGAAGATTCCTAGATTCACACTAGCCCATCTAGGCCCTCTGTATAGAAAATGAGACAGCATTGCAAATCATAAATCCTCAAACCCATACATTGCAGTATACTACTAAAAAGCCAGTTCCTGATAGGAACATTGGCGTAACAAGAAAAAGGTCAGCAATTTGAAAACCTGCATTATTTCTTACACACAACATATATTGCGCTTAGATACCTACTTGCTTTTGCAGTCAGCGCACTCTCGATTCTCCGGTAATTTAAGGAGGCTTTCCAGTATCTGCAATCAAAATAACCACAAAAGTGAATTTCATTTTAAATCACAAGCTAAAGAAAACAGAATCCGAGTTAATTAATCCAATCAATTAATGACATCATATAGACTAGAAATTACAAGAAAGTTATCTGTAAGGCCATAATGCCTGCTATGAAAGAGAAGTTGAAGCAGCAATCGCAGAGCTTTGCTTTGGATTTTGCAGAGAACAGTCCACATTATATTTCGAAAATTATCATTGACTTTATTAATTTGTAAGCATCTTACTTTTATCAACTTTTTTAATTTGTAAAAATTATCATTGACTTCCATGCTAATGGCATGAGGCAGGTGGATAGAACACTAACAACTTCAATAAAATAAGAGTCTACAACTGTACAGCAAACTACAACTAATTCCAAATACTACACAACATGGATATGATATCTAACAAAAAAGAAAAAGGGAAAACAAACACAGCCCCACAGGTGTTAATTGCACAAAATCCATAGTGCAAAAACCAACAACTCAGCAACACTTGTCTGGTTACAGACAGCATGACCCTCTAATTTCAGTCAGCCTCCGCACCACCAGAAACCTTCGACAGCTATGTTATGAATTTTAAAAAAGTTTCTTCCTTTATTGGCTCATTTTTTTAGCATGCATGATTAGCAAAACATTCAATGTAAAAACAATCTAAATACATAAGAAACTAAGACAACTCAAAACAGATTCCATTCCATGTTTATAATTTGAAGAAAAACCAATTCAAATTGTGGAACAAGAACGTAATTTCAGACAAGTGCAATGAAGAAAAAACAGATTAAATATAACTATGCCTTTCCTGTAACTGACCAAGACACCTAAGATCTAGTAAAACATAAGCAAACCAAATGAACTTTTACTAAAATGAATCAAAAAACAAATACAAGAAAGAGACTTTATCTAAGAAACAGCTTATAATTCCAAACCGAACAAAGAAAAAGAAGCAAAACATCAACACAGAGAGAAAAGAAACTAAAGAAGAGACCTTTCTGTGCTTTGCATTAAGTTCTTTCGAAACATTAGCCTTCTCATTCATGTTTTTGCACTCTCTCTCTCTCTCTCTAATGAAACAAAACTTATACTTCTCTTTCTCTCAGAGAAAAACTGAATATTTCTTTGTATGGCGGCTTAGAATCCAACAAAGGCCGACAGTACAGGGAAAGGAAGTTGAAAGGTATGGAAGAAGAAGAAGAGAAGCCAAAGTGGGAATCTTCTCTCTCTTTCTCTTTGCTTCGGTTTTTGAATGGAGACCAGCGTGTCCTTGCACGCGTTAAATGGGAACGAACCACTTTTGAGGACAGAATCCCTCAATGTCTAGTACGTTTCTAAATCAGCCTTTCTACTTTATTTCTTAACAATTTGACCCTCGTGAGTTGTGGGCCTTACTTATGATTTACAATGAATTTATAGTTTTTATTTGATTTTTTTTATTATTTTTATTCAATACGCATTAGAGCTAGCTAAAATTTAACATATACATGAATTAATATTTATTTTTATATAATCTATTAATTATTATATTATAATTATGAAAAACTAACAATTAAAAATCCCCAAATCAAATGAACTCAATGAGATCAAGCCCAATAAATATAAAACATGGATGAAAAACCTAAAACCCACCCCCCATTCCTATCCAAGTTTACATTGATATTTATATAAGTGAATTGCGTTTTAAACGATATTTCATGAAAAATTGAGATTTTTCTTGTTTAAAATCAATTTTTTCTATGTTTTTAGATTATTTTGATATGCTGATGTTAAAGATTATTTTTTAAAAATAAAAATAATATTATTTTTATGTGTTTTTCAGTGAAAAACATTTTAAAAAACAGCTATTATTACATTTTCAAACACCTCTTTAGTAAATGAGAACGGTTAGGAAAGGTTTAAATTTGACAAAAGGTAGAGGTTTAAGGGGGTGAATTGACAAAACGTCAATTGTTAGAGGACCAAACACAATTTTATCCAAGAGGGTGGCCGCTCTCTTTTACGTGGCTTGTTCACGCTTGGGTGGGTGGCAATTTGACGCCGCAATTATTCTTGCTCTTCGAAAATGAAAGATCAGGAACCATGCTTGCAAGCAACCTCCTTCTCTCCAAATTAATGGTCTTTCATGTTATTTGATAATAGAAAAATTAAAGTCTTTATCAAATTTGATTTCTTAATTAGGAGTATCGAGTTCTCCCCACCATTGATTGGAGCATCCATTCATTTTGATCCATAGATCAAAGTTATTAAAGGTAACATTTGTTTTTGTTTTTAAAACTGTTTTGGATATATTTTAAAAATATATTTGGTTCGAAAAGGTATTAAATTGATTTTTTTTAGTGTTTTATGATGTTTTTGATGTTCTGTTATTAAAAATAAAAAAATTATTTTAATATATTTTCAAATGAAAAACAGTTTTAAAAAACATTATACATCATAATATCAAACATGTATTAAATTTGGCTTGATTCATGACCTGACACAAAGCATGAGTTAAAAGTTGGATGAGTTGGCTCAATTAATAAAAAAAATATCGTTTTGAATTTATTTTTTTTAAAGTAAAATCGAGTTTTAACTACTTCAATCATGGGTTGACTTTTTAAGTTTATCCTATTATTTCTTTTTAATGCTGTGTGGATAGAATATAAATCATTAGTAAATTATTAATTAACAATATTTCTTTTCAATTTTTTTTTTAAATTTTGAATGCGCATGCTTAGCAACTTCTTAGGGTTGCTTTCATTCTAGTTTTTTTTTTCCAACTTAAATTAAATGGTAGGAGAATATTGTTGAAAGTTGAAACCAATGGCATGAATGGTGAAGAACTACCCTGGTTGGTGTGCCTAAACCCTTCTTAATCTCTCAACTTCACATTGACAAAATACAAAGAAAGAATTATGGAAGATGTAATTAAGCATTTAATTAAACTTATCATTATATTATTATATCAAGCCTTCTCCATACTCATGGAGAATCACAACGAGGTCAATTATATCTAAATTTAAATTAATTTAATTAAATTTTATTTAGATTCGATGATAATAAATACTAAAAAAAATAAAATAGCTATAATAATGTTGATTTGGATAAAAATAATAGATTTTTTATATAGCTATTTAAGGATAAAATAGTTATACCGAGTTAATTTATGATTTAATTAACTTGACTAAATTTTATTTAGATTCGATAACGATAAATACTAAAAAACAAATAAAAAAACTATAACAATGTTGTTTTGGATAAAAATAATAGATTTGATTTGACCTGGCAATTTATAAATCAACCCGACAGCTCAATAACTAAATCTTTTTTCCAACTAGGACCACAACCTCGGTGGCCATTCAACACAAAGTTGAGTGGAAATCATCATCTTTTTGACAAATTGCGATTGTCCATTTTCTCTAATGATCTACAGAATTATATTGTAACCCTTGATGGACATTAGTTAGATCAAATCCTACTGATTGGATTCTAATTAGATTTTCCATTAATAATGCAAATGTGAATTATGTGGACAAGATGCCGGCTCCCTTCCAAGCTCTGTTCCCCAAAGCCGAAAGAAAGATCTTAGTGTCAGCTACCACATTCTGGATTTTCATTTGTATGTTACAACTTACTGTGTGCAGAAATTGGAAAAAAAAAGTTGTTGTAAATGGACAAAACTTCGAATCACAAAAAGTTGATTGAATATTTGCCCATCAATGCCCGCAGGCCTTATCAAACCATTTTTTCTTGATTTTGTTACCTCTGTTCAACTACCATCAATTAGCACAGAAGAAAATGAAAATGATTGAGATGTATAATGTTCTTAGCACTAGCTAGGGCTTCGCCATTAGTCAAGGCAGCTTCAACTAGACCTGAAATCACAAGCTCAACCAGACTAAACCACCCTCATTAGGATAAGCTTGAGCTTACATATGCATAATGTACACTTGAGCATGAGTCAATTGGTTTATCTGGGCCACCATCGCTAGCTGTTAGGAATCATGCCACTTCAGAATTGACTTCAATTACAAATACAATAATATGTTATCGGTACTGGTTCAACAGAACAATCATTCCATAGTATTCAGATTAGAATATTCAATCACAGACAAAACTTGTAAGAGAGAAAAAAACTAGAGCTGTGCTGTGATAATTGGATGGTATAAACAATATGCTTTGAAAGTTCAGAAGAACCCCACCTTGATGGGCAATTTGAACGCCATGGAAGTTGTTAGATGACTTGTGTCAGATGACACTGTAATGGAGGTTTCTTGAGCTCCAGGTGTAATTTTTGTCTTTCTGAACCCAAAAAAGAGGGGTCGGAGTTCTCCAAGAAGTGTCTAATTGTCTGTCACAAGACATGGTGCAGGAAGCTCAACTGCAATTCTATATCCAATATTTGCCGAGCATTGCAGGCAGGATTCAAGTCCTTCATAAGGAAGAAGACCAACAGTAGCCTTTTTCCAACTGCTCTTGTCTTGGTGCCAACAATCTCAAATAGAAATCCTTCACAATGTTTCCAACCAGTATTAGCTCAGAAATCAAAGCCAATTTTGGTTTTGAAAAGCTGCCTACAGCTAAGAATCTTGTACTATCTGAAAAGTTGCTCAATCATTGAAATTAAGATAAACTGGCAAGTCCCAGGTGCCCAATGAGTTTGTTATAGTACAAGTTTGAATAAATCAAAGTGCCCATTTTCATCTCTGTTGTCAACCTCGCTTTCAAACAAACCTACTCGCAGACTGTCTCGAAGTTTTATTGCATTAAAGAGAACCAAGAAAGCATGTGAGACCAGATACAATATCGACGTTTTACTAGAATTAGTTTATGTGGTAGGCAGAAGAACACTTTATTTCTGATAATGAGCAAATTTGTCCATAATAGACAACACAGCAACATTGCCATGAGAGAAAAGGGAGAAAAAAGGGCACAAAAGAATTAACAAAGGTAGACACCTCATACTCCATAAAAGTATAGAGCAGACCTATGGAGTGCATTTCCTAGCATGTGTAGTGCCATGTCCCCTCCATGGTCTAGAATTCCGGTCATATCATTCTCTTTTCTTAAGCATCTTTGTATCAACTTCTCCACTATAAGGTGCAACATGGTATGCATACCGTTGGAGAACAGAGAAGACAACCATCTCCAAAATTACCAAGACATTCTGATAAGCTTCTTCAAGGTGCTCCACATCCAGCCAAAAATGATTAGGCCGAATGATGCCCATCGAAACAAGCATCTCAAGCACTATTCCCTGCACATGGTAAAAAAAGGGCCTTCATGGACAAGTGATGGTATCCATGTGCTATTAAATAACACAGATGAAAGGACACCATGAATAAAACTGGGCAAGACAAAAGCAGGGAAAGGGAGAGGCAGAAGGAAGTTGCAATCCTTTGTGATCTGGAGATGCACATACATTCTACACAAAAACCTACATATATTTAGACATTTATAGCCACAGCTATAACCTCCTGATCTGTTCTAGAGAACAAGTTAACCCACTTCCTCAGTTCTGGAACTCTGATTAGACAGTCCAAATGATTAGCGGTGATTTGAAAAGCATTTACAATGAGTTTCCCGAAGGCATTCTATAGGCCCATCAAACTACAAAATGCATTAGGTATGCTGCACAGCTCTATTTCAAGGAAGAATCTCCAAATGGAATTTAATCAAATATGCATGGCCCTGATCTCAAATTTAAAGGCACAAGCAAACAAGCCACAGCCATCTTTTTTCAGTAACTTATCCATATCGAAAGCACTAATCTGATATATTCGAGCCAATTAAAATCTGAACCACTCACACCAAAAATCCCAATAAAACTTGAATCCGAACCATCTCAAAGCAAAAGATTTAGCTAGCATATAGAGTAGCTTCCCGTTAGAATGGCTCTGTTTTAAGTGACTTGCAGAGGCCCACCTATTTTCTTCTTAAATAAATCGTGAAAATGATAATTGCACAAGGTGCTAAAATCTTCAAAGATTGTAAAATTCCTTTGATCGGATTAACCTAGATATTCTCCTTTTGTCTATCCTATCGGGGATGAGGGAGATTTGGTTGGTTTGCTTCAGGTTGTTAGGTCTCCTTTTGTGCCCCTGGAGCCCTTGAGGGCTTGGTTTGCACCTTTGGCTTAAGAACACACACCACCCTTTGCACATCAAAGCAGGAGGGAGAGAGAAAAGATGAACAGGAAGCAGAATGAGTACGGGAAGGATACTTACCTGCCAAAAGCAAAAGAAGACAACCCCTTTGATGCATAAGAACTTTGCAAGAGGCTTGTGTGGTGCCAACTCTTTTGCAAATACATGGTAAAACACTAGCAGAGAATACAAAGCCAGTGAAACGGAAATGTTGAGGATAATGGTGAATGTCCAACTCAACCAATTGGGGTAAATGCCAAGCATTTGCAGAGTTATCATCAAGATCGAACATGTTGGGCGAATGATGACAAATTGCCATGTCCAGTGTTTGAGCACTACTAAATTACGGTGGTCTAGCCGCACTGTATGAGGCTGCATTTTATAAAAACGTAATGTGCTTAAAAACTTGGATAGACAAGTCAATGGTAGCATTCCTCTCATGTAACTGTTATATATTGTAAATTATAAACGGGAAAGAATCTGCAGAAATCATTTCCATACCACAAAAAGTGTCATTGGGAAGGCATGGTGAATTTCTCTTCCTTTGACCTCATCAGGCACAATATTTTTGCTAATGGATATTTTCAGGTAACTATACAACAATGACAAGAACTTGGCAATTACCTGCAAGTAGAAATGAGAAACTAGAACTCATGTCATAAGCGAAAGGAGCCACAAAACAAAGTTAAATCACAATTATTGCATTGAAAACTCACCAAGGCCTCATAACATTCCTTAACTGAATCCAAAAACGTGAAGAATGCTTCACTCCCCTGGAAATTCAACAAACCCACAAAGGAATCAACAGCATATATGGGAGCCATTAGGATAATAATTATTATGGCCTTCTGTTCCTTTGGATTTTTCCAGTAAAACAGATGCTGAGATAGGAGCTGCACTGTAAAGAGCAGTGTAAGCAGCACACAGAACGCGCACCCTAATAGGGTAATCTGTCCACGATCCATATTGCTGAAATCCATAATTAAACAGCTAACTGAGAAGCAAAAATCTACAAAAGAACATCAGCAAATCATCAGAACCTTTATTACCAGTTCTCAGTGGTAGGAATAAATGCAGCAAATGCTGCTTTAACAGATCAAAGTCAGATAATAAAAGGAGAAACAATAAGTTAAATTCTAAAACAATTGCAAGGTGGAAAATGGTGATAGCAGAAGCAATCAACTACTATTCCTCTATACTGCACACTCAGATCTGCTACTGGAAAACATCAATTTAAGATATATCAGTGGCTGATAAATGTGTGAACTTTACTGATGCATCAAACTTAGGGTAACATATATACATATCCGTGCATATATGCACATGTAAATAGGCACACAAGTATCAAGATTTACAGTAAACAGTTACAGAGTTGCCAATGATGGCACAACCGAAATGCAATCCTCTAGTTTCAGAAGAAAAATTCAGCTATCTAATACACGAACAAAATTTTAGGAGCAAATGAAGCCCGTCACGAAAATAAATCCTTTAAAAAACCAAGCAATAATCCAACACAATTACCAAAGTTTGGCTCACTTGTATGTTCTTTTTGAGATAATGAATTCAGAGATATATTGGGAACTTCATCAATCTATAACTGTGGCAGTAATGCATACGCATGCACATATATGCAGATGCAGATAGGCACATGTATCAACATTTTTAAGTTAACACTTTCAGGGTCATCAATAATGGCAGGTATAAAATGTCATGAAGCGCAACTACTGATTAATCCCATGATGCCACAGCAATCTAATCCTCTTAATCAAACCATAAGCTACATTCTAGTAAGAACCAAAGCAACCATTTCAAGAAGATACCAACCTCAGTGTAATCTTAAGAGAACTGAACAATATAAAGTTTGTGAGGTTTCTTTAACGTAGAAAAAAGAAACACTTACAGGACCAAGAAGATGAAGTGAGACTGAGATTTTCTTGATTGAGTTTTTTTGTCTTCTTTTCCTGCTTCTCTGGGATACTGTAAGAGAACCCCCTATATATTTTTGAAGATACAATGATTGGAGTTAAACTAAACCATAAATCACTGTTCCAAGCGAATGATCGCATGACTGGTTAAAAAAAATCCACGTTTTGTTTCTTTAATTATTTCACCAACTTAGAGCGTGATGGGAAGTAATAAATAAGGCCAATCAAGATCAAGATTTTGCCTCCAGTCAGTTCTCGACACCTAGCAGTCTGCGAGTCCATGTTCTCTTGTTTATTTGATTTGCGATAAAGGGGACAAACGGGAGAGATTTCTTTCGTTTTCACTATTTTTGTTTTTATCTTTCTGTGGTGAAGAAGGGCTAAGGACCTGTTTCAAAGGAAACTGGGAATTAAAGAGGACTGGTGGATCGTCTAAGACGAAACTGTTAGTCAACCTATGGTTGTTGAGCCATAATTTAGCTTTTATTTGGGACTGTGGTGATGAAAAGTTTTAAAATAGTTTTTAGTTTTAAAATATATTAAAATATTTTTTTTAATTATTCTTAATATTATCCATTCAAAAATATTAAAAAATATTAATTTAATATTTTTTAATGCTAAACACGTTTTTAAAAATCATTTAAAAATAGTTTTAAACACATTTAAAACACAGATTTGATGGATTTTATAAGTTGATTCACAGGTTCGGGATCAACCCAAGGTATGATTTAATTTTTTTTTGAAACAATATTATTTTAATTAAAAAAATGTTAAACTTAGTACAAATCACGAGAGATTTTATAACGCTTAGAAAGTAACTAATAATATACTTATTAGTTATTCTCCAGCTTATTTTAAAGAAAAAAATAGATATAAATAGGAAAGAAAAATCTTAAGCTGGGATATTTTTATAATTTTTGATGAGTTATGAATTTTACAATCTCTTTCTTCTTTATATCTTTTTTTTTAAAGTAAATTTAAAAAATAACTAATAAAATATCATTAATTATTTTCTTAACACTATAAAATCTTTCGACAAACCATGAAGTTAAATTTATAACCATGGTTAGAGCTCGGACCCAATACCCGACACATCACAAGTGTGGTGGATTAGAATACCATGATGTTTGGTTTAGCATCCAAATTCTTTTATATTAGAAATTTAGGAAATGTTGCCTTTTTGAAAATGTTATTTCTTTAATTTGAATATGATGATATTTGGTATGTGAATTCTCTAATATTAGAAATTTAGGAAATGTTATTTCCATAATTGGAATATGATGCTTGGTATGGAAATTCTATAGTTGCATTCTAGGTTGGAGAGAAAATGTATAGAGATTTGCATGTGGAGATGGCTGGAGAGAAAATGCATGGAGATTTTGTACGGGGAATATTTGTGCATGGGAGGCTTTTGCATGGTTGGAGAGAGAATTTTTAGAAACTCTGGTTAGAATACGCCAAACACCCCCCTAATTAGTTTAATGTGGGTGTTTGGGCCAGCTTGTGCGCATCTCGACTAATCTCACGGGCCCTGAAGTTAACGACCATGTAAGCCTCCAGTGGCCATCATATGAGTAACCATAGGGCTCGAACCTGAAACCACAGAAGGAGCAAATCTCTTGATCCCAAGCTCTTACCACTAGCCACCACTTAGATGGGTAACACCCCCTTAATTTTTGAACAGTCATGAAGGTGGACAACCCACGTAGCCTTTGGCGCTATAACATACCGTCAATTGAAGCTGCCAAAATCAAGAAACAGGGCAATCTCGCATTTCACCACTCAACAACTTCCAAAATGTCTCTTTTTCATCAATTTCTCTATCGTCTCATTGTATCCTCTTTCGAAAAAACTCTCTTCCTTTCACAATCATCGCTGGACAAAACAAAGCTTTGTAAATGCCGTTTGGATAATCATGAACGTACAAGATTCTCCTCCTTAAAAAACGTTATTTACTTATTCCTCCTTCTCAATTCAAACAAATGAAAGGAAACAAACAAAACCCAGAATCTATATCTTCCTTTCTTGATAATGTTCCTCTTTACATTGCTCGATCACTTTAAGGAGCAAAAGTGGTTCACTTCTTCTAGTTCCATATATAGTTTTATGACCAGTGGTATCATGGGACGCAAGAATTCTTGTTTAGCATTGGTTTTGTTTGTTGTTTTAGTTTTTCAATGTTTTTGGGTTGAAAGAGTGTGGTGTGTTACAGTGACGTATGATCACAAAGCTCTGGTGATTGATGGAAAGAGAAGGGTTTTGCAGTCTGGTTCTATTCATTATCCTCGAACCGCTCCTGAGGTGGGTTCTTGGTATTATCTCAATTGCATGTGTGCTGTTTTGATTGGTTTCATTGGTTATATGACGTTGTAATGTGTGATAATATGGATTGTGTTTGTTGGAGACGGGATTTCAGGTGTGGCCAGAAATTATTAGGAAATCAAAGGAAGGGGGGCTGGATGTGATTGAGACTTATGTGTTTTGGAACTATCATGAGCCTGTGAGAGGACAGGTAATGTGCTAGCCCTTGTGTTTTTATGGTGAATTTAATGCATTATTAGATGGATAGGAAGTGTGACCGGTTATACAGAACGATGATTTTAGCCAGTCGTCTGCATGCATGTTTCAGTGTTTGTATAGTAGCAATTGTGTGCCTGTTGATTGTTTTGAAATTTGGGACAACTGGTTATTGATTCTATTGTCTTAATTTGTCGGGGGTGTTGATGATTTCTTTGGTTTTTACAGTACTACTTTGAAGGCCGGTTTGATTTAGTGCGGTTTGTGAAAACGGTTCAGGAAGCTGGTCTTTTTGTTCATCTGAGGATTGGCCCATATGCCTGTGCTGAATGGAATTATGGGTCTGTTTCTGATTTCAATTCCCTCTTCCAGTCTTAACACTCCTCCTTTTCTGTTTCCACACTTTGTATGCCTCCCTATTCGTTATACATTTCAACACATTAGAAAGTTTGAAAGTGTGTTTGTGCTGCTGCATTTCATCAATGTGCTGCATAATGTCTGTATACTACATAAACAATGACCATAAGGCTCCTCATGATACAGGATAATTGTCAAGAAACATCATCATAAGTAATCTGCTCCAAAATTATTCAGACAGTTTCTTTCTAGTTTAGCATCAATATTATTTTTAAGTTCCCTTAATTTATTATGACAGGGGTTTCCCACTTTGGTTGCATTTCATTCCTGGGGTTCAGTTTCGAACAAGTAATGATATATTTAAGGTACATCGTTATCTTGATGATGATGATGCATTTAATAGTAATAATGATATTGCTGCTGATTAGTTTAGTCTTTTCCTATAAGTTACATGATGCATCATTGTCCCTGCAGAATGCAATGAAGAGTTTTCTGACAAAAATTGTCGATCTAATGAAGGATGATAATCTTTTTGCATCACAAGGAGGACCAATCATTCTTACTCAGGTGGTTGACCAATATTCTATTTCTATTTATTAATAGTAGAAACTTACAATCATAAGTTTTCATACTACAAAAGACATGTACTGTCTTTGTGATTATCCTGCTGCGTGTGAAGATTTTTGACACTTCTTAGATCTTAATCTTTTCTTGGTTGCTAGTTGAAAATTCTTTCAGGATGCACTATTGTTAAGCTCTGACATATATATAAGTTAGCCACTGCTGTTTATGAAATCAACACTATATTATGTTGTGCAACAAGAAAGTCTTGTTGATTTCATGTCCCGTGTGTGCTGTAACAGGTTGAGAATGAATATGGAAATGTTCAATGGGCATATGGGGTTGGTGGAGAATTATATGTCAAATGGGCTGCAGAAACTGCTATTAGTCTAAACACAACTGTACCTTGGGTGATGTGCGTACAAGAAGATGCTCCTGATCCAGTTGTATGAATCCCTTTTATTCTCTGCAGGTGTATTCTGAACGGCTTATAGCAACTTCGGACTATAACATGCTTTTTATTTGTTCGTGCTCGTGTGTTTATCATTTCATTGCAGATAAACACATGCAATGGATTTTACTGTGACCAGTTTACCCCAAATTCCCCTTCCAAACCAAAAATGTGGACTGAGAACTATAGTGGATGGTAATAATCCAGAGCTGATTTAGCTTAATTGTTTCCTTGTGAGAGAACATCAAGAATGATTCAAGGTTCTGGTTAATCAGAGAAGTCTGAAGAATAAGATGTCCTATGTCCTATTCAATATTGCAGGTTTCTTGCATTTGGCTATGCAGTTCCTTATCGACCTATTGAGGACCTAGCATTTGCTGTTGCACGATTTTTTGAGTATGGAGGTTCTTTTCAAAACTATTATATGGTTAGGCCGTAACATGTTCTGCTTCTCCTATTCTGTTTTATACATTGAATAAGTGAACCTAATGTCATAACACAGTTATGCAACTCTCATTTCCATTTCTCTCCTCTGTGCTGATATTTATTTGCAGTATTTTGGTGGAACCAACTTTGGACGAACTGCGGGAGGTCCTTTGGTTGCAACAAGCTATGATTACGATGCCCCGATAGATGAATATGGTAAACTTTTTGATAATGGATATACTGATTTATCTCAGCTTAAAAAGATCCCTAAGTCGATGCACCCCCAAGTAAATTATTCCATTTAACCAGTAAATCAATCTGCTGAGCTGCAATCTTATCATTGTCTTTGCACACGTGATACATTGGTCCTGTGCAATAATCACTTTCATGGTCACCCTTTACAATTCACTGTAATCTGCATCATCACCATGATGTTTCTGACCATTTTAGGATAGAATTAAGTCAATTGGCATATACATTGCAGTTGACCTGTGTCAGTGATAAGAATCCTTTTAATTACATCTCTTGTCTAATTATATCAGAATCATATTTTTTTAGCGCTTTGCAAGGCAATATTTGTCCGAGATAAAGCTGTAGTTTCAAACTGATACAGAATACCTTGTGGCTGTTTATCTAATGCAGGTTTTATTAGACAGCCAAAGTGGGGCCACTTACGTGATTTGCACAGTGCAATAAAGCAGTGTGAAGAATATTTGGTCAGCTCAGATCCAGTTCACCAGCAGCTAGGCAACAAGTTAGAGGTATGCTGGATGTGATACATTACCTTCTCCATCAAGATTGAATCATCAGAGCTTCCCAAAACCCTGAATTTAGCTTGTTTACACCGATATATATATATTTCTGTCTGCCACTAATTTAGTTAGAAAATTTGTTTCAATTCTTATTCCATGGACCCCAATGGCTGCTTTTGTTACCTACCTCATTGAAAATTCATATTCTGTTAATGCTCTACTGTTTTAGATGACAGGCTTGGTGTTGTCCACACAAGTCTCCATTTCTTTGGAAACCAGCTTCTGATATATTTCGGTCAATTTGAGGACTAAACAATATATAAGACATTATTGGGATAATCTTTGTTGCCAAGATGCTGTCCTTGATTCAGGATTAAGGAACATAAAGTAATTTGCTTATATTAAAGCTGATAAGTTGTTGACAAACCCTGCTTTTAGTGCTTCCCATTGCAATTTTAGCAATGACATGCTTATGTTTTCTACATGCCTTTCCCTACTGCATTATGGAACTCATGCTTTAAGATTCTCACACTATATGATGCCATTAATAAGCTTTCTTCATTGGTTTCCTGCATTTTGCACTGACCCTTTTCTTTCGTTTCATCAGGCACATGTCTACTATAAGCATTCCAATGATTGTGCAGCCTTTCTTGCCAATTATGACAGTGGTTCAGATGCAAATGTCACATTTAACGGCAACACGTATTTTCTTCCTGCATGGTCTGTGAGCATACTTGCAGATTGCAAGAATGTCATTTTCAACACGGCTAAGGTACTCATCGAAAGATTATAAATGACTAAAGACTACAACCTTCAATACAAAATTCTTTTGCTGGTACATAGGAAAATGAAAATCTTGCGTGGTGATTATGTGACTGTATTGATAAGTGTAGCAATCATTCATACAAATTTATAGGCAAAAGACATGCTTAAATTACGCAGCAATTCATTTCTCGCATCCTTCTTTGTATTGAAGGTTGTTACGCAAAGACATATAGGAGATGCTTTGTTTTCCCGCTCCACCACTGTTGATGGAAATTTAGTGGTGGCATCACCATGGAGTTGGTATAAAGAGGAAGTGGGTATTTGGGGTAACAACTCTTTTACAAAGCCAGGTTTACTGGAGCAGATTAATACAACAAAAGATACCAGTGATTTTCTATGGTACTCAACCAGGTAATTCATCCGGCCTTCATCATTAATATTGTTGGTTCTTGTGCGGACGAGTAATTGATTACATCTAGTTAACTTGGAAAACTTGGATGATCAGTTAAATTTATTCTTTTCGAAATCAAATGTGTCTACCAACCTTTTTGTTTTTTGTTCAGATGGAAAGTGACTTAATAAACTAAGCAGGCCTCTGAAATATGTTTTTGTTTCCTTTCAGAAATCATTTGAATCTATGCTGTATTTAGTCTTTTCTGAAGAAGATTGGTGCCTTTTTTCACGAACCTTTCACCCATTCTAACTCCTACTTTTTCTCATGACTCTTTAATTTTGGGTTCCCTTCTCCTTCGGGCTTTGCTTCACCATATTGGCAGTCTTTATGTGGAAGCTGGACAAGACAAAGAACACTTACTGAATATTGAGAGTTTGGGGCATGCAGCACTTGTTTTTGTTAACAAGAGATTTGTAGGTAGGTTTGCTAGTGGCTATCTGACTTGATTTTGCAATATATGATTTTTGTCTCTATGATGCTAATTCATGTTGGGATTTTGTTATGGATTTTTTTTTCCAGCTGATTTAAATTATTTGTTCAGGATGCAAGTCTTCTTCTGTCTTGATTGGAAGCTTCATTTTGCCCTTTTTCTTCAGTTTTCATGACTCTAATCTGTTTTTAGCTGCTGTTTCATCATATTTTCAGCCAGCATTCTTACATCTTCAGTTTCTCTGATTGCTTATCTATTGATATCATTTCACATGGAATCATCTTGAATTACAGGGTTCCCATTTTAGCTAATTGCCTGCGGATACAATATCAGCCATTCTAATAAATAATTTTCAAAGCTATTTGTTGCTGCTTTGCCTATTGTGTCTATGAATTATTATGATAAGTGGTGCACATTGCATATTGCATACACTTCAGCTTTCGGATATGGCAATCATGACGATGCAAGCTTCTCACTCACTCGGGAAATTAGTCTTGAAGAAGGGAATAACACACTGGATGTTTTAAGCATGCTGATTGGTGTACAGGTAATGACAGATTCATTTACTTTCCAAGTAGATTGTACTGATGTGTGAACACAAGCACCATCTGATCAGTTTTAAATGTTCTCTGCAAGTCGATATGCATTGTCACAAAATCAGTATTGGACTTTTTCGCAGTGTCTTCCTGCCCCAATCCATACGAGGAATAAACTCCATTAGTGTTGGACAATTTAGCTCTTCTTTCTGCCCTGCTATGACCCATTTGAAAATCTCTTGGCTAGTGGTCTGCATGCGGGTGGCCTACCCTCATAGATTTCCTTCGCTTTATAAGAGTTTGCCAACCTTAATATATGAACATGTAATGCACGTGCACATGCTTCTTGTTCAAGTGTCTGCCTTAAGCTTATGTTATTTCACTGACTATTTTTTTGCTTATGTTATTTGTCAACTCATGTTCATAAATCATTCCTTTTCCCTCATAATCTAAGGGAAAATTCTACATTCCTGGTCCGTGTGCCATTTTGTTAATTGATGATTTTTTTTTCACGTTCTTAACAAAGTATCAATACAAGCCACTTAAACATGCATAGAATCTCACTGCTCTTGCTACTCCTCTAGTAGCATACGATGCTGCATACGATGCTTCGTGTATTTAAACTACCTGGTCCTTGGAGCAACAGACCTGTCTCTAGTTATTTTAAGCTATCTTTGATGCTTGTTACTAGCATCTCTAATGTTTTCTCTGTGCATCAGAACTACGGACCATGGTTTGATGTTCAAGGAGCTGGAATTCATTCTGTTTTTCTTGTTGACTTGCACAAGAGCAAGAAAGATCTCTCTTCCGGGAAATGGACCTACCAGGTTAAATAAAATACGTCTTATATATCAGCTTGACTTGGAAAGATTCTGTCCTATATAGAGTTTTCTTTAATCTATCTATATGAAGCTCTGCCAAACGAAGTTCAATTTCTAGACATCACAAGTTAACTGTCTTTTTTCTGAGAAAAAGAAATTAAAATACCAAGCCCTTGCGCTGAGAACAGCCTATTACTGTACTCCCCCACCCTCCATGCAAGAGAACACTTCACTCCTGTTAATCACCAAGAAGATTTCAACTTTAGCTGCTCTAAACATTTTCTCCTCTCCAGGTGGGACTTGAAGGGGAAAACCTTGGACTGGATAAAGTCAGTCTTGCAAATAGTTCACTGTGGAGTCAGGGGACTTCTCTACCTGTTAATAAGAGCTTGATATGGTACAAGGTAAGTGGATACATTCAACCGTCAAAGGTATTAGTTCATTAATTTTTAATGATTAAGTGTATAAGGCATATGTTTCAAGAATTGGTTGATGAAAGATTTCTCTTATATTTCTCATACTTGGCACTGGCTGCAGTTAAGCCATCATTCTTGTTTCTCGATCCCTTTTATGGCTTTATAGGTTTGATGATTCCCTTCTTTTTCACATATCAAGCACCCCTATGGTTTAGCATTCATGGATGTTTGAACGCCTTGACAGTTCTTGTTAAGTAGATTGCCGTTGTCATTTTTCCCGGAAAACTTTGTTGATTTGCCCATCATGAAAATGAAGTTTCTGTGTTGTAGATATGTGATGAGAAACTATTATTGATGAAGAAAAATTGTGAACCAGTTGAGTCAGGCTAGGGGAAGTTTTATGTATTATAAGCTTGAATTTACAAGCTACAACTTTTGCTCAGTTCTATCGATAATGAACTGTAAGGTGCCAGTTAAATAAAGCACATATTTCAAATCAGGCTCTGCTCTTCTCCAGTCACTCGTTGAAGTTACTTTTTCCTAGGAGTTCACCACCGGACAACTGCATCCTTATTTTGGTTTTTGCTTTCATTCTTAGGCTACAATCCTTGCTCCTGAAGGGAACGGTCCCCTAGCCTTGAATCTAGCAAGCATGGGGAAGGGCCAGGCATGGATTAACGGGCAAAGCATAGGACGATATTGGTCCGCCTATCTATCACCATCAGCCGGTTGCACCGACAATTGTGATTACAGAGGAGCTTACAATTCATTTAAATGCCAAAAGAAATGTGGTCAACCTGCTCAAACACTGTAAGTGTAATACTCACAGTGTTTATTCTATATGAGTACAGTAAGACTAGCAAAATAAATTCCTTGTATGAGAACCAAGATCATAGGTTCAATTCTTTTGTTCTGCGAATGCTTTTCCATGTATTTTATCTAATGTTCATTTTATTGCACTTGCAAGTTACATCATAACTAAAACATAATTACAAATGATGAATCATTTGTAAGTAATTTATCATTTCTCTCTAACCTATTTAACGAGAAGAGGTATCATTGCTCAGGTATCATATTCCACGCACTTGGGTTCATCCTGGTGAGAACCTACTGGTCCTACATGAAGAACTTGGAGGTGACCCTTCACAGATTTCTCTGCTCACACGAACTGGCCAAGATATATGCTCTATTGTATCAGAAGATGATCCTCCACTAGCTGATTCCTGGAAACCAAACTTAGAGTTCATGTCTCAAACTCCAGAAGTTCGACTGACCTGTGAACATGGATGGCACATTGCTGCTATCAACTTTGCTAGCTTTGGAACTCCTGAAGGAAAATGCGGAACGTTCACTCCAGGGAATTGTCATGCTGACATGTTAACAATTGTGCAGAAGGTAAGAAACACTTACTTCGCAGCATAATCTAAAACTCTTGGATCTCACATGGACCTGCTGAGTTGAGTATAATTCTATGATGACCCCAAGTTTGCTACCTGGGTCTAGTTTCTGTCTCAGTTCTCCAAGCCTTTAATCTTGGCTTGCATGAGTCACATATTTCAGATGCTATCGTAACAGTAATTGCCACTATTGGCTCCTCATTGTGTTGAAGACTTAAGAGGCATGTTATCTGAAAGATAATTTCAATTCTTGCGCATTGCTTTAAATGTTGAAGAATGGCATTCTGACAGAGACAATCCTGGGTTTTGTATCTTGCCTTGTCAACTCCCAAATTGTTACATACTCGGGTTTGGTTTTCCAATCACAGTGCATTTGATATCAATCTCATAAAATGATTGTATACACAACTGGGTTGCTAAGCGCATTCTCTTATTCAATCAAATTTATCGTATCATGTGAAATCTGGATATTATTTTGGGGGTTAGAAGGATTGAGGCTTAATGAGTCACTGTTTCCTTCAAATGCCTTCTTGGAATTCTCTATAGCAACGTTTTCTTAGTTAAGAGTCCATTTCCGTTGAGCCATACAATTGCTGGTTATTTGGTTACTATTCTACTATTAATCGTAGCACCTTCCTATTTTGGACTTGTGAAATAAATTTGTCCTACATCAATGGTTGTATCTTACTCAGAGCACCTTCCTCCTCCTTCTCTTCATCTATTACACGTTTGAATGATAATTACAGGCTTGCATTGGCCAAGAAGGATGTTCAATTCCTATATCAGCAGCTAAACTTGGTGACCCCTGTCCTGGAGTCGTAAAACGCTTTGTGGTTGAAGCTCTATGCAGTGAATGATTCCAATGCTGCTCCGATGGAGGCGATTACGATAATGGCTTCTCAATAACAACTCTGGTTCTCCAGACTTGTCTTTCAAATCTGTGATTTTGATTGTCCTGCATATTTCAGAAATAAGCATTTCAAGCAGCCAGTCGGTTTCTTCACTATCTTGTATTTGTTAAAAACTCAAACAAGCAATATAAGTTCACATATGTGCCGCCATGTAAACACTATACAACTTCAAGGTACCAAATACTCAATTCATTGCTTATCTTTACCTCGTTTATTGTTTCTTTTCTTATACAACTTTCATCTAACACTTTAGATTGCATCGTTGTCTTTGATGAACTTAATCTTACAACTTGAAAAGTAATTCTGTCAACTTAATAAAAATATTTATTTTTTTAATCTAATTATACATTATTATTGTATAGGGAATTTCTCTAAAAAAAAGCGTGCTTGATTGGCATAATAAAAAATTGGTATACTGAAACGTTAAAATCCATGTACTCGATTGATGGAAAGTGATTACTGTTTACTAACAACGCAATTTAGAGGCAATTCGGCATCACTCAAGACTCTCGGAGAAAGCAAAGAGTTTGGTGGAATACTTTCTCATCCAAGAACCATGGAGACCGGTGGAATAATTCCTTGCACAAGAACTAACCAGAGAAGAGATGATCCTGGAAATCAAGAATTACAGAGAGGAGACCCACATTGACGTGCTTTTATGGAGAGAGTCCAAGAAGCTGGTTAAGGAGATGTAAGAAGTTCTTCAAAATGAACTTCATACCAATTCAACAGTGGGTTGAAATGTCTTCTCTTTATTTGGATGGCAAGGCAGGGGTGTGGTATGAAGGACTCTTAGGTGGGGGAGTACTTGATTGGATGGGATGATTTTTTAAAAGCTCTATGTATGCAATTTCAAAAGCTCTATGGATGGGATGAGTACTTCTCACAGGATTGATGAAGTCAGTGAATCATATAAAGATGATGAACAATTCAAGAAGATTGTGACTAAAAAGTTGATTAACATGAAAAACTAGCCATAATATTTATATGATGAAGAGGTTTTGAGGTATAACAATAGAATTATGATTGGTAGCAGAGGAAATCTGAGAGAGAAGCTAGTAAGTATAACATATGACTCTCAAGTGGGAGGGAATGCAGGTGTACAGAATTCATACAAGAGGCTTAAAGCAATGTTTTTCTAGCCTTGCATGAAAACCTCAGTTAAGGGATTTGTGGAAGATTGTGATGTGCGTAAACAAGCTAAGATGGAAGGAGTACCCTACCCTGGTTTACTGCAGCCGCTACCTATACCAGAAGGTATTTGGAAGAACATAACAATGAACTTCGTGGAAAGATTGCCAGAGTCAATAGGCTAGAAACAGAATGAAGTAAATGGCTGATAAGGGCAGAACTGAAAAGGTGTTTCAAGTTGGTGATTTGGTCTGCTTAAAGCTTCAACCATTTAAGCAGTTAAGTATGGCACTAAGGAAGAATGAGAAGCGGAACCCGAGGTTTTATGGTCCCTATAAGATCATACAGTGGTCAAATATATTCCAAGAGGAGCCATAGGAAGAGCTGGAAGAATTGGCAAAACGATTTCCAGAATTCAATATAGATTCTTGAGGATAAGAAACTACTGAAGATAAAAGTATTGTTATGATCAGCTTACATCATCAATGAAGTATTTGATATGTGATAAATAAAGGGATAAGCATGTGAATAATAAGGAGAATAAAGGGTGGAAAGCAACTGCAGAGAAGTATACACGTGAGGATGATAGTTAGTATAGTTGCTGTGGTTAAGTCAATTAGAATCTTGGTGTATATAAGCTGTTGTAAAGAATGGAAGGCAAGTATTTGAATGATAAAACATCTCTTCTTCTTCTTCTGATTTTCTTCTCTAAAATTGCTTGTTTGTTAAGGCATAGCCTTAACATGTCCATGTATCAAAAATGAACAGAATTAAAACTTAGGATACCATAGTGTAACTTTTCCCAAACCAACCCCATTAGAAATATACTAAAACTGCTCAGCCTTTTACTGTAACAATTCACAATAAAAAAATGAGCTGTTTTTTTTTTTTTTAAGCTCTTTTTTTAAGCAATTTTTCTTTTTTCTTTTTATTTTTTCTTTTTTGATGCCTTTAGCTTCTTTTTTTTTCTTTGTTTTTTTTCTTTTAATAAATTTTCTTTTGTTTATTTTTGTTTAAGCTATTTTTTCATTTTTTTATGCCTTTAGCTTTTTTTCTTTTTTTCTTTGTTTTTTTTTTAATAAATTTTGTTTTGTTTAATTTAGTTTGTTAATGTTAATATTTTTTTAATTTAGTTATCAGACTTTTATGACATTGATCCTGGGTTTAACATGTTAACTTGGTTTCACGAGTTAACCCGGATTTTTTTTCTTTTTAATTAAATTTTTTCGTTTATTTTAGTTTGTTAATGTTAAATTTCTTTTTATTTAGTTATCAGAATTTCATGACACATATCTCAGGTTTCACGGGTTAACTTGGTTTCACGGGTTAACCCAGTTAATTCTAGATTAACCCGTCCATTTTTTTTTGTTAATATTAATTTTTTTTATTTAGTTATCAGATTTTCATGACAAGAATCCCAGATTTAACAGGTTAATCTGGTTAGGCAAGTTAACCCGGAGTTTTTTTTTCTTTTTAATTAATTTTTCTCGTTTACTTTAGTTTGTTAATGTTAAATTTCTTTCTATTTAGTTATCAGATTTTCATGACATATATCCCAAGTCTGACGGGTTAACCTGGTTTGAAGGGTTAACCCAGTTAATACAGATTTTTTTTTCTTTTTCTTCATTAATTTTTTTTTCATGTTGGTTTTTTTTCTTTGTTTTTTTAATTAATCTATTTAATTATCATACTTTTATGACATGATCTTGCAGCCAGACCCACATCCAAATCTCTTGGATCTGGTGTTGCAGTCAGATTCACTTAAACTTGAGTCATGTAAGTTTAATATTATTATTAATATTATAAATATTACTCTTGGGTCAAGCATTGCAGTTAGACCCAAGGCTTTTGGGTATATCTTTGCAGAAAGACCTAACACTCTTAGATCTTAGCCTTTTTTATATTTTTTATGCAAGAAAAAAAAATTAACCTGGGGTATGCCTTTGTTTTTTTCCCTTTTCTTTTTTTTTTTAAGCCTTTTATTGTAGACTGCACAGTACAGTTCACAGTAAAAAAGCTGATGCCTTTAGTTTTTTTCTAGCTTTTTTGTTTTTTTTTGTTTTTTAATTTACTTTCTTAATATTAAATTTTTTCTGTTTAATTATCAGACTTTTATGACACGGATCCCGGGTTTGACAGGTTAGCCCAGTTAATTCTAGGGTAACCCGTCAATTTTTTTTTTCTATTTACTTATCAAACTTTCACGACACAAATCCAATGTTTGATGGGTTAACCTGATTTGAAGAGTTAACCTAGTTAATTCAGATTTTTTTTCTTTTTCTTTATTACTTATTTTTTTTATGTTGGTTTTTTTTCTATGTTTTTTTCTTTTTACTTAATCTATTTAATTATCACACTATTATGATACGACCTTTCAGCCAGACCAACATCTAAGGTTATTGGGTCTGGTATTGCAACCAAACTCACTTAAACTTGGGTCATGCAAGTTTAATGTTATTATTAATATTATAAATATTACTCTTGAGTCAGATGTTGCAGCTAAACTCAAGACTCTTGGGTATAGTTTTATAAAAAAACCTAACACTTTTAAATCTTAATATTTTTTATAAAAAAAAATTAACACACATCATCACGGTTATTTAACTAGTTAGAAACTAGCGTTACTCCTATTACCGCAACCATCCAAAATCAAATATAAGCATCATAATCCCAAGCAAGCAATTGGGACACCACTGGCCAGCCCAGATTGATCACCTTCTCAGTTAGGTAAGTTCGTTGCACGAACAGAAGTCCCTTTTTATCTCCCTCATTTTCCTTCTCTTAATCTTTTAAACTAGTTTCTGTTTGTTTCCCGAGAAAATGCCAAGAGAAAAAGAAAGAAAGGAAAACAAACTTTAATCTCAAAGTTTGAAACTTTCACGGTATCCCTTCTCAATCACGCAACTTAATCCATGTGGGTCATTTTCACTGTATTACGTAACTTCATCCATGTGGGTCACTTGAGCTGTTTCTTTTCCCTTGAAATGTTGTACCGTTTTTGTTCTGTCTTCTTTCTTCCATTTTCTCAGAAACCAAGCAAGGGGGTTTAGTTGAAAGTGAAACTCACCCTTTATTGACTGAACAGAAATGGGGGTGTCTGGCCTGTTGTGGGCTGTGAGGGCGCTTGTTCTTCTTCAATTTGTTACTGGGATTCTTGGTTGGGGAAAGGAAGGTCATTATGCTACTTGCAAAATTGCAGAGGTGAGATTTGGTCTTTATCCTTCATAATTTTGGACTTTTTAAGTTGTCAATTTTGTATTTGGCTCTCAGTGATCAGAATTTGATCTGTGTTGGGTTCTCTTAATTTGCTTGCTATGCTTGTAGATCTGCTTAGGTAGTTTTCTTTTTATCATTTTGGATGTGGGGTGATTGACTGATTGAGAATTTGAATTATAGCTGTTAAGAAAATGAAAACGTTTGGTTTTACTAACTGTTGGTATTGCTTTCATCGAATATTCCAATTCTTCTTGGACTTTTAGACTAGCCTTGATTGCATACATGCTCCTGTTTAGGAGTCGTTTTTTTGGTAATTTAATCCACCCGTCCTAGACAACTTTAATTGAGATTTAATTCAACTGAACTCTGAGTTTTGAGATTATGGAAAAATCTCCGGTACTACTAGTATGCCTGAACTTGTTGATACATTTTAGCATTTGCTGGTCGCATATTGTGGGACCACAAATACTTAAATCTAAACGAGAGATATGTGGACAACAATAATGATCAAGGTTTTGTGAGTTTTTTTAGGGTATCTTTGTTAATGATTAGAAGATAATGACTGAATGAGTGATTTTACCCACCCAATAGTAAAATCCTGCAAATAAAGCAAAACGGGCTCCCATAGAAAGTACATAATGGGAATGTGCAACCACATAGTAAGTACCATGTAGAGCAATGTCTAGCCCAGAATCTGCCTGGAATATTGCAATTGTTAATCCTATCTGATGAAGCACTTTTGATTCTTTAGGGGTATCTAACTGCAGAAGCTCTAGCTGCAGTGAAGGAATTGCTTCCAGAGTCTGCTGAAGGTGATCTTGCAAATGTTTGTTCTTGGCCTGATGAGATCCGATTCCACTATCACTGGAGTAGTGCTTTACACTATGTTGATACGCCAGATTTCAGGTGTAACTATGAATACTTTAGTAAGTTTGGCTTGCCCCTTCTATTCTTTGGTTCAGCTAAATATTGTTTGCACTATTATGTAAATTCAATGGTAGTTTTTTTGTTGAGTTGCATTCATGACTTTCCACTTTGCTGGGGTATAGAGACAAATATTAGCCCTTTTAATGTTCTCCAGCTTTCTTTCAGGGGATTGTCTTGACTCTTCTGGACGTAAAGATAGATGTGTTACTGGAGCAATTTATAACTACACGAACCAACTTTTATCGTTATATCAGAATTCCAATTCAGAGTCAAACTGTAAGCAAGCATTATATCATTGAATTTGGCACATGCAAGTGCTATATATCATGACATTTCCTTTTGCAAAGTATGATATGCAGACTATTCCTATGTTGGTTGTGCAGACAATTTGACGGAGGCACTTATGTTTTTATCACATTTTATTGGAGATGTACACCAGGTCTGCTCCTGTTGCCTATTGCTTAGACTTCACAACTTTAATACAGCACATAGGGTGCTAAATCTTAATTAGCATGGTAACTGGATTGTTCTGCATATATAATTAGAAATCTTAAATTCTTTCTCTGGAATTGCTTCTATGGACATGCAACACTGAAGAACTAAAAGGAAACCTTGGAAAAGAAACCTGTCATCATTGAACAGGAAGTATTTGTTTCTGAAGGCGTTCTTTTTAGTACATAACTGGACAATGCCTTATTTGGATCTCTACTCCTTTGGAGTGCTTCTGTGATATTAGTAAATACTTTATTTGTTGTGGTTTATATGTGATGATGTTTAGTAATGCTCATCTATTGGCTGCAGAGCCATTTAACTTGACTCACTTGTCTACTGACCTGATTTCAGAACTTGTTTTGTGATGACAGCCCCTGCATGTAGGTTTCCTTGGAGATTTGGGAGGAAACACAATACAAGTCCATTGGTACCGTAGGAAGTCAAACCTGCACCATGTAAGCTTTTCTGTAGTGTGTTAATCTACACACGTGGAGGATGATTCCCTTATAAACAAAGAGAATGTTTGGAGACAGTTAATGTGCATGGAATGGATTTGGATCCTCTCATGTTCTTGAGAACATGATGAATCGTGTTCAAATTCAAATTCAAATCAGTAAATTATATTTTAGCTTAAATTCAAGTACCTTGCTAATTATATATCTGAAAACTATGTAAAAAATCAAGTTTAAAAATGATTCATCATGTTCTCAAGAATTCGAGAGTATCCAAGTTGGTCTGTCAACAAGCAATATATAGCAATGCAGTCAAGGCAACTGATTTCTTTTGATCTAAATAGAAAAGCATCGTGGACTTTAATGATCATCAAATTACTTTGACATGACCTTCTTTTATGCTCATTTTGTTCTCTTCACCAACCTGTGGGTCAATATGGTTTCCAAATAATGGTCATCGTTTATATGTTTCTGGAACAACAAATGCTCTTTCCCATGTGTTTTTGGATGTCATTAGCATTATATAGTCTCCTATATCAGTTTCAATATTGTTATTCTCTCTCTCAGGTATGGGACAACATGATTATTGAATCAGCCTTGAAGACATTCTACAGTTCAGATCTTGCGACCATGATACGGGCCATTCAGAATAATATAACAGTATACTTTTCCTTGTAACCTATTTCTCTGATTTATAATTGGAAAATAGCATGTACATTGGTATCAGTAGTGTTGAAAGACAGTACTCGATATATCTGCTTCTTTTATTGTTCTGAATTGTTCTATATAAACCACATGAAAGTTATAACTTGGGGATATGAATTTGTTGCTTCACAAATTTTTAGTTTGTGTGAGTGCATGCTCCTGGATTTTGCTTTTGCTTTATTTATTTGCCATTTTTATTAGTGAGAAGCTCTTTTTGATTGCTTTATTTCATTGTTGATAGGAAAATTGGTCCAATCAACAACCACTATGGGAGCATTGTGCACACAACCACACAGTCTGTCCAAACCCGTAAGTATATTCCTTTTTCCTTGCATGCTTCATCTGCGTAATGGCAGACATGTAATAGTGCAATCAACCATGCACTGAAAGAGCTATTTTCGGAATGGTGAAAGCTTTACTCGTTTGAAACTGCTGAAACACATAAGCATGTCAATTCTCCCATACAGAGTTAGACTTGATTGCTCGAGATGCAAGTTTTTCATTGCATTCGGGGAATAAATTCACTTCATCCATCAGTTGCAAGGAGTTGGTAACTAATGGCTTGATCCTTCTCCCTTCAAATTGTGCAGCTATGCTTCTGAAAGCATTAGTTTGGCATGCAAGTTTGCATACAAGAATGCCTCGCCTGGAAGCACTCTGGAAGGTATTCTCTTCAATCAAACAATCAATAAATTTTAGATTCTTGTTAGAGAAGCTAGATCAGGGTAGCCTTGCATATGATTAAAATGTGACTCATGTAAAGCCTATACTCATGAGTCTTGCCTGCTTCCTACTGGTGCAAAGCGTGCCCTGCAGGTTGTTGATATTGGTTTTATTTTATTCCAAGTAAGTGGGGAAATGCCATTTTTGTTATCACAACTAACCTTGAAAATGCTATATATTTGTGTTTTTTTTAGGTGTCATTTTATCCATGAATCATTTTATCTCTATGCTCAAAGCCGCAAAATCGGACCTTCCAATATTTGATTGGACAATGCAAAGGTCTTTGTAGTCAACACAATATCGTATGGACGTTTGGACCATGCTTCTCATGTATTTAACCATGCACATGTCCAGTTCAATCCAGCATGTTATGCATGTGGACTGCGGCAAACTCAATCCAGCAAGTTTTTTAACAAATAGACTGTTTTCTCACGTCATAAACTACCTGAATTTCAGCCATACTCTGTTAATGATCCTTGATCTTTTGCGCTGCAGATGATTACTTTCTGTCCCGGCTGCCCGTTGTGGAAAAGAGACTAGCCCAAGGGGGCATTCGGTTAGCTGCCACCCTGAACCGCATTTTTGCTTCTCACGTGAAAATTGCTCAAGCATGAAGATAAAGAGAGAAAGAAGCATCTTCAGTTGATTACACACAGCGGGGACCACCACTCCAATTTATATATAGCACGAACTTACCTTATGCGTAATACTTTACTCATTGTCAGCTCTGTTAAGCAAGCTCCAAACTAATCTTTTAAACCAATTCTTGATTTCATTCCTGTTATGTGGTATGCATTGTCTTGGATATTCTCGAATATGCCCTTCTTGCACATGGAAAATGTCAACTTGAAGGGTACTCAAGAGTGGAATTTAATGCTTGTACTCAATAAGAACCCTTCTTTCTTTATTGTATAAATGTAACCGAACCTTTTCTAAGCTTTTTATATATGTATCCAAAACTCAAATTAGTGGCTCATTTCGTTTCTCATGTTTTGTGATATTGGAGGAAGAAAACATCAAGCAGTTCAAGCTGAGAAAAAAATAAAGATATGGATAGGATTAGAGGTTTGCTGAGATTGTGCGCTCTTGCATTTGTATTTTTTGCGGGTTTAGCTTCCATTTCATTGCCAGGAGCTCTGGGATGGAGCAAGGAGGGTCATATAATAACTTGTCGGATTGCACAGGTAATATATCGTATCCTTTCTTCTAGGAAGTAGGTCCAAAGGTCTTAGGTGTGAAATGTGTTTAAAATTCTATCAAAAATCAAGGAAGATAAATCATCATTAGAGGCGAATATTTATCATCATGAGATAACAACCAATAAATTGAATTTGTTACTATATTTCTTACAAGTTCTCTACCCTTTCCCGTGTGTTAATTCAAACCATTTTCTGGATATCAACAGTCTGTTTATTTGTGATTTTGGTCCTCTTCCACCTTGAACACAGAACAATGGATCCAATGAAGGCCTGTGAGCCGGAATTATAGGGACTTAACCAGTTAGATTGGCTGGCATCTGGGAGCTGTGCATCATACGCCTAAATGCTAGCTTGCTCAAGCAACAAACCCGTGAAAGCATGATTGCAGTCCTGAAATTTGCTTCCCCCATTTACTAGTTAATTCTTACAAGTTTTAAATTGTGTTTGTTAGTGACCTAAATATGGCCTTTCTTGCCTGAAATAAAACCGTAAGGTATTTACAAATGTCTTTCAGCTCACACAATACCCGTTTAAGAAAGGTACATCAAAGTATGAAAAATCAAAAAATTGTTACATGATGGATAAGCGAGCTTACTTTGCCTTAAAGAAATGGTCAGGAGACGCGTTTTTATTTTGCAACAAGACTATGAGTCCTCTTGTTTACTCACAGCTGAACTTTCATGACTAAAAGTCACCTTTCAATTAGCAGAGTCTTTTAGGGCCTGAGGCAGCACATGCTGTAGAAAACTTGTTGCCCCACAACCTCAATGGCGACTTATCGGCACTCTGCATATGGCCTGACCAAATCCGTCATTGGTATAGATACAGGTGGACTAGCCCACTTCACTTCATTGACACACCAGACAAAGCCTGCACATTTGATTATTCGAGTAAGCTATTTTGTACCTCATAATTATCCCTATTATTTTCAGTCGTTAGTATACTGTTGTAACTAATTTGTTACTTTGTGTTAGGGGATTGTGTGAAAGATGCTTGTGTTGATGGTGCCATCCAAAATTTTACCTCTCAGCTTTTGCACTATAGGGACGGCACTGCAGATCGTCGATGTAAGGAATTCCACATTCCAGGATTATGATTTTACTGTTGGAGTCCTGAGATTTACATGGTTTTATTAACTTTGCAGATAATTTGACAGAAGCCTTGTTATTCTTGTCCCACTTCATGGGAGATATTCATCAGGTATATATATATAGACAGTTCCGGTGCTGCACGTCTTATCTTTCTTTTATCATAATTCAATGAGTTTCTTCTTGTTTTTACAGCCAATGCATGTTGGATTCACTAGTGATGAAGGAGGAAACACCGTTGAACTGCGATGGTTCAGGCACAAATCTAATCTTCACCATGTGAGCACCATCAATGACCATCCTTGTAGCCTCAGCTTATGATGTACATTGCAGTGGCAGTTTTCCTGTACAAATAATATTGCAGGGGCAGTGTCCTTTTTCTTTTTCCTTCTTCTTATGAATGACTGAAGTTGAATTTGCTTATCTAGGTATGGGACAGGGAGATTATTCTTACAGCTCTAAAGGATTTCTATGACAATGACATGGTTCTCTTGCAAGAAGCCATAGAGGGGAACTTCACTGATGTAAGACCAATTAGCCTATTCACTTCATCTTCATGTATACATTAAACATCTGGTTCTCTTCAACCAACTGTTATATATTGCTGCCATGTTACACAGGGAATATGGTTTGACGATGTAGCATCATGGAAAGATTGTGATGATCTCCTTTCATGTCCAGACAAGTGAGTTCTCTAATTCTAGACATTTAATTGTTTCTTTCAAAACACATGTAAATAACTGGGATTTCTCATTAGGTTACGTAGTTAGATTTGTTAATCATGCTTGCCTTTTACGTGTGTAGGTATGCCACAGAGAGCATAAACATGGCTTGCAAATGGGGTTACAAAGGCGTCAAGGAAGGTGTAACTCTAGCAGGTACGTACGTACATATCACCTAAAGACAACATTGCACACTAATGTCAATCTGATAAAATCCAAAATATTCAGATTTAAAGAGTGTGGTTGAAGTTTAACACTTGAAAATATGTTGCATGATCATAGATGATTACTTCGATTCGAGGATGCCAATTGTCATGAAACGCATTGCTCAAGGTGGAGTTCGTTTAGCCATGTTCTTGAATCGGATTTTTGGGGATCCCGAAGAAGGGTTTGCCTCACCAACATAAAAAAAACCCTACTAACCAGCACAGGACTTGGAAACTTTGACTGTAATATTTGTTGTTACTGTAACTAATGTCTCTACAAGCGTCATACGTATGATCCTGGTCTTAATTTATAAGGTTGTTAATTAGGCTGCTATGGTTTAACCCTGCTGTATAAAAGCCACAGCCACATTTACTGTCATTTTGTAATTCGTGATAAAGTAAGTGAAAACTGTTCTCTTCTCAGATTCTTCTCAATTTCCTTGCTGGTACAATGCATAATCTTAAAACTCAAAGTTCATTCATTGCTTTTCCTAAATTCCTTGAAGATTCCAGGCCAAAAACAAGTTTTTACTACGTTGTTTTACCAATCAAATGTTCTGTTCATGGTTTAACTTGATGGTCATGATCAAGTATTGAGACGTAATTAATTAGTTAAAATTCTGACCCCAAATCTATTATTTTGTTACCCCGATCTGGTCACCCTTGCAAGCAGAGTAGACTGCTGTTGATGTGATTAGTGACGGGGCCTTTTCGTTCAATTAGTTGGATATCACCCATTATAACCCATTATAGCTTATGTGACACGTTGCGGGCTATATATGTTTTTCAAAAAAAAAAAACAATTATATATATATATATATAGGTTTTTCTAATGTGTTTATGTAAAAAATTAAAAGATTTATATATACATATAATTAAATATATTGATAATTATATGTATTAAAAAATAAATAAAATTAAAATTAAAAAAATCAGAAGGCATATGTAGATCAAGATATTTCATCACACAAGAAGGAATATTTACCTGATTATATTTGATAATTTTTTTATTAAAATAATTTTTTATTCAATCAAATGATAATAAAAATAGATACTCATTAAATTGATTGAGTAAAATAAAAGGAAAAAAAATCATGCAAGGCTGAACATATTAGAAATACTATCTGAAAATTAAAAAAAATATATTTGAAAAAATAAAGTTTACTTATATAAAAGATAAAAAAAATTAAAAAAAAATTAAATACATTGAAAATAATAATAAAAAATATCATTGAAAATAAGGCTCTACAAACAAAATAAAAGAGAGAAGTAATGTTAATTAAATAATAATGAAAGAATAATTAAAAAAACACATTAATCTAAAAAAATATAAAAAATAAATAAAGCAAAAGGCCAAGCATTGTTGGGCCTGGCCTATTTTGTTAGGGCATGCACATAATTTTATTGCATCTAGGGAGGACGACACAATTTTTTTTTTAAAAAAAATAAAAGACGTGTTGCCTGCTGAGGTAGACAACATATCATCAGATTTTATCTAGATATGGCCACTATGGTGGCCTAAAATTAGGGCTTAAGGTTTTTAAGCAAAAAAAAATTCAATTTTCAACCTAATTTTTATCTAAAACACATAGAAAACACCCTAGAAATCATGATAAACCTATTAATGACCTTAAAAAAAAACAAAAAACATCTCAAAAATTAAAATCAACCCAAAAATAAAAATCTTCCTAATCTCAAATCTATTTTTTTTTCATGAACTTTAAAGATAACAAAACACCTAATATGAACTCCCATCATCAAATGGAATTATTTGACACAAATATCGATTGTTTTTTGTGGCCTAAATAGGTGTTGACAATATTTTTCTCTCTTTACCGTTGAAATCTGACGACCTCTCTCCCCCCTCTATCAAAAGGACTAAAAATAACAAAAATGAACTTTATATCAAAACTAAATTGAAAAATTATTGAGGTACCAAATATGTATAATTTTTAAACTATGAGGGCTAAATTAAACTTTTTGTGTAAACTTTGAAACTATTACCCATTTGTAGTGTATTTTCTACTTTGATTCCCTGTCTTTTAGTTTTATCTATAGTCAACAAATTTGATTCAGCTGCTCTTAAATTTGACCCAAAAAAGATGCAATCACACCAAAAACAATTAGAGGATCAAATTGAAAGAAAAATAATTGAACAATATATTCACACTAAAATGTGAGAGGCTGCACATTGTCGACTTAATAGTACTCATTCCATACGTTTTAGGTTTTTTTACTTAATAACTAAGCTTAATTTAATCTAAATTTGATAAATATTAGTGAATATTATTGTGTGTGGGCTTTTTTTATATAATTATTTTATTCAATAGGTAATGAATATTGTTAAGTCTAACTTAAAATCATTTACAACCCGATTGTTGATATGGGTGGTGGATATTTATATTTTTTAATATATATATATATATATATATATATATATATATATATATATATATATATATAAAATAATAATAATAAATAATTGACAAAGGTGTTCATTATCATCATGCTTATCATTATACAAATTATTTAGTTAAAATAAGTTTAAAATAAATGGATTTTTTTTCAATATTTTTCTAAAATAGTAAAAAGCTTCCCATGAATGACTATATATCACATAAAAAACTTTCACAGGCCTTTTCACTTCCCAATTTATCATGATCAAGCCTACAATAAGCTAACACAACAAAGTGTTAATGTAAAATTTCAAAATAATGTATTAAAGAAATAACAGATCAGATTTCTTCAAAAATCTCTTACCTTATTCAAATAAATGATGCCTATTAAATAGACATCATAAGCTTATAAAGAAAGCAATTTAAACTAGGAAATAAGAATTTACTATCCCAAGCCTAATACATTATATAATAAACTAATATGTTTCTAAAGACAAGGAAAAAAACAGAAACAATTTCTTAAAGACTAGGTTTTCTTGGTTATCAAAATGCATAATAATATGATCTTTTTTATTCAAATATAATACCTTAAATAACTTTTTTAACCAAATTGCTTGTAAGACATATGAAGTAACGATCACTAGTTCATAAAATTACTCACGACCCCATCATAAATACATAGCTTGAAGTTCTCTTCTTGTCATCTATGTCACCAACAGGAGCAGAATTAAAAAGGGGCAAGCAGGGGCTAGGCCCCTGCAAAACATTTTAATTTGTTTTATTACCTAGTGTTTAAACGTGGGAAAATGGAATTTTTTTTTATTTTAAATAGATGGGTCCTTCCCATAGTAAATATATTTGCTAAAGAATATAGGATCACTTTAAAACTTCTATTTACGTGGCAAGAAGAACATAAAGTTATAAGACTTTGCCGTCACTTTTTAGAACCCTAACATAAAAGTTAAAAAATAGACATAAGAATACAAATAACAAGTGGAAAAGCTAAAGCAGACAGCAAACCCAACAATTAATTCATCTTTCATCCAACAAAACAAGGTAATTGGTTAATGATAACCCAAATTTAAAATTTATTTGTGTTTTGTTTTGGGATGTTTGTTAAGAATTTAATGATGTTTTTTTTATATATATAATTTTGCTATTTTTCTTCTCAGATTTGCTAGTTTTACCAATTTTTTTTGAATTCTTGTTATAGTGATGTTTTTTTTTCTAATTAATTTGATATATTTTATGGGTTTGTTTTAATTATACCTGGATTTTTTTATGTTTTTGTTTTTAGCAAAGCCACCAAAATTATCAATTTTTTCTCATGATATATGTTTTGATTTTAGATTAAACCATTAACAAAATAAGAAGAATTGATTTTTTTATTGAAAAAAAGACTAAAAAATATTGATAACTCACGGCTTAATGAAGCAACTCTAATGTGTAATTTTGAAGTTATGGTTAAGCAGCCCCAATTATGTACTTCAGTTTACGAATAACCTGCATTGACTAGTGAACCACCTCCTACTAGAATCAACATTGCTCATTTAATTAGAGCTTCAGGCAATCTTCCTCAAATTTAAAAATATTCGGTTAATCAACAAGATGAAATTCGAAGGGCATACATTAATTTGGGGCCATATCAACCTTTGATATCTGAATATCTGTTAACTGGTGAAAAACATTCTCGTCGATTTCAATCTCATTTGTTCAAAAGTTATCCATGGCTTGAATATTCAGAGAAAATATTGCATTTTGTTTTCCTTGCTATCTATTTTCAAGTAAGCCATCTGGAAAGCCAGGATCAGACACATTTACTGTTAAAGGATTCAATTGTTGGAAGAAAGTTGATGATGGAGAGTGGTGTGCTTTTTTGACTCATATGGGAAAAGGTCCAAATTCAGCTCACAGATTTGCTACCAGGTGCTTGGAAAATTTGAAAAATCAGTTATGTCATATTGAGAAGGTAGTTGAGAGACAAACTACTCAAGAAATTTTAAATAATCGATTGCGTATTAAAGCTTCAATAGATATTGTTCATTAGCTCACATTTCAAGCATATGCTTTTAAAGAGCATGAAGAATGTCCAGAATAAAAAAACCAAGGTAATTTTCTTGAAATGATAGAACTTTTAGCATCTTACAATGAGCAATTAGAAGCTCTTGTTTTGGGTAATGCTCTACAAAATGTTAAATACACCTCACATCAAATTCAAAAAGAAATTTTACATGTCTTTGTTAGAAATGTTTAGTCTTCAATTCATCATGAGATTGGTGATGCAAGATTTTGTTTAATTGTTGATGAAGCTCAAGATGAATCTGGAAGAGAGCAAATGACCCTTGTTATTAGGTTTGTTGATAGAAATGGATTTATACGAGAATGATTTTTGGATATAGTTCATATCAAAGATACAACTGCTTCAACTCATAAGGAAAAGATTTCCCTTGTTTTATCTCATCACAGTCTTGATGTTCAAAATATTATGGGCCAAAGAGTGCTAGTAATATGCATGGAGAGTGAAATGATTTGCAAGCTTTATTCATTAATGATTGCCCTTATGCATATTATGTACATTGCTTAGCTCATCAATTATAATTGGCTCTTATTGCTGGAGCTAAAGAAATATCTTACATATAATGAAGAATGTTTTAGGAATTACTGATGTGCTTTATCAAGCCTTGCAACAAAAATCTCAAGAGATTTTAAATGCTATACATTTGGTGGCTACCACAAAGACTTTAATTCAAAAGTTAAGAGATGGTGGGTGGGAAACTCTTTTAGAAGAAGTGACATCATTTTGTAAGGATCAAGGCATTGAAGTTTCTAATATGGATGCTTGTTTTTTAGTGTGGGACGATCTCGTTGTAAAAAAAACCCAGTAACAGTTGAGTATCACTATCGAGTTGATATATTACAGCTATCATTGATCAGCAATTGCAAAAGCTAAATAATAGATTCAATGAGCAGGCGATCAAGCTTCTTAAATTGAGCACAACTTTACATCTTAGAAATAGTTATAAATTATTCAATGTTGAAGATATATATATACTTGTTGACAAATTCTATCTTAAAGATTTTTTTAACCAAGAAAAAATTCATTTAAGATTTCAATTTCTTCATGAAAATAAAAATAAATAAATTGAAAGGCACATAAATCACTTCAAATAACCAGGATGGCATATAAAGTACCAAGTGTCCAATTCCCAAAATGACACAATACTGCTCAAAGAGGGATTCCCACCATATTTACGTTAGAATCTAGCTAAATTTACCAACCAAGTGTTATGGTTCACAACTCAACTCTAAAGGGAGGAGCATCCAAACTAGAGTTGTTAAACCCGGTCTGGTGATCGACTGGGGTCAAAGCTCAGGTTACTAGATTTTATTGAGTTATCGGGTCAATCCTATTTTTTTTATAAATTAAAATGACATTATTTTAGTTTCACTACCAGAAAATTGATAAATACAAACGGAAATACCGAGGAAATATTTCCGTCGGTAAATTTCCGAGGGATTTTACTGACGGAAATATTCCCTCGGTATATACCGAGGGAATTACCGTGGGAAAAAAATTAAAACAAAGCAAAAAAAAATGATGACGTGTCATTTTTACCAACGGAATTACCGACGGAATAAATTCCGTCGGTAAATTTGTTGGTAAATTGTGAACACTGTTCATCATGTTAATTACAAAGGGAATCACCGACGGAAAATTCAGTCGGTATTTTCCAGAGAGTAAATCACCGACGGATTGAAAAGTCGTCGGTATTATTTGGCGGTTTTCTGAAAAAATTCAATTAATTTAAAATTTTCATTTAAATATTACAGACGGAATCACCGATGGATTGAAAAATCGTCGGTAATTTTTTGGCGGTTTCTGAAAAAATTTTACGAAATTAAAAATTTAAATTAAATATTACCGATGGAATTACCGACGGAATAATTAAAAAATATTAATATTTAATTATCCGTCGGTAAATCCGTCGGTAAAGCGTCCCAATAAAAAGCCTGAATGTCCTTATTTCACAAGAGACAGACGAGTTTCTTATTATTCTTCTTCTTCTTCTTGTTCTTTTACTTCTTCTTCTTCTTCTTCACTTTATGTAAAAAACATCATTTCTTATCTATTTCTTTCTCTTCTTTTCTCTCCTCATCTCCTTCTCTTTTCCTCCATGCTTGGGTATGTCTTCTTCTTCTTTCTTCTTTTATCCTCTTAGTTTTTTTTTAATTAATATGCTTAATGAAATTTTTTTTCTCTCCTTAGCTTTACTTGCAACTACATTAAGGTAAGATTTTTCTTTTTTCTTCTTTTTTCATGATTGTTTTCACTATATTTGTTTTTTATTTTATTTTTAATTGTTTTTGTTCTTAATAATTGTATAAATGTTGTTGTGAGATTTTTTTTTCATATGAGATCAATTTTTAGTAGATTTATTTATAGGATTTTTAAATTTTTAGCAATTGCAACTTCATTTTTTTCATATGAATTTTTTTAGTTGAATTTATTTTTTTTTATTTTATTTATTTGTTGCAAATTTGTTTGAATTGATTTTCTTATTCTTTTTTCCAAGCATTTTGAGTATATATTATACAGTGTTAATTTATGTTAATTTAATTATTTTATAATTTTATAAAATGAATTTTTTAAAAAATGTTTTTCAATAATTACCGACGGAATTACCGACGGTAATTCCGTCGGTAATAAAAAAATTATTACCGACGCGTCTGTTCGGTCAGTAAATCCGTCGGTATTTATATTACCAACGGATTTACCGACGGACAAAACATTACCGACAAACGATTCACCGACGGATCATTTTCGTCTTTGATTCCGTCGGTAATATAATTACCGATGGAATATGTGTCTTACACCGACGGAAAAATTCCGTTGGTAAAACTGTTAAATCTTGTAGTGTTTTAAAAAAATAGATAATGGTTTGCAAATGGATTTTTAACCGGATCTTGCCGGGTCAACTCGCGGGATCACCCGGGTTTTTACTTCCTTTATTTTATTTTAAACTCAGCCTTGTTCCAGTTTCGGGTTAGCCAAGTCCCGGATTAATCTGCCAAGCAGAACCAGGTTTTAAAACTATAATTCAAACGTTGAAAATGATAGAAACACACTGTGATGGATATCAATCTTTTATATTAGAATCTAAATTTAAATAATAAAATTCTTTACCAATCAAGGTGTTACGGTTCACAACTCAAATACCAAACAACTTTAGTATTTTGATATTAAGATTATCTACTGCGAAAGAAGATAATCTAAGGATTCCACTCCATATAAAAAGGTTGGAGCACTAAGATTATCAACTAAAAAGAGGTATACAGATTCGAGAAAAAGCAAGTCTCAACTATTTTAATACATGCATAAGCCAATAATTATGCTATAATCAAAATATATATTCATCAGGAATTAAATAGTATTTTTATTTTTTTTTACCGTGAACTCAAAGACAAGTTCTTTTTAAATAGAAGAGTTTGACACGAAACAATTTCTTTTAATTTCTGGTTTAGATTTTTCATTATAGAATTTAAGAATCTATTCCAAACTTTTTTGATTTAGGGTTTTCTTGATAATTCTTGGAGCTTGAGAAACACCTATTGTGGACCTATACAACCCATTGACTATAGCATTTATATAATTTGTTTGAGGCTGTGATTATGGTTGTTTTTTATTTAGAAATATGTTAAAATATTTTTTTATTTTTTAAAAATTATTTTTAACATCAACACATTAAAATGATTTAAAAAAATAAAAAAATATTAATTTAAAAAAATAAAAAAAAAATTAATTTTTTTAAAAATATTTTTAAAATACAAATCAAACAGAAACATACTTCCCGAGAGAAAATTGTGAAATTTTATACACTTCTTGAAAATGAATAGAATTGTGTTATCTGGACCTAGTCAGTAATCAAACAATTTCAAAGGTTCAAAAAGAACGAACCAATTAGCATTGGGCAGGCAGCCAAACTTCGCCTGTGTCTGTCTGTGTCTGGAGGGCACACCAGGTGGTCGTGTTCAATTTAGGTTTACTTATGCCATGCATCATTCTCTACTCCGTCAAGTAAATGACATGTGCTTGTTAAGATTTGTGTTCGGTATTATAGTATCTCTTGTTTTTTAAGATATTTTTATTTAAAAATATATTAAAATAATATTATTTTTAAATTTATTTTTTATATTAACATACAAAACTATCTGAAAAAAATATTTTTTAAAAAAACAAAAAAAATCATGCAACAGTGAATTTGACCAGACTTTCTGAGATATTTCCCTGCCAGAGTGCCAGTTGAAAACGTGTGACCTGTGGTCATGCTAATTGACGGTGCTAATTCACAGTTTGAAAAATCAAAGTCAGCATCAGCGAGGATGCCGCCAAGTCCTGAAGCACGGGAGGCTTCTACTATTCTAGGTCGTGTTCAATTTAGGTTTACTTAAGCCAATACATCACTCTCTACTCTCTCAAGCCAATGCCATGTGACTAGCCCGTTTGTTTATAGAGGGTATTTTTTAAAATATTTTTTTATTTAAAATTATATAAAAATAATATTTTTTTAATTTTTAAAATTTATTTTTAATATCAGCATCTAAAATATAAAAATTTTAATTTTTTAATATTTTTCAAATATAAAAATAAATATGTTACAATGAATATGAGATATTTCCCTGCCAGAGTGCCCGACAATTTCAAAACGTGTGACCTGTGGTATTGCTAATTGACGGTGCTAATTCGCAGTTTGAAAAATCAAAATCAGCATCAGCAAAGATGCTGCAAGTCCTGATCCTGAATCATGGGAGACTACTACAGTACTACTACTCTGCGACAGCATCAAGACCAATAAGGAAGCAGACCTTGTTGGACACGTGAGCCTAAAACTTTTACACGAAATCTCCCTTCCAGATTCTTGGGGGCTGTGGTCCCCATCATATGTTTCCTTTCCATTGACTTTGTTTTCAATTTCCAAAAAAGTGGAAGATTTGATTGGAGATTTAAACCACCAACCCAACTGTACGCCATTAACTCTACTCTTGCTAACAGCCTTTCTGAACCTTAGTCAAACAAGGGTTTTACGCACCCTTTACGTTGTTTTTTTTTCCCCGGTTCAGTCGTCTGTTTCAAAACCAATTAGATTTTTTTTAAAATTAATTTTTTCCAGTATTTTTAATTTTTTTTAATATATCAATATCAAAAATAAATTTTTAAAAATATAAAAATATTATTTTTATATATTTTCTAATAAAAAATAATTTTTATCATAATTTCAAACATGTTTCTAATGGTTAAACTTACTCGGCTAGTCTGCTAAGAAACCGTTTCGAAACGCAGTGCAAACCGTATTTCCAAAAAAATTAATTTTTTTGTTAAAATTTAATATGTTTTGTATGTTTTAAATCGTTTTGATGTGCTGATGTCAAAAATAATTTTTAAAAAATAAAAAAACATTATTGGCATGTATTTCGACATGAAAAACTATTTGAAAAATAACTGTAATTACACTGTCAAATATACACTAAATTAATTTGGGAAACTTGTTATTTAAAATCTAATTTGGTTTGTAATTAAAATTAAATAAAAAAATGTATTAAACTGGTAAAACATAATTAACTTGATGAGAATCTAATTAAAATAATCAAACTGCATCTAAACACACTGACTCAATTAAATCTAATTTTTTTAATTAAATAATATTTTTTAAATAAAAATAATTTAGATTTTTTTTCAAGTTAGGGTTTGACAACTATGCCCTTCAGCCACCCACACGAAACACATGCAGACAACTGCAGGGACGTAATTGTCCTTCCGAAACGTGAACCACACCAAAACGCGAAAAAAAGGGGCCAAATAACAAGTCGTTTTGTAGAACGTTCTCTTTTTACTGTTGCAACATTTCTCGAACAATTTCCATGATGTTTTTTTTTTTCTTTTCTATGTTGCTCGTTACCAGCGCACAAAATAAGAATATACGAAAACAGAAGAAATGATGATTCGGCTTCGCTACGGCTTCCTCGGACTCCGCTTTTGCTGTTTTAAATAATAGTCATACATTTTTCTTGTAACTCAAGTCGGCTCCTTAGTTTCTTCTACTCCTCTCCTCTCTCTTCCCACACACATTCCTTGACGTGAGTTGATTTCTTCCTCTCTTTCTCTTGCCTCAAACAAGACATAAAACACTTGAAATTTGTTAGTGTTGTTAAGTTGGTTCTTGTTTAGAGTTTCATTATTACTAAAGAGAGCAACTTTGTCTTAAAAAACGAAAACAGAAATCTTGGGTACAGTTCAAAGCAGAAATCGAGAAAAGTTTGTGTTTTTTGTAAGAAAGTAATGTTTTTTTTCCTCTTTTTTAATGTTCCTATTTTTGTTCTTGGTCCTTGTTTACTTTGAGTATGGTAACTGATCATGGCATATGTCATTGCTTGTGTTAGGCATGCGTTACTACTGGTTTTCAGTTTGGTTGGTGGTGGGTTTAAGTTCTTGTGCTTAACTTTGTTTCAAGATCTGTGGAAGTTCAATTCTTTTTTTTCTCTTAAAGTTTCAAATTTCTATAATGGACTAGGATGATGTTTCTTTATGTGCAAAATCTTTTCTTGCAGGGGTTTATATGAGTTTTTGTGGTTGTTTTAATTAGTAGCTTAAACATGTTTTGTAAATTAGTTTTTTGATGTTTTGATGTTTGTGATTCGATCTTGTGACTGATCATTAAAAAATCCACCTTCAAATGGCTGCTGCTTAATAAATTAATATGGATTAGTTTTAAATTAACGAATATTCTGATACCGATGCCATAATGTTGTATCTATGTGTTTGTGCTAAATCAACGCCCACTTTGGTTGCTTCAAGCGTTTTTATGCATCGAGAGAAGTTACCATCTTAAGTAGAAATGTAGAGTTCCTTGAATGATTATAATTCAAGTTTGGGCTATTGAGGATTTATCATCTAAATTAGAAGATAATTAGGCCTTTTGGGTTATGTAATTCACCCATGGTGCATTCTTCAGGTGGGAACTATATTTCCTGCCTTTTTGGTTTAAGATCTTGCAAAATGAAGGGGAATTGCTTCCGAACCTTGGAAGTTAAGAAGTGATCTGTTGTGAAGTTGCATAATTGAAATCATTAATTAGCTAGGCTTAGTTAGATGATTGCAGTTTTTTGGGACTAATTTGTAGCATGTGTTAATTTGGCAGCTAGAACTAGCTAGTTAACAAATAAGAATGTGCTTTGTTTTAGTTGTCGGCGAGAAATGACAGCTTATTGTGCTGCTAGTTTGCGTTTAGAATTGCTCTAGACGGTTTCTCTTTGTATATGCCATCAAATGATGAGGAACGCTAAGTTTGGCTTTTGTTTTCTTGTCAACTAGTCATGGAAAGGATCGTTATCGAAGGTGAACAAATTTCTAGATGCCTTTTAGACCATAACTCCTCTTGTTGTATCTGTTGTCTTTAGCCTCCACAATATTTGGAGTATTTGAATTGGCTTTCTCTATATAAACGCACATTGAGCTCTTCCTTCAAGAATACATATATATGTGCTGTTTGCTAAGCTCATTTCTCTCAATTTTATTGCAGGTTCAATAAGAAAAAGTTCCTATATTTGATCCTGAATTGAGTGGTTGAGGGTATCAGCTCTTGTTTCTAGACTGATACTTTATTGACATGGCATTTGCAAGGGTTGCTAGAAGTGGCTTGAGAAGAACAGGAGGTACCTTTGGCAGTTACTCAAGTGAAGGGGATGTGTTATTATGTGAAGGAGTATCTATCCATAGAGGTCCCTTACCTTCCCTTCAAAATGCCAAAGCTGCCAGTGATTTTTCGTACATTTCCAGCTTCAGGAAGATTAATCACGTGAATATGCAGAGCAGGGGAATCAGGGTAACTCCACGGTATCAATCTGCAACTGCAGAGAGGATTGTGGAGGAGTCAGAATCCGAATATGATGAACCAAGGTATCCAGGGCTTGAGGCAACAAAGCCTGGTGAAAAGCCAAGGGTAGTTGTCCTTGGTACTGGATGGGCTGCTTGTCGATTCATGAAAGGACTTGACACCAAAATTTATGACATTGTTTGCATATCTCCAAGGAATCACATGGTGTTCACACCTTTGCTGGCTTCAACTTGTGTTGGAACACTTGAGTTTCGCTCTGTGGTTGAGCCTGTTAATCGGATACAATCTGCGTTGGCAACAAGTCCCGACTCATACTTTTATATGGCTTCCTGTTTTGGCGTAGACACAGACAAGCATGAAGTGAGTCTTACATTTTCCCTCTAATGCAAATTCAAATAGTATTTTGATTGGATATGCAATTGCCAATCCAATGTAAGTTGCTTTCCATGTGAAAGTACTTAAAGTAGATGTTACTTTCATGTGATCAGGTTTACTGTGAGACAATCAGCAATGGTGGACTGCCACATGAACCTTACCAGTTTAAAGTTGCATATGACAAGCTTGTCATTGCTGCTGGATCCGAGCCTCTGACTTTTGGTATCAAAGGGGTAAAGGAACATGCTTTTTTTCTTAGAGAAGTAAATCACGCTCAAGAAATAAGGAAAAAGCTTCTCTTGAATCTTATGCTCTCTGAAAATCCAGGTGAGTTCTGCTTTTAATTATAAAGTTTGTTTTCCATTTCAAACTCTGATGCCTTTGTTCAGAGTTTGTATAGAATTAAGAAGAAGAAGAAGAAGAAATGATCAAACCTGTTCCTTTTTGTCCAATATTTTAAGTATTTGCTCATTCTTTGATCCAAGAACAACTCCAGGGAACCATTTCTTGAATTTTGGCTCCTGGTTTTAACAAGAGAATCTAGATTTATGCTCATTAGATATGGTTCTATTCCAGCCAACTTCCCAGGCAAAAAGAAATTGGCTTATTTGCTCAGTCAGGCAGCTCCATGCTGTTAATTCATCATTTAAAAAAAAAATTGAAAGACTTATTCCAGTTATATTATTGCAGGCATACCTGAAGAAGAAAAGAAACGGCTTTTACATTGTGTAGTTATTGGAGGTGGTCCTACTGGTGTGGAATTTAGTGGTGAATTGAGTGATTTTATCATGAGAGATGTTCGGGACCGGTATACTCATGTTAAGGATTATGTTAAAGTCACCCTCATAGAGGTAATGTACATGCTTCTTTACTTGCTTACAAATAACTCTGCATAGAGATATTAAATTGCTAACATTTTGGTTTTGCCTTTTTTTCCTTTATTAAACAGGCAAATGAGATCCTGTCATCCTTTGATGTTAGCCTGCGGCAATATGCAACAAATCATTTGACCAAGGTAATTTTGTTTGTACTCGAGTCTCTATTGTAGTTGAACAATTTCTCTTATGAACTGCTTCTGACATTCTGGAGTTTTTTTCAGTCTGGTGTCGGTTTTATGCGAGGAGTAGTGAAAGAGGTGCACCCCAAAAATATAGTTCTTAATGACGGGACTAATGTTCCTTATGGTCTTTTGGTCTGGTCTACTGGTGTTGGTCCCTCTCAGTTTGTGAAGTCATTAGACCTTCCAAAGTCCCCTGGTGGAAGGTATTAAAACAGCAATTTCATTTGAAAATTTTCTACTTTCTTGCAATTCCTATATTTGGAAGGTCTTGCTGACTAATCTTATTGACACAGGATTGGTATTGATGAATGGTTGCGAGTCCCGTCTGTGGAAGATGTGTTTGCACTTGGAGACTGTGCTGGTTTTCTTGAAAATTCAGGGAGACCAGTGCTTCCAGCTTTAGCTCAGGTCAGACCTCTAGCTAGTTTACCTCTCTGACACATCCATCTTCCACTGCTTTGTCACAATAGTCTAGCTAATCTAAAATCGTTGCATACTTTTGGTGATTGTGAAATGGGCAATTAAGGAGACAGTTTCTTTTTTCCCTTTTCTATGTAGTTATTCAGAATTAAGCTGCTCAAGGACAAGCAGCTGTAAGCTCATAAAATTCACAATTCATTTGCAGGTTGCAGAAAGGCAAGGGAAATATCTTTTGGAGCTGTTTAACAAGATTGGAAAGCATGGAGGCAAGGCCTTAAGTGCAAAAGATATCCCTCTTGGTGATCCTTTTGTCTACAAGCATCTTGGAAGCATGGCATCAGTAGGTCGTTACAAGGCGCTAGTTGATCTACGCCAATCCAAGGTACCCTGAGATCTTGCAAAACAATTTTTACTGCCATGCCTCCAGAGCAAATGGGCACTAAGCACAGTCGCCCCTGTAAATTTGGACCACTTGTGGCCCTCTATTGCTTAGCAGTTCTCTTCTAGCTAATTTTACCGCTGTCATCAGCTGATGAAACCTTCGTTTTATCTATGGCAGGATGCAAAAGGTTTATCACATGCTGGATTTGTTAGCTGGTTGATTTGGCGCTCAGCTTACCTTACGCGTGTGGTCAGCTGGAGGAACCGGTTTTACGTGGCAGTGAACTGGGCAACCACCCTGGTTTTTGGCAGAGACAATTCCAGGATAGGATAGGATAGGATAGGATACGGTGGTTTTACACGACAAGACTCAACACTGGCATTGCTGAGACGTAGTGTTGTGTTTCTTAAATTTGTTTGAGCTGAGGCTCTCTATATGTTTTTCCTTAAAACCTCTCATTTCCTTTGATTTTATTCAATTTAATGTTCATATATTCTGAGTATGTTTAAGGTGAATGGAGTTTTGAGCGAAACTATAATATTTCTGATCAAATTTTTAAAATCAAGCTTTACTAATAGATCCTTGTCTATAGGTAATATAGTTAATTCATCTTGTTTTTCTTGTAATATTGTTCTTCTTAAATAAGATTTAATTAATTTTAATTTCCAAAAACTTCTTTCAGCTATTGTAACCGTTATAGGTATTATCAATAAAATTCTATTAGTAATACAAGTATTTGGGAAAAAAAAATTAATTTTATTATATAATCTAGTATTTAAAGTGCATAACTGGTTTTTGTTTATAAAATTTTTTATAAGACTTTTACTTGTGATAGCATATCTAAACTACTAATATCAGAATATATGTAAGAACTAAACATCTTTTAAGAATCTTTAAAAGTGTGGTAACGGTTATTTTTTAAAGTGTTTTTTTTTTAAAAAAAAAATTATTTTTAGCATTAACACATCAAAATGATATGAGAACATCAAAAATGTTTTCAAAATACAATATCAAACACCGTCTTAACTTAAACTTCTTGGCCTCTCAAAATTAAATAAACAACCAAACAACTTTTTATATGAAGTTTATTGTTTAAATCTATTTTCAATTGAAGAAATTATTTGATTTACCATGTATAAGAAATAATTAATTGGAAAAGATTCTTCAACCGCTAATACTACGTTATCATCAAAATTTCTAGTTCTATGAATCATATGTTTTTCATGAAATGCCAGTTCTATTTCCATTTCACTTTCTTTAACAGAGATCAAAGCATCCATGAATCTTTTTTTTCTATTATCTGTTTGGAAATGCGGTGCAAATCACGTTTCTAAAAAATTTAATTTTTTTTAATTAAAATTTAATATAATTTGTATGTTTTGGATCGTTTTGATAGTTTTGATATGTTGATGTCAAAAATAATTTTTAAAAAATAAAAAATATCAGTGGCATGCATTTCAGCACGAAAAGTTATTTGAAAAGCAACCGCTACCACACTGCCAAACATAAGTAATAGTTTGCGATAACAAGAAATGCATGTTTATGTTCTTAAAGATCAATTAAAAGGTCTTATATCATAGTTTGCGCGAGTATGTTTGGTAGTGTAGTAGTGGTTGCTTTTCAAAAAACTTTTCGTGCTGAAATGCAAGTCAATGATTTTTATTTTATTTTTTAAAAATTATTTTTGATATCAGCACATAAAAACGATCAAAAACATAAAAATTATATTAAATTTTAGTTAAAAAAAATTAAATTTTTTGGGCGTTCCCAAACGGTTAATAATTAAATTGACACAAAACAACTAGTCATACCTGATAAAAATTCAAAATTTTAAATTTCATGTCTTCAAGCATGTGGCTTCACTGTTTTATCTTAGGATCTTCACTTACTTTGGCTAATTGTAGCAAAGAATCTCTTATTTTTTGAGCTTGATATCTTATAGCTTTAACACTTTCTACTTGATTTTCCCAAGTGTTTGTGACAATTGTTTAAGGGACAAACTTGGATTATCTTGTAATATTTTTTATTTTTTTGTTTAGAAGTGGGGAACAATGAATATATACGTTGAACTACACCAAAAAAATAATGTAGCCTTAAGACATGAATTAGCCATATCACATAAAACTAAGTTTAAATTATAACAACCACATGGGATGGGGTGTAAGAAGCTCTACCAATCTCCTTTGTACACCTTGGTGTCTTCCCTCGTTTTTTTTTTTTTTTGAATTAATAACGTGGGTGTTCAGGTTAGTTTGCGTATACCTCGACTAATCCCACGAATCCTAAAGTTAACGACCATGAAAGCTTCTAGTGGTATTTATTTTTATAAGTAAATAAAAATATTATTTTATTTTCATGAAAGCTCGGACACAATATTTTTATTTTCTCTAATGCATTTATAAGTTCATCAAGAAGATCATATTTTTGTGTCATGTGCATTCAAAAACTCTAGAAAATATTATTTTATTTTTATTGAACTTTTCGATACATTTACACATCTTAAAATAAGAGTCATTTGGTTTTGGTGACTTGTCACGGGTACAATTAAATATAATTGAAAAATATTTTATTTCTTTAACTTTTTTTAATATTGCATTTTTACAATAGATGCTAGTAGTTGTATCAATTCGTTTTGCATGTTGTGTCCTAAATAGTGATTTCAGATTTCTCCATATTAAACTCTTCGAGCATGTTCTTGCATAATGGAATATTTAAATTCTGCAATCATTTCAATTAGACTTAAAAAATTCTCGATAATACTTTTTTTTTTTCAATCTTCTTTTTCTTTATTGATTTGATCTTATAGATGTTTGTCAATTGTTTTATTTTTAGACAACCTCAATTCTAAATTAACCCAACCAAGCACAATAGTAATATATATGTGCATTGCGATCAATTGCCGTGCCTGAAGCAACATGGTTCTTTTAACCTTTTCATTCAACTTCTGCCATAAATGAATCAATCGGTGATCTTAATTATAGCTTCCAACCCATATGGATGCTGTCAACTTGATCATTACAGATCAGAGTCGGATGTGGGCTTTTCAGGATGCGAATCAAAATAAGGTTAAATGGTAAAAGCAGAATAAATAGCAAACTCAGCCCACAAATTTGCCCACTTCAAAACACTGTTGTGAAGTGGTATGAAGGGACATAGAAGGTGGGAATTGTTGTGTGTAATTGTAGTTTGGATTTTCGATTTAGCTCTAAACTGTGGCGTTTATCACTCATGTACTAATCCAATTCGATGAATCCAGCCCTCACCAAGTGGCAGGAACAGTCAAAATCGTTACCATCTTCAAAGCAACTAGTAGAAGTTAAGCACTGGGACGACACAGTAAGTGGGGAAAAAAGTTCTGAAGCATTAAAAAGAAGAGAAATTCAACAAGCAGAGATGAAAAAGATCCGAGTCTTTTATGTACAAAGCGTCAAATTAGTACAAAATTTAGCTAAAAATAAAAGCCATAAAGTACAATCTTTTCTTCTACCTGACTCGGGACTAAAAAAATCATCCAGTAGACCAGTTTTGGGGCATCCAACTAATTAAGAGATATGAGAAGCAGCTCGACGACTGGTATTGTGAGAGAAGAAAGAAGCAAAACAGTGAGCAAACCCCACCACTATAGCCACCTTCAGCTGCCCCCTCTTCGGAATCGGACGGCTAACAAAACCCCTGGAAACTTTCCCACCGTTGTAGCTCATAAGCCTTCTGGCACCTGCCATCGTTCTTTCTTTCTTTGAGAAAGATCAAACCTTTCTTGCAATAGAGGCAGCAGTAGAGGCAGAACCAATGTTAGAGAGGTGAGAGTGCTCGAGTTTGCGTGATGAATCGAAGGTCACCTCTATGGGGTTATATTAAGGTTTTTGTTGATTAATGCCCTTGGTCACTGCATGAAATTACAGGGTATGGACATTGTTTTTGAATCCCTTGATAGTGCCAGTTGTTCTTTTTCTTAGCGTTTTTGTAAATACCTAGGGTACATGGTATTTTAACATAAAAACAAATTTAATTAAAATAATTATTTTTAATATCAATATATTAAAATAATTAAAAAAACACTTTAATATCAATATATTAATATAATTAGATATTTTTTATGAAAAATAACTTAAAAAATACTTTATTTCATATAATCAAACATTGCCTTAATTATTTTTTTTTGGGGGGTGGGGGGTGTTTGACTTATAAAGCAGCTGGTTTTGCTTGGGTGTGTTTGCCCATTGTCTTCCTCGTTTGAATCCATGAACTTGACCACCGTCCCAAATAAGTCTAGTCAATTAATTTGAAGATAATGATTGAATGAATTTGAATACAATACTTTAATATTGGAATCTAAAATGCAACCATAATTATAGATTCATCTTCAAGAGCTGTTGTTCATATAAGTAAGAAGAGATAATACCTTGATTTGTTCAAATTCCATCTAACCTAGTCAAGAGAGATAGTATGAGAGTTTTAGTTGGGATTTTTCTTCAATTTTTTTAATAGTAAATACCTCTTCCATGAGAGTTTTGGTTATAATTCTTCTCCAATCAATCCCAGTAGTAATACCCTTTGTATTCAATTGATGTTTGATGTTTGGTAGGGTAGTTCCTGTTTTTTAAATTATTTTTTATTTAAAAAACATTAAATTAAATTTTTAAAGTGTTTTTTTAATAGTCTTGATGTTGTGACATGAAAAAAAATATCATTTTAATTGAAAATTATTTTTAAAAACATCATATATTACATTACCGAATGTGTAAACGATCATGGATTAAACTTGATTTCACCCTCAATTTTTATTAGAAAGTAGTGACAACTTGTTAAGTGAATATGACTAATTTTCTTATAGGAATATTCAATCACCTAAATTGGTAGTTCACGTAATGATAATAATTTATAGTTTGGTTAGGTTTTGAAGTTAGCTTGTAAATCAAGCAAGAGGGGAGATGTTTTGAAATCTAACAATCGCTATAAATGAAGGTTGTTGGATTTCATGAAATGCAAACCATAGTTTTAAAATACATGGATTAACGTGAAATCTGACTGATTCAAGATTAAAATTAAGTCAGATTTAAAAAAAATAAAAAAAGTTAAAAATCTAGATGACTTGGTGGGTTGATTTAGTTGTAACCCGTTAATTATTTATTTATTTAATTAAAATAATAACATTTTAGTTTATAAAAAATTTAAAATTAATTTAATAACCTAATCAAAACCTAAACCTGATAACCCGAGTTTTGAAGAGGATAAAAACTCTATGTGAACACTAATTATTATTTAATGGCAGGTTTGTCGTCTTCAACATGGCGAGAGAAACAACCGAGAGGACAAGATGATGGTGTTTTCGTAAAATAAGGATAAAGTATGGGTTAAAAGAAGGATGATAAGATCAAAAGTTAAGGTTGAATAATAAAAATCACGTGCCCCATTGTGTCGTTGCTTAAACAATATGAAAAGCCATCGTGCTGTCATGTTCCCGGCTCCCACGGTGCTTCATGTCGCCTTTTTCTTTTTTTCTTCTCTCTTTCTCCAGAGCTGATTCCACGCCCCGTTCAATAATACATATATTTATATCTTCTATCAAATTTTCTTTCTTTCTTTGTTTATTTTTTATTCGTATTTTTATATCAATTTATAATTTTAATTTCGCATATTCTATATTAATTTGATATATTTATATAAAAAATCAATATATTATCTCCATGTGACATTAAGATTTGAACTTAAATAGCTAAAAAATAAATAATTTTTTTTAAAAAAAAATAGCATCCCTTTTGTATTTTAAAAAATTGTTATTTCTTATTCGACCATGTTTATTTTTGCGTTTCAAAAATGTTTTTAAAAAAAATTAAATTTTTTTTAATTTTTTTCTTTGCTTCAAATTAATATTTTTTGGTGTTTTCAGATCATTTTGATGCGATGATATCAAAAATAAATTTTAAAAAATAAAAAAAATCATTTTAATGCATTTTCGAGTGAAAAGCATTTTAAAAAACAACCGCAACCACACTCTCAACCAAGCTCTTCTTCTTTTACCTTAAATCATTAAAAAAATTTCTTTTCAATGTTAACTTTCAAATATTGTGACGATTAAGATTTATGGTTGTTAATTTATTTTTATTTATTTTTTATATGAAAATCTCAATTTTAAAAAGTATATTTTTATATAGCTCATCATATTTTTTTAAAAAAAGCTTCAACAACTTTACTATAGAGCTTCTATCTTTATTATTATATAATTAAATAAAGATATAATTTAAAAAATAAAGTAATTAAATCAAACAGAATCCATGACTTTATATATAGTTGCTTTAATATTTAAAAAATAACATCCGCATGTGTTTTTTTTATTTACATTAAATAACTACTTCGAAAAAACCTTCTCTGATGTTTAAAAGGTAACCCGCCGCATCGCACAGGCAACCTTTCATGAACATAAATAAGGATATTTTCTTTTCTTTTTTCTGCATAGATCAATAATTTAATTCTTGGAAGCTATCACAGTCAATATTTTTCTCATTGAAAGAAATATTTCAAAGTCAGCACCATATTTCTTTTCATAGGGAGAATCGAAGAAATCCGAAAGAAATATATTTAAAAGACGATGCCAGGTCCATGGCCGCCATGCTTACAGCAAATTAAATAAGCTCAAGCAAATCATCTAGCAGGTAATATTGTAATAAAAGATTGTAACGAAGAGATTTGTTTTTTTTAATGATTTCAAATTTAATTAGTTATTAATATGATGGTCACTTGAGGTTTACGTGGTTGTTAACTACAGGATCCGTAGAATTAATCGAGGTACACGCAAGCTGATCCAAACACCTAAATTAATAAAAATAAGCTAAAGGCAACACACAGTATAGTACTACACTAAATTAGTATAATTAACACCATTCATCGAATCTGAATCTTGCAAGTGGAGAAGGCCTCTGGATACAATGAACTTCCTGTAATTCTTGGACAAAATTATTTTAATTGTGTCAGATTTTGTTAGGGCAGGGAATAGATTTGGTTCTAGTCAGATGGGATTTGAAATTGAAGCCGCCTGGCCAATTATCTGTGGTGGGTTTTAATAATTTATTGAGATAAATACTTTTGTTTGAAATCAGGGGATGCATCTTCTGCTTACTTTATAGCATGCTTGACAGAACCCTAGAAAATCAAGCATTGATAATTTTGTGCACGCAGGAATAACTAACTATTCTTGATAATTCGGTAAGAGCTTACATCATGATTTTCTGTTTTAATAACTTAATGGGTCAAGTATCCTCCAAGGTTTATGCATCGGCACCTCATAGATTATGTAGATATTTCAAGTATGACATTAACATTTACTTGACATTTTGTCTTCTTGAAATTTTTTAATACAGGAGCCTTGAGGCATCGTGTCAAAGTTATTTAACCCCAGATGAGTCATGATCCAATCCATTTCTATGCTCGAATAATTAGGTTGATTTGAGTTGATAAGTTATTCTAAATTGATTTGGATTAATTTAAAATAGTTTAAAATAATATTATTTAAAGTTTTTTTTTAAAAATAAAATGATATAATTTTGATTTTTTTTTAAATTAAATCGGGTTTTAATCAGATCAACAAAGGTTCAAATTAATCTACTAATTCGATTAAATTATATCAAATTGACTCTTATACAGTTTAATTTAAAACTAAACTTGAATCTAGAGTTTCTAATTGGCCTATAAGATTTTTTATCAGAAAGCTACAAACATATAGTTGGAATTTTTTTTTAAATAAAATAGATATGTTATTTTTCAAGTGAAGTTAATTCAGTTATATCTAAATAACCCAACAAATCAATCTTTTTAAAACTCAATTTAACTTTTAAAAATATTGAAACATTCATGTTTTTTTATTTACACATATTAACATGCGACTAAAGTCTTAAAATGGGTTTAAAAACTTTGATTTTAACAAAAACTTCTATACTAATGAACTTAAAAAAAAGAAAAAAAAAAGAGTGAAGTTTTAAAATATAACCTTTCCATAATAAAATTAGGTTTGGTAATTAATTGCTCAACAGATTTTAAGTTCACAAAATTGTCTTGACTTGTTTATGCAAAGAAAACTCCACCCTCGAATTGGTTGAACCATTGATCTGGGCAAAATTAATAAATCTCTCACCCACAAATTTAATTACTTGCTAATAATGAGAATTAACGATTTGCTACAAAATCTTGCCCATCACAAAGCAACATCAGAGACTAAAGAATCAAAGTAGACTCGAGAAGTTCATCTGAGATTAATTAGTAGAACAAAATCTCTGTACAATGGAAGAAACAGTAGTAATTAACCTCATAGAATACATGAACAAAAAGGATTAAAAAAAAAACTGTTCATTTCTAACGAGTCACTGAACTCGAGCCAAGTTTCTGAGCCTTCCATGGTCTACTGACTAGTGAGCTAAGCGGAAAGCACCACATTTCTTGCGGGGAGAAAAAATTGAAGCAAAAGTATGGGCCAAACCCAGTACTATCGCCACCTTAACTTGACCTCTCTTGGGGATCATACGGCCATAGAACCTCTGTTGTGAGTAACTTCCACCATTGATCATCACGCTCCTGCAACTAGCTGCCATCTCTATATGCTAGGCCTTCCTTCTTCTCCTGAGAGATTGAAAATGTAAGAGAAGAAGAGAGAAGTTGTAGAGGCTTGGGAGTGTAATTAAAGTGTGCTGGCTTAATTGGAGATTGGCTTAGTTTTTAGTCTTTGACGGTTTGGTTTATATAGAGATTGGTCTGGTGAAAATGCCCTTTACTATTTGCTACAGCTAAAGACTCCCCATTACTTTGTTCACAATTTTGACCATGCTTAAGATCACAATTATACAGAATCTGTAAGGTTTGGCAGGGACAGGATGGTCATTTGGAACTCTTGTAGCCTAACGTAGATAAGAAGATGCTACTTTTTTTTTTTATTATTATATAATAATGTTGGTAAAGCAAGAGCCTTGGATGGTTTTAGTGCAAGATGACAATATTTTTTTAAGACATGTTGCATGTGGTTCACGTTGGTGTTTTGTTTGCATTGGCTAGGGCTTCGAAGCCATCGTGGCCATTGGTGGCCATCACCAGAGTGTTACTGTCTTAATTGTTCATCCTCTTTCTCTTCCCGATTGCTTATTTGCTCTTACAGATTACATCAATGGAGCAATTAATTAATTTTTTTTACACTTGTCTCCTTTTCAACTATTTAGTTTTAATTTCCCTTCTTGTTTTCACCGTGAAATTCATCATGGCACAACTTTATACTTCATCATTGGGTTTGTTGACGAATACAAGATAAATATGTATTTCGTTAAAAAAACAAAAGCAAAGACAGTTTTGAAAATTAAAATCTTTTATTTCGATATAATAACTAAATATTATCTAATAGAATTATTAAAAATATATATTTCAACTGCCAAAAACCAATAATGGTCTTAAAAGCTTTATATATTTATTTATTTATTTAATAGAGGGAAGAGATTGGCACAATTTTGACGGGTTGAGGGTAGTATTGGTGCAATCTGTAGAAAAGGGACCGAATAGAAACTTCCCTCATAAGTGAAGGGTATTTCTAGTTTGCGCTTAAAATGGTGAGCATTGGCTGACGATACATTTGCTGACACTTGCAATAATGTGCTGAGAAAGAGTTAAGAAATACACTGAATCAAGACTTTTTCTTTCAAATATTAAGCAATGAGGTTTCACTGTAGTTATTTGTCCACCAAAGCATTGTATGAATCCAATAATAGCAGTTAGAAATCGATTAGTTTTTAAAATTAGCACCATTTAAAAAACAATTTCAGGTAAATTTTTTTTTACAAAATAAAAAAGTCGTATAAATATTGTGGTTGAGAGTACTAGCGCATTAATATTTTAAAAAATAGCAATCGATAATAGTAATATTTTTTAAAAAATAATAATTAAAGAATAGCTCAACTAGTCAGGCCTTGGTTTTGCTCTCCAATAATCACGACTCATGAGTTCGAGTCTTCTCGTGATCACTGGAGGCTTATATGATTGTTAACTTAAGGGCCTGTGAGATTACTAAAGGTACACTCAAGCCAACCCGAATATCCATATTAATAAAAAAAATTAAAATAAACTATTACAAATCCCGATGAGAGAGAGAAAAAAAATATCTTTAACTGTGACTAGAACGGGTCATCCGCATTACCCAAAAGCAAGTAAATCAGTTATCTCTTTGAATGATACATATGATCCTCGATCTTATCATTATTTATGACTTTAATTAGTATCATTAAATTCATTTAGTTAATATCTTTTAAATGTTACCAATTATTTTAATTTAAAATCCTATATACATCTCCAGTGATGATTATAAGTTGGAAAAGTTTCTTACTAATGCCCAGATTCAAGCACTTGAGAACCATTCATTGTATGAGGGATCATGGATAGAAGCACTACATGCTTTTCAGCATGTGAAAGAATAGAATGTAACATAAGCCATCAACCAGAGCTTTTCAGCTATGAACATGGCATAACTTTTGTAGCCGATAAAAGATATTGTGTGTGCGCCCGCGGACCATTTCCAGCAATCCACGGCTCACCTTTTTTATATTTTATATTTTTGGATGATTGATCATGACCCTCTTGACAACTTTGTCAGTGTAAACTAGGATAAGCTACAACCTTCTCAAAAGTTGAGAGATTTTTCAAGATCACGATCAAGATTTCTGCAGCAAAGATATTTTTTAAAATTATTTTTTATTTAAAAATATATTAAATTATTTTTTAAGATTTTTTTTAATTCAAAAAATATTTTAAAAACATCAATTTAATATTTTTTTTAAAATTAAATATATCTAAACACAATTTCCCAATAATATTTCCCAAAATGAATTGCCCAAATGTAATTCAGTAACCCTTCTAGTTCTATATCTCTTGATCACCTTAGGCAAGTTTTAATATTTAATTTACTAAATATCTTAAAGATGGAAAGCATTTGGGCTAGCTCATTTGGGCTGAAATAACAACTAGTTTATGAGTTTGTACCCAACCCTTTTATGGGCTTTTTTTTCTTAAAAGCCCATGAATAAAATGAACAAGAGTATATAATAATGGAATCATGATATTCTCATATTTTGACCGACAATAAGCTTGATCTCTTGGTCAATACAGGTGACTGAGAAGAAGCAAGAAGCAGTAGCCATGGCGATTAACAAAATAATAATAGCAAGTCCACGACGACTCATCCACTGATCGTTTCATTGGTTTATCAGGAATCATAACCAAATTGAATGAAAATAAAATATTTATTATGTTTTTTAAATAAGGCAATTGATTAACAGATAAGACGAGACTGTATAGAATAAGAAAAGAGTGTTACAATCATTTAGTAGGTGGTACAGTGATAATAGCTTGAGACCAAGCGGTTTATTTTCCCTGTGGTCTCAGATTCAAACCCTGTGTTTGCTAATATGATGGCCACTAAAGACTTACATGGTCGTTAATTTTAGAGCATATGAGATTAATCGAGATACACGTAAACTAGCCCGAATATCCATATTAATAATAATTAAAAAAAAAAAGATCGTTCATTATAAAATTCTCGTCATTGTTTTTGCTCTTGGATGCGTTCTATAAAATAAAAGAGAGAAAAAGAAATCAAGTCCATGTTTTCATGTATTTTTATCTTGAAAACATATTAATTCATTTTAAGATTATCATATATTTCCTATCTTCTTCTTCGTTATCTCTTCGGCAGATGAATATTCTATTATGAAATACCAGAGATCTTGACGCGCACTCTCCATGCATGATGTCAGGCAAACGAAAGGCTGAGCAGAGGCACCTCCCGACTGTTTTAAAAGCGTCTGGTAACGAATTCACAAGGCCTTGTCAAGATCTTCATAGACACGATCGTCAAGATTTCCTGTTAATGTAAAGACGATTAGGATGGCAGCTTACACGTCCTGTAAAGAGTCTTGTTCTAGACTCTCCCATGGGGCAGGGCCTGATAGATCCAAGAACAGTAAGAACATGGCCAACACACATTCTACTGTTATTTTGACACAAATTCCAGGCCACCGCATTTGTGAGCTGCAGCGGTTAACGTCTCAGTTCATTTCCCAATCAAAGCAGGCAGCGCAAGGAATCATCATATATAGCCAAGGGTGTAAAACCATGACATTGAGTTCTACCCATTTGTGAAAATTGATATAAAATATCATATCATGTCGAAGTTTTAGATTGATTGATTATGGTGTGAATGTGTGATTCTAATTAACGGAAAGATATGTTGGTGGTGTTTAGAAATATAGCACTAGTTGTTTTTTAATATTTTTTTATGTGAAAATATATTAAAATAATATATTTTTTATATATTTTAAAAATTAATTTTTAATATAAGTATATTAAAATGATTTAAAAATATTAATTTAAAATAAAAAATATTAAAAAATTAATTTTTTAAAAAAATAAACAGACTAATAAGAGAGAGATATTATCATTTAGATGAATACAAGAAGTAGAAGCACTATGTGTAACATGCCCACAAGCATTTCCAAGATTTTTTTTGTATGACCCCATGCGTTACGTTTCTGTATGCATATAATAATTAATGTGTCGATGAGCTCAGTATAACGTCTTGATGAACTCATATGTATAAAGGTATTGATGAAATAGATGTTGTCGACACAAGCAATTAATATTAAATTTCTGTATTTAAAACTGATTATTATCTTGATAGAGGAATATTAATACACATAAAAAATACATAAATTCATTTTAAAATTTTATCTTAAATATATTTATTTTATATTTTTATGTACATCTCTATAAAAAAAAAATCACACGTCAAGAACATTAACCATGGCTTAGATATACAAGATATATTTACTCTAACCATCTATTAGGACATGGTCTAGTGGTAAAAGTTTTGAATCAAGGGATTTGCTCTCCTTGTGGTTGTTAATAAAATGGTTATTGGAGGCTTACATGGTCGTTAATTTTAAAATCCGTGAAATTAGTAGAGGTACGCATAAGCTGATCTAGATACCACGTTAATATATATATACACACACACACTCTTTCAAAACCATCATTAAAGAAAAACAGATAGGATATTCAAAGCTCTCCAAATAATACATTATTTTATAGCATCAATACATTACCAAAGAGGGACTATAGAGATTGAAATCTAGGATATTTCATCAATAATGGCCACAAAAGTGTTTTTTTTTTTATCAAATCATCAACCATAGCTCGATGCTGCCTTGTGATTGTTGCTTGCCACCTGAGTTCTCCATGCTGCCTAGTGATTGTTGCTTGCCGACGGAGTGTTCTTCAAAGAGAGCAACAAAAAAAGTTAGATAAGCTCAACTTAATTAATTGAATCCACTCAACATATATAGTTAAGTGACACCCATCATTTGTTGGCGTGGGCTGATGATAAGTTAGATTTAGTAATTTTTCCCCAATAAGCCATCACTCATAATTGATTCTGATTGCGGCAATAATTTAAAATATTTTTAAATATTTTTAAAGTTAATATCGTGACTTTTTTCCATGTGTTATTTTTTAGAAAAAAAAATTTATAATTTGTAACTTTTTTAAAAACCACAAGTACTTTTGTAAAAAAAGAGAGGAAGAAGAGTCTCATTTTCTATTATTTTATTTATTATTTTTTGTTTATTTAGTTTGTAAATACAAAGCTTATGGCCATGAACTCCACTAGACTACGAATTTTCCTTCTCATATTACGTAAGGATGACCACAAACCAATTCCTCGAGCTTGAGATCATTTTCCGTCAGCCTATAAAGTTTTTTTAAAAAAAAAATATTAAACTAATATAAAAGATATTATTCTTGTCTCATCAAATTAAAAAATAAATAAGAACAATAATACTAACATAAAAGCTAAACTTCCTTTTAAAACCAATAATAATAATATAATGTAAAAACAATTTTAAACTCATTTCATTGATGACCCAAGTCAATTTTTAATTTAACTAACAATGTAATGATGATTTTGATTTTTATATCTACAAAATTGAAAATTAACTATTAGGAGCATTAGGGTATTTTTATGAGTTATATTAGTCATTATTAAATTAATTAGAAATAAATAAATCTTTTTAAATTTTTAAAAAATGGTAAAATAATCAAAATATATTCAAATGCAAAAAAATTTAAAATGATATCAAGAGGCAGTTTGGTGTTTTTACAATGGCTTTTTTGTTATTATCATATAAGATGAGGGGTAGTTTTCTATTTGATCAAATATAAAAATAATAAAAAATCAATAGCATAGTGAAACGACCGAAATGCATTTAAAAGAAAAAATATATATAAAACTGGTGTAATGGAATTTTTTATCTTTTTACAATGATTTTTTTCTTTTATTATTACCATGTCAACTCAAAAAATTTGGTATTTGACTAAAAACATATATATATATATATATATATATATATATATATATATATAAAAAGAATAGGCATGTGTGGGGCACACACACTAGCGCGTGGGATGCGTCCGCGTATTGATGGAGCACCTTCTAGTGGCCAAGAATATTATTTCATCGTGTCATTAGAAGAGTTGTTGTGTTTTCTCCTTTGTCACCCATGAACATTTCTTTTTTTCCCCCTTTTTTTTTTCTCATCCCCTAAAAATTATAATTTAGTCCTTTTTGTTGTTGTTATTTAAACCCTAGTCCTTTTTTATTTCTAATTTTTCTTCCTTGGTCCTTTTGAAAAATATTTATTGATTTTCAATTTCATCTTTCAATCCAAATTTATGATTTTTTTTAAATTGGTACTCATTTTTTTTTCTAATTTTTTTCTTAGTCATTTTGTAAAGGTTTTGTTTGTTTTCAATATGCGTGCTTACATATCAACTGAAAATCAAATTTTATTTATTGAAAGAAAAGATATACCAACATAAAACATAATGATTGTTTGTAGTTTTGAATTACAGTTCACATTTATATGGGCAGAATGAAAAGACAGTACATACGATACACATATTTTTTTAAGGCAATTGATAAAGTAATATAAAATTTTTAAAATCATCAAAATGTAGTTATATGATAGAAATTGAACCGCATCTAATATAATGACAATAACATACATTTTAATTTACTGAATTTATGGTAAATTTAGCAAGTTGTTTTTAATTGCAAGTAAATACTATTTGGTTGATATTAGATATCCTAATGAGTATGTGTATTTAGGTCCATATAAATATTAAAGGTGTCACTTACAAGATTTTAGACGTCGTAGACAAACCAAGAAGTCGGGGTGAAGTATTTAATCATGCACACTCAATACTATATAATGTGATAAAACATTCTTTTGAAATATAAAAATAGAGGTTGAGAATTTTACAAAATATGTATGTTCATCTATACAAAACGCAAGTTCAGATTGTAGTTGCATCATAGACACTATATAATTACATTAAAAGGATATCACATGAAGATGTAGCATTTGCATAATTTGATAGCAATCTTAATTTTGTTCTTGAAGATTTTTTACCTGATATTGTTGCATGCTTAGAAAATCATGGATCCCACAGTACTTCTCTGATGAATTTTATACACGATGGAATTGCAAATAATTTAATGAGACAATAAAAGAACAATCTTTTCATAAAGAATTATTCATTTTATGATGCAATAATAATTAAATCTTTTTATTTTAATTAAAAAACCAACAATATTAATAAATGTTCTTTTTAGTTATTTTATTACCAAACCTTAATATGAAAAGATATTTTTACCAAATATACTAAACTATTTTTTTGTTTAATTTTAATTTAAACTATAATTTTAATTAAATATTTATTTTATAAAACCAAGCTCAATAAAAAATAATTTTTATAAAACAATTTTTTAAAACAACAACCACACAAACTAATATAAAACCAAACACATCCTTATCATCAAAGTATAAAATACCCACCAATACCAAATAATGGGAGACCTCTTCATCATTGCCTCAAATACTCTCCGAAATCTTTAGTTCTGTACCAGAGATGAGAGAGAGATCAGGGAAGCTAAGCCAACTGCTTGACTGACTGCTGGGTCAATTTTATCAGCTTGTCACCTTCTCTTAGCCAACCTCCGCTTTTTTTATATCATGCTGCACAGAGCATTTATCATCGTAATCATATCCCACAAGGCCACAGAGACTGGGAGACAGTGTGTGAGAGAGAGAGTGGTATCAGAGTCATCAAACCCATTAAAACTGATATGCCTTTAAATTGCTCAAGCTTGGCTACCAAAGTCCCACATACCTTGGGAGGACTAAAAACTACTGCTACTGCAACAACAATCCATGTAGGAGGAGGAGGTTTTTTTAACTTGTTTAATAAAACCCATCAAAACAATTCTCTCTACATTGCTTCCCTTTCTTTAAACAAGAGAAACAGCAGCCAAAGATACTGTCTTTCTTCTTCTTCTTTTGTAATGGAGGACACTAAAGACATGGGCTTTTCTGCTCTAGAACCTGGAAAGTATTCAAAAGAATTGGATATTGCTGTAAGGGCTGTGCAGATGGCTTGTTTTCTTTGTCAGAAAGTGCAGGAAAGTTTGATTTCTAAAACTACTAGTCAGGTACAAGCCAAGGATGACAATTCTCCAGTTACTATTGCAGGTATATACTAATTTAACATCATGGCTGTTTGTTCATCGTTTTGTTTTGTGAAATGGGTTCTTGTTTTTTTTTTATTATTATTTTGTTTTGGTCTGGAATTAGTATTGGCTGGTGAATTTTGCTTCTTCACAGCAGATTCCAGAATCCTGAATTTGAGTTTAGAATTGGACTCCGTGATTCAATTTGTTCATATATAATGTGCAATTAGTTTATGATTAATCTATTTCTTAACTTATTGTGGTGATAATAGAGCTACAATCATGATGTGAAAGAGACATTTGTTGCTGATAGTGAAGTGACATAAGCGTATAGCTATTCCTTATTGTCTTATTGTTAATTTTGGGTGGGAAGGAGAACTGTAGAATGTCACCAAATATGGTGGGGGGAAGCGATAAGAATAGTTCAAGTTGGTGCTAAAATGAGTGAATTCAACGTGGGCTGGTTTGCTGCCTGCCACATGGAACTTGGAAATGTGGGCTTCCCCTGAATTTGCCAATCAGTTGATCAGGTCTCAGTTTTTCTTGCTTTATGTACCCAAAAAGTTGCAAATCTTCTGCCAATAAGCTGCATCTTCCATCCATCCACGATTTCTTTTAATACCTTCCAGAGATAAATGAAAGCATTTTACTGTTTTCCCTGCAAAACAGGCAGTCTATCTTGGTGCAAAAACAATGAAAGCTTGATTTTGCTTTGCAAACTATTCAAAGAGGCAACATTGAAACCCTCGGCTTGTTGTTTATCCCAGAATGTTCCTGTTTCCTCTGCAAAAGGCTAGTAACCACTCGGTGTCATGTTTGAAAAGAAAATTACTGTTCAACCAGGCTCCGATTAAAATACCATATATCTTCAGAATCTTTTTTCCCACCTAAGAACCCTGGCTTGTAGGTAGAAAATCTTTGTAGCTTGTTGTAGTTATCTACAATACAAGCATATGTACATGTAAATATGCACTTTTGCTGTGGCTTCCCAGTCACTCTTTGACACATACAAGTCATGTCGATTTTCTTTATTCTGATATAGCTGATACTGAACAGCAGTTTGATCTAATTGTCTGCTTCTTTTGGTTTTGTCATGTGAATAGATTGGAGCGTCCAAGCTACTGTCAGCTGGATACTGTCTGAGACCTTAGGGAGTAGGAATGTGGCGATTATTGCCGAGGAAGATGTTCAGACTCTCTCCAAAGCTGATTCAGCTGGCCTATTAGAAGCTGTAGTTCAGACTGTGAATGATTGTCTAGCTGAAGCACCTCGTTTTGGTCTTAAAGCTCCAGGAACATCCCTTGGCAGTTCAGAGGTTCTTGAAGCAATCAGTCGTTGCAACTCAACAGGGGGCCCTAATGGAAGGTTTTGGGCACTTGACCCTGTTGATGGTACATTGGGATTTGTTCGTGGAGATCAATATGCTGTTGCTTTAGCTTTGATAGAGGATGGCGAAGTTGTTCTTGGAGTTCTCGGTTGCCCCAACTACCCAATGAGGAAAGAATGGCTCAGTTATCACCATCGCTATCATAGAATTATTTCTAAGTTGACCCCACCAACATCAGAATCTTGGGATAAAGGCTGTGTGATTTATACAAGAAGAGGCAGTGGTGAAGCCTGGATGCAACCTCTAATACAAGGACATAAGAAGCTAGTGTGGCCAAACTCTGCAACGCCAGTCAAAGTATCCACCATTGAAAATCCAGCACTGGCAACCTTCTGTGAACCAGTTGAGAAGGCAAATTCAAGCCACTCCTTCACAGCAGGACTAGCTCACAGCGTTGGGCTTAGGTGCATATGCTTTTCATTCCTCCTTTCCTTTAAATTTTTCTGTTGCCATCCATGAAAATGATAGCAAAGTTCAGCTTTGACTTTTAAATTTCCTCAATTCTTCATTGAATATTGAGATTTAATCTACATGTGAGTTCATGCATCATTTGCTTAATGCAGGAAACAACCATTGCGAGTGTACAGTATGGTGAAATATGCCGCGATAGCTCGTGGAGATGCTGAGATTTTCATGAAGTTCGCCAGGGCTGGCTACAAGGAGAAGATTTGGGATCATGCAGCTGGTGTTATTATCATTCAAGAGGCCGGTGGTGTGGTTACTGATGCTGGTGGACGTCCACTGGACTTCTCAAAAGGTATGTACTTGGAAGGTCTTGATCGGGGAATAATTGCTTGTGCTGGAGCCAAATTACATGAAAAGATTATCAGGGCTGTGGATGCTAGCTGGAACTCCTCTAGTTTGTAAGGCTTTTGTTGCATATGATATAAATACATGCAAATAAGGTTACTAGACAGGATGGGGAAATGATTGGTTTATTAACATTCCTATTCTTGTTATATAAAGGATCATAGAGACCAGCTAGCATCTGTAACACGCCCTTGTGAGGTTCTGTTCTGTATGCAGACTGTAGGGTAAAAAACAAAAACCTCCATTGTAAAGAATGCTTTCAAATCTATGCTCCCGTCAGCAATTTGCAAGAATATAAATAAATGATGGTGTTCAAGTTCTCTTCGAAACATTAACATGAAAATTTCCTGACTTCTCACAGCTCGAGCTAACATGATAAAATATACAGTGAGCTCCCATGTGACTTGCAACTGGATACAAATTGCATGGATGATTAAGGGCAACCACATCTATTAGCTTTTCACAACGTTAGGAGACCAAAAGCCTCCCAGGCCCAGGGGCAGATAGCCATCCCATTTTGAATTGTGGCTCTGGGTTGCTTATGCAGATATAACTGGAAAGTGAGCCAAAGCCCAGATGGTTAGCTTTCAAAGACAATTCACTATAATATAATTCAAGTGTAAACCTAAAAAGAAAAAAGGCCCTGAAATCCTGGACATGCATGAGGTTGTAGCTGGTTTCAGCCGATTTTGAGATCTTACAAGATTAAAAGTCCAATACCATCTCTCTGTTATCTGTCACCACTCAGACCAACTTGGTTACTTGCTCTGTGTTATTGCCACTCCTCTCTTGTCCTGCCCATGTAGGATGGCAAACACGTTGACATGGGTCTACTGCTTGAACATTTGAGGTCAGAAATCAGAAGAGATCTTGAAAAATAGTGGAATTCACATAGGTAATGGATTTTTCAGCAACACAGGCGTTATACTTCTTCTGTTTGGATATGAATCCTAGATGATAATATAATTAATTACAAATCCATTTGTTTTGCGAGCCAAACCTGCAGAAGTAGGCTTTATACTGTTACACGATGACTAATAGCTGGTTTTAATAGGCATTCAAGTCCAAGCTATACTTGATCCCGCAGTCTGGCCTGAAGGTCCTGTAAAAGCACACCATTGGGTGTTGGTCCACCAAAATGGAAAACTACTCAGGCTTTTGAATCCTCGGATTATTTTTTATTATTATTATCACAGCATGATATCATTTGAATTTTTTTTTTTAAGTAAAATAGTATTATTTTTATTTTATCGATATTTAACTAAATATTATTATTTTTAAACATGATGACCACTGGTCGGTTGGATACAGTTATATAATCAATCAATTATTTCATGAATTTTTTTAAAAAATATATTTTGAATAAAAATATACATCTTTGTCCAATTTATAGACTAAAAAATAAACTTCAATTAAAATCTTAAAAAGTTATTGTTTATACAGTAATTTTCACTGGTAATTTTGGTGTGAGTCTGTTATAACTAAATGAGTATATGCTCCAGATATATTATATGAATGGTCTAACATATATATCATGGGCCAATAAAACAGATCTATGTATGGAAAGAGTTCTAGTTACGCGCAGATCAGAATAATGACTTAAAAGGATCATAACTTTTTATTCAATTATTGGATCACGCTCAAGTTTTTAAAGAGGTTTCCAGAGGTTTTTTTTTTTAAATATCTATGAAATTGCTACTTCGACTTTTAGATCTTCAGATTTTAAAAACCTCGTCTTGGGCTCTGCTTTTGATAGTTTTTATAGTTTTATGATTTTTCTTACAAACTGATCCACTAGTTTAATAAACAGATATACTAGTTAATCTTGAATTTAAATAAATTTAATTATTATAAACTATGATATTAATTAAAATTATACCGCGGTTTTTAACCATTACATTCAAAATTATGTTATTTTACCACCAATAAAAATTGCTTTGTGTTATTTTGTCATTTGTGTGCATTTTACATGCTAATTGACAAATTTATCCCTGATGTAGCTAGTCTGATACCTGGCACTAAAATGAAACCGACGTCACTATTTTACCAAAAAAAGAAAAAAAAAAGAAGTCTAAAACAGGCCTTAAAGAAAGCATGATCCTATTAAATTCGGATCCTAATATTGACTTTCAGTCCATTCTGTATCATCTTACAATCAATCTTGTGGGGCAGGACCATTAGTGGCTCTGAGCTGGCTAGATAGAAACGAAACCAGTTCTGTACATTTCTTCAATTTTCAGTGCTTGCCTTCCTGTAATATTGGCAGGAAAAAGGAACAATTGGGTACTGGTTTTGACAAATTAGGGATCGTTATTTTCCTCCAGAAAAGGCCTATGAGCAACCCCATATGTTACTCTTCCTTGAATTGTCCAGTATCCCACCATGGAAATTGTCCAAGCAAAAGGGCTTAAAAAAGAAGAAGAAGAAGCTATCGACGTCATGAAAATGGAAGTCAGGTGATTTCACCATATATGAACCATGACACAGCTTGGGAAGTGCTATAGTTTTGGCATGCAATACCTGCACAAAATTGCAAATATCATAATATCATAATCTTGAAGGATAGTTTAACTGAAGAGTTTGTTATCTAATAATTATAAGTTCGAATCTTTTAAAAACCATTAAAGATTTAAATGAGAACATGTAAAATTAAGCAAAACACGCATAAACTAACAAGAAATATCAATATATGCAAATCTGCAGTAGGGGGCTGGCGGTGATAAGATGGGCCAGGAGATCCTTAAGCCCGCTGATTTTTTCCACCAAGTATAATTAATAAGGCTACTGGTAAAATCAACTGCAGCAATCAAGCCAGAAGTCAATGGTGTCTTAATTGCCAAGAACAGCCCCAGCCAAGATCTAAAGCAAAATAAATTTTGACTCTGGGAAGTTTCTAGTGGAGGATGGTACGGTTGGTTCTTGGTTCAAAATTGAGTAAATGTAGTTAGGTTTCATGTGCAGAGAAATTGAAGGATGTGATTTAAGTACTAACAGGCATGTCTGTATGGATTTGATCAAGACGTCAAAACTAGATCAGTGGTCGGCCCTCCCTTTAAATGCTCCAGCTTCTCTTGTCTCGCTACTTGCTTGACGCATACCCTAGTTAATGGACACAGTATTACATGGGTCCTCAGGTTATGTATCTTAATCTTCCGCCTTGGCAGTACATACAAAATCAAACTGTTCTTCAAAAAGTAGACGCATTTCTTGGACTCGTTTCCCGAATTCCAGAAAAAAAAAAAGCTAAAACTTTGAATATCTAATGCAGCCTTCAATTTGATGCCTGAACAATATCATACACAGGATCCAGCGTGATACAATGAAAGACCAGGTGCACATCATTTGACTTTGTCCATTATCTGGACTCGTGCACCGAATTGGAGTGTGTATGGATAATGCATGCGATCTATGATTGCGATCTTTACGTGTGAGCTTCGTCTTTTTTTTCAATGAATTTGCAGATTGGAAGTTCACCACATTCATTCCATTTAATAGTGTTGTAGCTATCAAAATTATAGCTATTAAGAGTGGTGTTATAGCTATGATTTCTGGTGTTTTTTTAAAATATAATTATTCTAATATATTATATAAAGAAAATACTTTAATATATTTTTAAATAAAAAATAATTTTAAAAAATTAACATTATATATCACAAGCATTGAGAGATGACAAATGCAAGTGCCATAATTGCAGCCGACCTACTCGACTCATGGAGGCCCTCTCCTTCTCAACTACCCTCCACCCCTAATAAATGCATGCTTTACCTTTAAATATTCCTTCGCGCTCTCTTCTCACCTTATCACACTCTCAAAAAACAACCTGTCATTTGCAAAAATGAAAACCTTAACAATCTTCTTTCTTTTGGCTCTTTTGCTTGTTTCATGTTCACTATCCACAGAAACCCGACCCGACCCAAAAACGTCCACAAAAGGAAAACCCATCAACCAGAACAACAAAGCTAGCGGGAATGACGGTGGGGTCTTTGGATCCGGATCCGGCTTCGGTATACCCGGGTTTGATTATGGTTGGGGTAACGTTGGCGGTGGGTATGGAGGCGGGGTTGGTGGTCCAAAGGGAGGGAGCTCTAAAGGTGGCGTTATAAAGCCCAGCGTGGTGTGCAAAGAGAAAGGACCGTGTTATAAGAAGAAGCTGACATGTCCTGCCAAGTGTTTCACCTCCTATAGCCGGTCAGGGAAGGGTTATGGAGGAGGAGGAGGAGGTGGTGGGTGCACCATAGACTGTAAGAAGAAGTGTGTTGCTTATTGCTAAGAGGAAGCTGAAGAAGAAATGGATTATGGCATGGCAGCCAGTAGCTAGTAATATTTCTATTATTATTAGTGATCAAGTATGTAACCATGGCGTGTTATGTTGAATATACTTATATTAAATAACATGGAGTGAATATATATATATATGGGTTTATGAGACGTAAGATTTTGCTTGATCCTCCCTTTCTTTGGATGGATTTAGTCCATGAGCGCTGGTGGTGTCTTCTGTGTCAGTTTAAATGGAAGGCATGGATTTCTGCACGACTTCCAAAATTAGCAAAGATTTTGGTGGTGTCTTGAGTATCTGTAATGGGGTCTGTTTATTTAATGAAACGCACAAGTTTCTGCACGACTTTCCAGGTATGGTGATGGCATGCCGCGTGAGACTTTTACATGGTAGAGATATCAGCTCTTCATTGCGTTCCATCTGCCATTCTGGCTCTGGGAAGATTTTAAATAGAAAGAGAAGTGGTAGCAGATGTTGGTTGTTTGCAGAGGCCACTCCTCTCGTCAAATCTTTGCTTTGTTTTTCTGTAAACTAGGCTCTGGGTTATTTTCTTACCGATGTAAAAAAAAATGATGAACTAGGTTGTTAAAATTGAGTTAACTTATAAAATTATGTATCTAAATTATGTATTTAATGTATTAGATCAGATTAAAAAACTTAAAACTAGTAAAATTAAATTTTATTTATAAGTTAGGTTTAAATTTAATCTTAAAATATCTACATTGAGTATAACTTTTAAATTATATATTGTATAAAATTGAAATTTTATAAAAAAAATATTAGATAAATTATTAATTCAAATGAAGTTAAGAATTTTTAATTCAAAAGAAGTTGAGGAGGGTCGAACTTAGTAAATAAATATATTAAAGAATTTTAAAGGTTTATTTTATTATTAATTTACATTAATTAATTATTAATTTAAACTTATTAATTTGGAACTCAAAATATATCTATCAAAATTTATTGTAGGTCTATCAAAATTTATTGTAGGTAAGAATAACCAGTTGTCATTCAATTTATATATATTTTTTATCTTTTAGTGATTTTTTTTATTAAAAAATTTTATTTTAAAACTTTTTATTTTTATATATTATTAATTTATTAATCCATATTATCTATCTCTATCATTATATTTATATCACTTATTGGTTATAATATTGTTAATTTATTTTATCAGATTTTAATGTAATTTAATTTTTTAATTAGAATTATTAATATATAATTAATTAAAAAAATTATTTATAATTTTACAATTCAAATTTATATTATATTTTTATGCTATGTTAAAAAATATTTTTAACTCGATGCAATACTTTAAAAGAATATATATAGTAAATGAGAGGCCGTACGCATTATAAAAGTCAAAACACCATGAAGTGATGATGGAATGTATTTAATTTAATTAAAAAGTAAAATCTCTTAGAAAAACAACCTTCAACAAAGGATGAAAATAAAAAATTAAATTCACCCTTTACTTTCAAAACAATAAAAAGTTTATAATTAACAAAATATTAGTTGATAAAACCAAAAAACAAATGAGTTTTTAAAAAATCAAGTACATCCAGATAAATTTAATCCCAGCAAATTTAATAAATTTATGAAGTTATGAATTTGATAAATCTCTTTCTCAAGGACTCCCCTTGCATTTTAAACATAGAGGGTAACGTGGCAAGCAAACAATCAAAGCCTCGCCGGTTGTTTTCTAAGACATTTTTTGGGTTCTAAAGCCCCGTGAAATGTTGAATGAAGTTGAGCTCTCTGCAAACACCAACTGGATAATCCCATCCATGTTTCAACGATTGAAAGGAAAAAAAGCCAATTCTACAAAAAAATAATTAACTGTAATCTCAGCAAAACATTTACAAGGATATGGCACCCAGAAGTAAATGTAACATAAAAAGAACTGGTCCAACTAAGCCAGGCTCAAGCAGAGCTGTGTTTCTCCCAAATTTACGTGGTATCCCAATTTCATGCAGCTAATGGAATTTACAACCTAAATCCACACAAGGTCCGCCATGATGCTTTCTTCCTAGAGCCATGGAATCAAATTGCTGCCCTCAATGCTCCTCTTGCAGCTTCCCGCTTCATCTCGGCAGCTTTACCACTTCCACGGAAGTACATGCCTACTTGCTGCGCAGCAAATGGGAACAATGGTGTGACGTATGCTTTCATGAAAATTCTAAATGCTAATGGTGGATATATGTTATTATAAACAACTCATCACAAGGAAAAACGTGGAAATGTACCTGAATAACCCAGATGCTCAGCAGTGATTCAAGACAGAAACAACCGAATCCGATGAAGTAGAAAATCTATAAGCAAAAGTAAAAAATTAACCATCCGGGCTACAGAAAGTAATGCCATGTTGTTTCTAGCAATAAAACCAACGTCACAGTGGATAACTAACAGAGCAAAGTAGAAGGAACAAAGCTAGGAAAAAGCAAAAGAAAAGGAAGGGGAGGTCTAACTTGTTCAAGCGCATAGTCATTCAAAAACAAGGATTCGGAAGAAATAGATAATCAGCAAGAAACATCACAAATTGATATCAGAGATCTTACCCCAGCTAAAGCATTTTCACCAACAACATCGACTGCAGCCAGGATACCACTGATTCAAAGTCCCACAACAAAAAACCATTAGCCACAAAACTTTAAAGGATTTTGCATTATAAAGAACGATGATTTTTTGAAATTCACAAGAATACTAGTGTGAAAACGGTAGTTAAAAATAATTGAAGAAACCTACGTGAGAGACTTTCCCTTGAAAACTACAGGTGGAGCAACAGCAGCAAAGATACAGAAGCCAATGTGAAGCTGGGGAAAGAAGGACGGAACAAAAGGTTAGATATTCAATTTTCATTTTCATAGCAGATAAGCTGTACAAAATATAAAAGACAACCAAAAACACCAGCAAGATTAAAATATACCGCATAAAACATGAAAAACCATCCGAACCTCATAGCACTCTCAGTCCTGCATGAAGGGTTTAAATTGATTGGATAAAAGAGAGAACTTAATTCAACAGAACAGTATACTGCAGTATTTCTACGTTTTGAAATAACTATACATGATTATCCGTGTATGGAGGTAAATATCTAGATTAACAATATCCTTTGTTCACATTTTGTTTCAATCATCTAAACGTAAATCATTGGATCAGAATAATCTTGACAATGAAAGTACATCATAAACATACATTCACCAATAATCTGCTACTTTTCAATGGTCTCATATATTTCAAGCTTCAAAACAACACCTTTTGACCTCCCTGACATAAACCAGCCTTGTCTTCCAAGGTTTTGAAAAACAGCTCATAAAGCACAGTAACTCAACTAAGCCTCGGTCCTGAACTAGCTGGTTTTTTTTTTTTTTTTTAAGGGTTTACTCTTCAGCCTAGTTCAGACTTAAGAATCACACATAAGTAGAAAAAAAACAAGGGAGGTAAATACCTAAATGCACGATAGAGTGGACGATACCACAGAACATAAGCTCCAGGAACTCCTGCTATGAAGTAGATAACAGAAAGAAACCAGATGTTTACCCCTGCAACAAGTGATGTTTCAAGATGAAGAGAATTTTAAAAACAAAATAGATAATGGAACACCTTGCAAACACAGGATAGATGAGGCACAAGTTTCCTAACTAACCTCCTCCTTTAATCCATAATGTTGTAACAGATATGACATTCCAGAAAAGACAAAAAGCCATTCCTGCACAAGATCACCACTTATACTGAGCCATTTCACAATGTAATTGTGCACAATTACATCAAAGTTATTATAATAACGAAAAATAATCACATTGGAACCAGTACTATATGCATACTTCAATCAATTAGATCGCCTTTTTGCTAATGAACTTTCCATCTTACACATGATATTAGTTGTAATCTAGGTCTGAAGCAGAAGTGTAGCGTGGATATGACATGATGCAAATTTCCCTCGGCTATATGGTCTGTAAGGAAGGTAAATAAGCAAGTGTTTCTGTGCAAAGATGGCATCACAGAACAAGGGGAAGAACAGAACCCAATTTAGACCCAGGAACAGTGAGTGCTTTTAATTACAAGGCAGCATGGAAAATGATAGTCTTTCCTTGGGGTGTAGGCTGGGAGCTGGGAGGAGAATGGTAGGGAAGGAGGGGATGGGAAGAAAAAGATACACTTCATGCAGATGATCTCAGATTGTCACAGGGTCATAGCTTAAAAAACCTTGTGGATGCTTCACGTTTGAAAATTATCCCATTTGAAAAAAAAATATTGAGCAGAAACACAATGAACACATGTAATTCTTGTACTAACAGCCACAGCAATACAATACACATAGATCTTCCTGGTTGGGATACTTAAGAGGGCCAAGGCGCATGCCCTGGACCCCATCCAATAAACTAGATAGCGGATACCTTAAAATAATTGGAGAAATATAACAAGAATTCCATATCTAAAAATTTCAACAAGGATTTGTCAGCCAAGCTTCCAACCTTGACAAGGATTTGTTATTATGAAAAAAATGGAAGGAATGTAGATTTTCAAACCCGGAAGTGTTCAAAAAAATGGACTTCTGAAGTAGACGCTGACAACATCAGTTCACAGATCCGGATGGAGGCTCACATACCTAGAAATGTTGTAAACGCAACATATTGAATTTTCTGTAGATGAACTGGTATTTCATTTGCAATATCATGATGGATAATTGGGAAAATGGTGGCCAATTTTTCTCTTCCAGGACAATTCCAGCTGTGAATGGAAAGAGAGAACTAAAAATGTCAATTGCATGACAGAACTAGTGCACCAATCAACCATACAAGCAAAGAGAATCAGTCCAGTTGTTCAAAAAATACGTGCAACTAGGTATTCACAATGCAAAAGGTAGTCTTGTAGACAAGCATCATCAGAAACAAGGAACAATTGGCGAGTGTTGCAAATAAAATACGCCTACTCATTTTAACACCAACCAAAGTACAAAGGACTTGGTTCATTTCCTTATTCATCTTTCAAAGAAAATATCCTATGCCAGATGATGTGAAAAGGCATGATCAAAAGCATATTACCTCTAGCAGCTGCATCTTCTCTCCTCTTCACCTCCTGTTTAGCACCAGAAGGCAGATTAATGAGATGAATAGAATGCAAGGATATGAAGCGAGAAGAAAGTCACAAAAGAAAATCATCCATAATAAGTTTAAAAGGATGACAGAACTAATCAATATCCAACCTACAAGATGTCCAAAAATTATGGTGGGATGTTATATAAATTAAAAAAAAAAAAAAAAAAAAACACTGCTCTGCACTGAAGCTTTTATAGCAGTATAAAACAGGTTCTATTAATAAACCAAAACCAGAACATAAATACATTTTCAAAAGGCAATTTCACATCCTTTAAAGACCTTTGACAACACAAACCATAATTGTAAGGATTCATAAATGTCTTCCTTCTAAACAACTTTGTTCAGCGCAAAAAAAATTAATTACAGTTGCACTTGAATATCTAACACTTCTATCAGAACATACCTGCTCCCGCCTTCTCAGTTCAGCCTCCTTAGCTTGAAGTTCCTTCTCTTTCTTCCTTAAGTCCTAGATTCATAACATACTATTAAGAAAAAATCAAGTATAACACTAACTATACAAATGAAAAAATGGACTCTGGTTTTCACCAGAAAGAGAATTTCGCCCATACCGCAGGTGCATCAATAGGAATGTCAACTGTATTGCCGTAATTGTAAAAGTCAGCAGGTTCAGGAGGAAGTGGTGAAAGCCTCGAGTTTGATGCAGGAGGAGCACTCTAGAAATTACCAATATCATGAGAAAGAATTCCAGAATTCAATAAACAAAAGATTGGTACCAGAATCTACTGGTTCAAAATTGAAATATATGTCAATTTTTGCAAGAATTAGGCTTACTGATGTGTTAAATGCACGCCCACCATACTTCGATTGCCCTGATGCTTTCGATCTCACAGCTGGGTCCTAATGATAAAAAAAAAAAGACCAGATTAAAATTATCAGGCTCTTGAAAAATACAAGGCAAAAGGCCAGCCATCTAATTCCTGAAAATGATCCTGATCCACGTTAAGCACCAGCTTATCTCTCCCACCAGCATGGATTACTCACATTTTTTTTAAAAAAAAATATGATGTCTATTAATATTTAACAACCTTCAACCACTACATAATTTGATCAATAATTCAGATGCACAAGATCACTCAAGTCTTGATTAACGGTTATTACTGATAGGTGGAATAATTAACTAAGCAAAGTAATCAAAATTAAGCAATAATTAAATTTCCCTAACAAAAAGTTCAATCAATCACAGAACCATAAAAGTCAACCACAAAAAAGACCTCACTAAACCCTGTGATTCTGAGAATTCTCCCTTTAATCACTTCTAAAACCTACAAAACACTCATAAACACTTCCAAGAGAACACCAAATGGGACAAAGAACAAAGAAGACTGAAGAGAGGCTTACAGAGAAAGGGTTAACTTCTTCTTCATCAAAAGGGTTAGGATCGTACCGACCAGCCATCGCAGAAACCAAGGTGAAGAGAGACTCCGAAACCACCAAAAAAAATAATCAAACTTCAAACAGAGAAAGTGAAAGAGAGAAGGCGAGAAGGAGCTTAGGCTAAGGCTTGTTGGGTAGTCAAGGAAGCAAAATATTTCAAATAAAATAAATGAAATGTTAAGGTAGGCAAGGACAACAAAGTCAAAAAAATCATACAGTTCTAGAGAGAGAGACTTGTCTCTGGTCAGCTTCTTATACATGTACGGTTGATTATTTTTTTGTTCGTTGTAAGAAAATGGAATTTTGCAACGGGCAAATGAACCTCTTGTTTTCTGACATAACGATCTTTGTTTCTGCGGTTCGTTTTTAATTTATTTTTAAAAATATATATTAAATTTATTTTTTAAAATGTTTTTTTAATAATTTTAATATATTAATATAAAAAATTATTTTAATTCGATTTTAATTGAAAAATATTCTTGTAAAAATACTTTTCACCACGTTACTAAATATAAAGTATATATTTCTTTCTTTCTTTTTTGAAAAAAAATCAGTTTAAAATTATTACAAACTTAAATTTATTTTTATCTTTTTATTTAAATTTGTGTTTACATTTGTTTGTTGGTCGGTTGTTTTGAAAAGAAATAAATGAATTTGAATTTGAATTTATCAGCTACCTTTTGTTTTAATCTTTGTCTTGTTTTGGACATCACTGATGATGTTTTTCTTAATGGGATTTAACTTTTAGGAAATTTTTGGATTTTTGTTCAATGATAAGGAAGTTATATTTTTTTAATCTTTATAACTAATAAAATTCATAGCAATTTTTACTTTTTATGGTCTAATTTGGGATTTGAAATCTAGCAACTAGTAAATTTTTTTATTATTATTATTATTATGAGTGTTCGAACCAGTTTATACACATTTCAATTAATTTTATAAATTTTAATACAAGTTTTTAGTAACAATCATATTAATAATCAAGTAAATTTTATTTTAAATTTATTTAATTTAGACATAATTCATGATGTCAGTATGCGCATTTATGGCTCAAGCAAGCATAGGGGTTTTTTGTAGCAGATTATTTTAAGATCTCACAATAATTAATATTTATGAATAAAAAAATGTGCATTTGTGTGCCCGACATGCAGGGCAATAATGACATAATATATGAGAGGGTGTTTGAAAATATAATAAGAATTATATTAAAATAATTTTAAAAAGAATTTAATATTATTATATTAAAATAATTTAAAAATATAAAAATAAATTTTTAAAAAATATTATTCGTTCGAAACAACTCCTAGAGATGGAGATGGGAATAGCGTAAGCATCAAGAAGGTGCGAAGAAGGGTAGGAAGGAGTCAATATCTGTTTTCAAGAACAGTACAACTTTCCAAACCGTGTTTTTTGAAAAATAAATAAAATTAAAGGCTCTAAAATGAGGGTTGAATTCAAAGTTTGGAATGCAGTCTGTGTAATCTTTCGTGAGCCTAATTTGAAGCTATAGCCATGTCGAGAGAGAATAAACCCCATGCTTTTCCATAGTTAATATAAAATCATTCGCCGAGCAATTTATTTTTTTTTAATTTTTTTTTGATAAAGTTTCACTTGAAGAGGCCTCAAAGAATTCTTAAAAAAATCATTCATAAACGTTATCAAACAGTTTAAATGCTTGGATTGAAATTTTAATTTACACTTTTGAGTGTTAGTGGACTCAAATCTTAATTTCTCTTCAAAATTCAAGCTTTATATATATAATACAAGTCCTTGCATTAGTATTTTATTGTGGATTAACATAATAAAATCAATTTTTTCAAAAAAATTATTTTACTCTAGTCCCTTAACTTATTATTTTTTAATTAGTTCTTTAACATTACATTTCTTTGAAATTGTTAGTGGTGATTTGTTTTCATGCCTGCATGTGGGGGATTTGTAGTATCAAGACAATATTCTGACGCTCGGTTGATGCTTAGTTTAGTAAAATAAAATTCAATTTTATTGATTAATAAGAATTAGAACTTTAATTACCAAATTCAAAACATAAACAAATATTTAGTTCCTTTTCCGTGTTAAGATCAGGACTGCATTGTGCGTTAAAGGAAAGTATTTTTTTTACACTTAATTTTTGTTTTCTTTTAATATGATACTTTCACATTGATTTTATTTGAGATTTGACTTTGTATTTTGTTTTGGTTGTCTAAGTATTAGGCTTCTACAATATCAAGAGAAAAATTTGGTACTTAATCGATACTTTGTTTTGCAAAAAAAAATAAAAATGCTAGTGTTAACGGACCACAATTGTGGTCCCTTAAATGTGGTGCTTAGTTTCAATTGCGATCCCGTAAGTGTTAAAAGACCATAATACAAATATAAAGACTAGAATAAATAGGTAGGGCAAAAAACATCATGCATCCATCAATGAGAGGCTTTTATGATATTTAGGCAACATGCGAGCCATAACCAGGGACCACAATTGAAACTAAGCACCAAACTAAGCGCCACTTCCATGTCCTTCTAGGTGGTGTGAGGCATGTATGAAGGGTTGTGACGGTTAGGCTCTAATGAGATTTTTTTTTTCTTTCTCTTTCTCTTCTTTTTTTTAGGGAATTGTGTTAGCCTGCAAAGATTCAGAAGTGCCCTGTCATTTGTTATTTGTATCAAATATGATTATTGTTTTTTTATTGCTATTTATTTTGTCTTGAATTCTTTTTTTATTGATTTGTTTTTCAATTTCGTCTATTAGCATTGGGTTTTATTTAATTTTTATATCAAATTTTATTCCTTAGTTTTTTATTGCTCTTTATCAAATTTGTCTTGTCCTTGTTACTGTAATTAACACTAATTTTAGTATTTGTTATTTGAATAACAAGATCAATTTTAAAAATATATATTGGATATGATATCAAAGATAATACCCTTTAACAAAATTAATTCGAATTGAATTATAAAATCCTTGAACACACTAATCTTTGAAAATAACTTTAACCTTTGAAAAAATGTCTAGGCCAAATATGATTATTAAATTTAATCTTATATGTCAACCTTAAAGATCCAACTATTTATCTAATTCTAGTTTAAAATTAATATTATGAGAGTTTTACTGACATGATATAACTCGGTTGACTTAATTATTTCAAAGACGACATGGATTATTGGTAAAAAATATGGTTTAACCTTAAAAGAATTTCAAGACGACTTCATATTAGATCGACTCGAGCTTTGCAACTTAATCCTTAAAACCCGCAACACGGATCATGGACTCCAGTAGGTTTAATAACTTTATTTTCTTAAGTTATTTTTTACTTAATGATATGACAACAAAAATAAACGCTCACAGAATCGAGTATTAACTAAATGTTAGGATGTTTGTTTGAGATTGCAATATTCTCATTAAAAGCAAACTGAAACAAATTAAAAAGATTAATTCAAAATCAACTAAATATTGAATGATGAAATTGATAAAAAAAAAAAAAACAAAAAACAAAAGGGATTCAACCGAAAGAAAAGAAATGGAAGATGGAATTTTTTTAAAAAAAAAGAACTTATTTGCATTGTTATTAAACCGGACCTAACATGTCAATCTTTAAAACTCTTAACTCAACTCTTTGTCTAACCCGAGATTAAAATTAACTCGTATGTGAGTTGACTTGGTGGGTCCAAAGGCAACTCAGACGAAAATAAAAGCATTGTTTGACTTTAAAATAACTTCAAGATGACATTTTTTCTTAATATTAAGACGATAATTTATTTGATCAACCCGAGTTTTGTGAGTTGGCTTTGTAGCTTAGCTCGCAAAATTAGCCACCCGGATCCTGAACTCCATTAAATTTAAAAAAATTATTTTTTGTAAAAAAGCTATTTTTATTTAATGATATGAATATATAACAAAATAGACACTTGCAAAAATTATCTACCAACAAAATGCTGAGATTTTTATTTGAGAATACAATAACTTCACATAAAAAACTAAAATAAATTATTACAATCAATTCAAAAATCAATAAAATATTGAAGATTAAAATGGAGGGAAAAGTGGATTTTTTTTTAAAAGGGAAAAATGTTAAAAAAAAATTAATAAAAATTTTCACTGTTCATATTTTAGTTGAGAGAGTAATGAACACAAATTGACAAAAGACGTGTATTTATAAAGTTTCTTTTCTTTGTGTTTTTTTCCCAGTATTCAAAACATATCAAGATTGTTGCTTTACAAGGATTCCTTAAAAGACATCAATGCATACTGCACTGTCGCTTATAATCAACAGATAAATTAACAAAATATATATTAGACAAAATCAAAATCTGTTATATCAAGACAGAAGCTGTTTCCTTTTTATTTTATCTACTGCACTTAACTTTTATTATTTATATATATATGGTATCTGCATAACAAAACCCAGACAGCTTCCCTTGGCAAGGGCCTGGTTGATTGAGTGAATTCTTGTTTGAATCCAGCTCCCTCAATCTTACTTTTTGAACAAACATGCGTGTTATTGTGTTCCTACAGAAATCACTGCCCAGTAACGAGGAGATAACAGAAACTATTCCATAAATTCTAAAGCATTTGAGAAGTTTGAAGACTTGGGAACCTGATAATGGTGATCATTTGATCGAAACAGTAACTAAAATCAGCCTCCATGTTGCAATAACTTGCAGAGCTTGAGCATTCGTCGTTCCACTATTCGGAAAGAGAAGGCATTGGCCATTGTCAATTATCTTCCAAGGATCAACTGTCTTGATTCTAAGTGGGGCCTTGCACGCTTGAGGAGAATCCGGTAATGACATAGGTTTTCCTTATAGCTTACGAATTCCTAGTTTAGTTTTGAGGATCTGCCAATTTTTTTTGTAAACGTTCAAAGTTTTTTACATTTTTTTATTGGATACAAGTCATTGAACGTTGAATGTCATCTATGCATATATCATAAATTTGCATAGTTCAGGACAAAAGATGGCCTGTCAAATTACTTAGTACATGTATGATCTGGTGATGGTGTAACCCACTTGCAGTCATATTTACTCTCAGAAATCCTAATAGAATCATATGGGGTGATAAATTAACACGGATGAACAATGGAACCATCTCCGGAGATATACTGTATAGCTGCTATGGCAAAGCATGTATACTTGCTGCATAAGCCAAATGCTGAGCATTGATTCAGGACTGAACCCACCAGAACCGATGAAGTATACACTGTTAAAGTAATTCAGATCAATCATAAAAGGAGGCTAGAATTCTCAATAATATGTTTATTATGAGTGCTTAAGTTAACCTAAATATAAAGGAATTATATATAGGTTAAACTGAAAATACTATTCTACCCTTAATAAATAAAACTAGATAAATATTACTTAACATCTCCCCTCAAACTCATGATGCGGCATCTACAAGCATCGAGAGTTTGCCAACTAGAAAACGAAAACGAGATATGGAATGCGTCTTGATAAAGAAATTTGCAAGGAAGAATGGACAAAAGGCAAAGTAATGGTGCCATGCTTGAGATGATGACGAGTAAGATGACAATCGATCTCAATGTGCTTAGTTCGCTCATAAAAACCGAGTTGTGAGCAATCTGAATAGAACTCTGGTTGTCACAATTCATAGGAGTAAGATGAGAAAAGAAAACTCTCATATCAGCAAGTAACCAACGTAACCAAACAATCTCTTTGGTAGTAGATGCTATGACAGAAGCTGAAGGAAAGTCGAAATACTAGATTTTGCAGAAGCGGAAGACAAAATATCCTCCAAATTTTTTATTTTTCTTGCAGAAACTTAACTCAAATACCAAATTGCAGAAACTGAAGAGAAGATGAAATACCAAAACAATTGCAGAGACAGAACAGAAATACCAAATTGCAGAAGCTGATACCAAATTACAGAAACTGAAGAGAAGACGAAATACCAAAACAATTGCAGAGACATAACAGAAATACCAAATTGCAGAAGCTGATATCAAATTGCAGAAACTGAAGAGAAGACGAAATACCAAATTGCAGAAGCTGAAGGACAGTCGAAATACTAGATTTTGAAGAAGCGGAAGACAAAATATCACTCCAATTTTATTTTATTTTTTTTTGCAGAAACTTAACTCAAATACCAAATTGCAGAAACTGAAGAGAAGACGAAATACCAAATTGCAGAAGCTGATACCAAATTGCAGAAACTAAAGAGAAGACGAAATACCAAAACAATTGCAGAGACATAACAGAAATACCAAATTGCAGAAGCTGATACCAAATTGCAGAAACTGAAGAGAAGACGAAATACCAAAACAATTGTAGAGACAGACAGAAATACCAAATTGTAGAAGCTGAAGGACAGTCGAAATACTAGATTTTGAAGAAGCGGAAGACAAAATATCACTCCAATTTTATTTTATTTTTTTGCAGAAACTTAACTCAAATACCAAATTACAGAATCTGAAGAGAAGATGAAATACCAAAACAATTGCAGAGACAGAACAGAAATACCAAATTGTAGAAGCTGATACCAAATTGCAGAAGCTGAAGAGAAGACGAAATACCAAAACAATTGCAGAAGCAGAACAGAAATACCAAATTGCAGAAGTTGAAGAATCTAAAATAAAGTTTCAGATATTAATTCTTCAGCCGCAAGCACAAAACTTGATCTTTATCCTCCATCTTTTAATAGGTCAAACAACCCATGTCTGATGTTTTGAAAAATGAATATGAAGTTAAGCTTCAAAGAAATGCATTGAGCGTGCTGGAACATCCTACAGGGAATGAAGTGGATGATGATAACGATTTTGATACGAGCAGTGGCTCTGACATTGGTGAACATGATTTTTACAAGGGTAGCGAGTTCCATAAAATTAACAAGCCAATGGTTCGATCAACTAGGCTCTGATACTATGTTAAAGTAATTCAGATCAATCATAAAAGGAAGCTAGAATTCTCAATAATATGTTTATTATGAGTGCTTAAGTTAACCTAAATACAAAGGAATTATATATAGGTTAAACTGAAAATATTATTCTACCTTTAATAAATAAAACTAAATAAATATTACTTAACATACACAACCAATCTCTGCATAATCACCACCAGAAATGTCCAATGCACTCAGAATGCCTTTGAGGGATCTTCCACTAATGGCTATTACAGGAGGAGAAACTGCAGCAAAATGCAGAAGGCAATGTGGAGCGAATAGATGTGGAGAAATAACGCAACACGGAAGCATTTTCTGTCCTCGGAGCTTGACAAAGCGGACGATACCATAACCAGTTTGCTGCTGGAAGTCCACAGACCAGGTTGGCCATTGCGTGGAACAAAACTTTTGTTTCTACCCCACCTGCCATCCGCAAAGTTCAGCAGACACGGCATTTCAAAAAAGACATTCAATCCTAAAAAATGTTGAGAGATGCCACATTCAGCGACATTTTCCAATGGTCATCTATTTCATCTACGACGGGGTTTTACTTAATTCCAAAGTAGATTACTACAATAAGGACATGCTGCCATGAGGAGAGAAATGTTAAATACTCAAGGAATTTGGAAGCTACAAAATCCATGATACGAAGAGAACCAGAAAACCTATTGAAGAGAAGCAAGTATAGATTAAACAGGTAAAACAGGAAAAAGCTTGAGAAGATTTTTTATTTTTTTCCCCCTCTTCGTCTGTACCAGTCAAAGTTGAATGCATGTTTCAACTAGTCCATGGAAAATACTTCTTCACGCTTCCATTTCCTTTAGATTTAAAATAAGTGTTTTCCTTGTACAAATCTAAATCTAACAAGAACACATGGAAATCTTTCGTTCTAAGTGCAAACAGTCCATCTGTAATAACATCTAGCAACAAGAACACGAGTTCAGAAGACATTTTGTCCGCACATCTACCAACATGGACCTAGCAGCATGTCTGGTGACAGTATTTTAGCACTGCAAGACCCGCACATTACCATGCTAAAAAAATATTGACTACAAATAAGACCCCAACTAGAGCCTGATATGGAAGTTCTTAAATATAAACGCTGCAGGACACTAAGTGGAGATCAGAGACTTGGTGAATTGTGCTGCAGTACAGCAGACCTTAAATTTCTTCCCCAAAATAACTCATTGCAGTACAGCAGATCTTAAATTTCTTCCCCAAAATAACTCATTGTTCATCTATAGGTGATACACAGGAATCTATATGCCTTGAATTTGCAAAATTGGAGCAACAAGTAATGAATTAATTATGAGCATCAATAGAAGCTAGGACTAAATTACATGTATAGATAAGACCGTGTGTGTATGATGTAAGATGTAGACCACTAAACTAGGGGTTATGCCGTCGATTAAGCAGTCTTAGTTTTTTAAGAAAAGGATCGACCCAATTTTTGTCCTCCTTTACAGCTTGATTCCAGCGATCCTTAAATATTTGCAGCTCCCACGTTGATTGCCTTCTAATCTGATCAGTCCGTTAAAAGAAAACCACAGTTAATCAAATTACTGAAATGATAGCATAGTTGCAAAGTAACAGTATTAGACCATGCTTTATATCAGAACATACTATTCTATCAGTTTTTAATAGCCAAATATAAGTTGCAGATCTCAACAAAATTAGAATCAGCCAAAGAGCATAACTTGGAGAACATGTAAACAATCAAGGTAGCAATCCTAGACTACTTGGCAGCTCTTCTGCCTATTGCAGGCATTTCATGTCAAGTAGAATAGAAGTATTTAAAATGCTCAAAACATAGACTAGAGGACTATTCTCACCTCCATCCTAGGATCCATGCCTGTAGCACTGTGTCTCTGAAAGTCAGGAGAGAATAAATCAAAAAAGGGAAGGTGAAAATTATAGGAATTAATTGATGCAGCTACAATATAGCATTGATGAAAAAAGATCGTCTATTACACCAAGTATAGTTTACCTTAGTCAACTCTTCTGTATTTGACGCCTAAAGAGAGAGAGAGCAAGATGATATTAATAATAGAAAATAATAAGCATGTGGACAAAAAACACCTAATAAGAAAATAACTGCAATTCCTTTTCTTTTCTTTATTTTTCCTTGAGAGAAAAAGGCGAGCAGGATGACCTTTCTTCCAGGGGGTCCATGCCCACCCAAAGTTTGTATGCCCTTGTGAACAATATATTCACTATCAACAATTCCCACCTTCTTCGTGCGATCTCCCTGTATAATGTCACATCTATCAATGCTATCATAACATTCTTTTCTACATTCACAAGCATACATGGCGAACAAGATAAAGAAATAGATTAAACGAAAAGGTCATCAAGCATTAAAGTACATGAAAATAGGGGTTTGGTTCTATACTTGTAATGTGGTAAACAATGGTTAATAATTATTCTAAGAAAAAGGATCAGCGAGTTACCTTGTCAGCACACTGACTTATTTATATCTGCATTTACTCTCAATTCCTAATTAACATTAAATGATTTCCTTCTAGTGAAAAGGTGCTCAGTCCCCAGGAGGCAGAAAAAAGAAAAAGATCAACTTTTCATTCCTAGCATCTTATGGAAATGGTCTTTGTCAGTGGGTTACGGTGAGGGCATGGCAAGAAGATTCTCTAGTGTGCTAAGGATTTTTCATAACCATAAAATTCTTCCTCCAAAACCACTCATAATCCATCACTCTTCATGAAATTTTCTTACATTTTCCATATCTACTACACAATTTTTATGCTGCTTCATGAAACCACATTTATTTGGCAATAGCCATACCTCCTGCAACCTTTCCTACTACTATCTTAGTTCTGAAAATAACTCTGTTAGCAGCATTGAGCCAAGAATTGAGGGGGAGGAAAATAGTCAGAGAAACTGAAAATAGTCCCAGAAATATCATGTTCAACATACCTGCGCACAATATCCAAGTTTCATATCCATTCCCCATCCATGGACTAGATCATTCTGGAAATTAAAAAAAGAAAGGAAAAGAAGTTCCATGATGTGTTAATCAACCTTAAGGCAAAAGTGCACTTATTTGCAATCATGCTATAGTGGGTAAAGTAGAGCTTAACCACATGTCCATATCTTCCACCTCACAAAGGTAAGTTATATGCAATGCACCATTTATTTACGGAAAAGTGTTTTCTTGGAAAATATTTTCCTAGATTTGGTGCAGCTAGGCAAAATGAGTCAAAGGAACTCATCAGGAAAATATTTTCCACATACCTGCCACATCATCAGAAAACAACTCATCTTTTCAAACAATATCCCCCATAGAATTCTTCTTTTTTTTCCAAAATCAATTTGTTTTGCTGCAAGCAAACAAGGCCTAAATCCTAAATGTTTCTCAACTAAATTTCACTCGAGACAACCTGCTTAGACTAAGAGCATCAAATAGCAAGTCCAGAGGGGATCGCTGGCTTATTGATAGTGTTACATAAAGAAACTTTTTTTACTAGAACAATCAAAACTTAGATTACCTGTATAAGATGCCAAGCACAGTACCAAGCAGATCTTGAAAATACTGGAGCCATACCCTCCACAAATCTACAGATGTGACATAAATAAAATTAGGATTGCTACAATCCTTACAAGAACAATAATGTACATCCTTCAATGGGTATCACAAGTATTGAAGTTCCATGAAAAAATGAACTCAAGGTGTAGCTTCTCAAACGGTCACTAAACAGAACTTCTAGTACTATTTGACAGAATATTAGATTAGTCACCCAAAAGCTTAAGTTGTTAAATAAGGCCAAGTTATGATTTATATAATTTTCTTACATCCTTTCAAGTGAAAACTCTTTGAGCTTGAAATTTGCAAACCCACACTATTGGATTTAATTTTTATCAAATATAATGGGGGTGGTGAGATTTGAACTTGTGATCCCTTGGTCAACAAGACTCTTGGTCAACAAGGTTATGGTACCTTATCAAAGAACCATCTCAACCTAAAAACTTAAGTTGTTAAGTGAGGCCTCAAGATATATTTATATAATTCTCTAACAGTCAACTTTAAAAAAAAAAAACCGAAAGAAAGAAATGATGTTTAGGAATGTCAAATGGAAAGACAATTAAATAACCGAAAGTTAGCCACAAATGAGACAGTAACTGAAATAAGTAGAAGTCAGAAACATAGGATTGCACCAAATTATAAAGAGCAAACGACAAGACATATCACAACTACAGGAATGCAATAGGTTACCCAGTGCATGGTGGCCCCTCACTGACATCAGAACATTTGGTGCTGCCTCTGCGTTCATAAACTCTTCTGCTCATGGTAAATTATTTTGTGTAAGAATTACAATTGTCTACAGAAATTTTAATTTAGTAAAAGCCATGTCATTCACCTATGAAACTTCTTTGTTCTGGCACGAATAGTAATTCTATGATGTATTTCAGTTGAATTTGGGTCCAAAGCTGGCTGAGATATCTCCAGTCCTTCATATCTCACAATTTTCAGGTATCTAGAAAAAAATTAAAAGAAGCAAGAATTATAAATCAATCTTGTTTTTTAAGACAGAGCTTGAGCCTATTCACTTACATTCTCATAAAAAAAAAATTCAAATCAAGTAAGAGCATGGAATTGGTGAACTTCGACAATCCTTGGTCTCTCTCCTAAATTATGTAATTCCAAATTGTCCTAGATATAATAATACTAAGATGGTTCACCAAGTAAAATAAACCCTCCTAGTATAAACATCCTTAGCAAAAGAGAATCCTGTTCCAGCAAGAGTTTGGAGAGCAGAATAAATTGTAGTCATTAACGATCCAAAAGACATGATAAATGAAAGACAAATATTGAATCATGGATATCTGTAAAAGAGTGGTAAAATATAATAAAAATGGGAATGAAGATGAGAACAAGCCAAGTAGTTTCTAATAAATTGGAGTGCTGAGAAGGTCCTAATTGATTAATGTTTGTCAGACTAAGCTATAAGTCACAAGTTTATATTGTAGTGACAAAAGGAAAATATAAAGACAGCCCATTACCAAAGGCTGGCATCATAAACATATGAAAGAGAGAAATGTCCAGCAAACTAACCTTCCTGGATTAAAATGCTCTACCCCGAGATCTTCATCCCATAGAAATATGTAATCATAAATAGACACAACAGCTGGATGCAGAAAGCGTTTTGCAAACCACCTGAAAAGCAAAGAAAGAGAGTTTCTTTTTAGAAAAAAGCAGGAACAATCCAGGAAGAAAAAAAAGAATTTGTCTTCTTTTCATGAGTTTAACCCATGAAATCCTGCCTCCATCTGAACTTTGAAGCTAAATGATTTTGCACCATTTGCTATAAATTAACACTGAAACAGTGTTAATCATCCGTTTACACCATACAAAGAAAGGTGGTAAAAAGTAACCAAAATGGAAATTATCAAGGTTGAACATACCACTTCGTTTGGTTCTTAGCAGCTATGTGTATGACTTCATTACTCCAGTCTAGATCCCACCACCCATCCACTTTGCCATCATAATGAAATAGAATAACTGTAAAATTCTCTGGAAGAAACTGAATTCAATGATATTAGGCAAGAAATGTTCAGTTGATGAAACAAAAACATTAGACAAGACAGTGTGCAATACTTTTTGGACAATACGATTGACATTATCCTTTTGCTTGATGCCAACTGGAATTGCCAGCAAGAATCGACGGGTTGAAGGATCAGCCTGTATTTGAATTCCAAGATAAGTCAAGAATAACACTGCATACATGTTCAATGTTGTTCCAGCACAAGAATCAAGCACTGTTATATAAATAATCCAAATTTATATGGTCAGAAACAAGAACAAAATTCAGACACAACCTTGAATTGATGGCACAGTTCAAACTTCAAAGGGATAAAAAAAAACAACCTTCGACCTTGAACTACTTGTTGACCACAGAGGCTTCAGCTCCAAATCTGAGCTCGCTCGTATAATACCATGAGGCAAACCAACCAACAACCCAGATGCCAAAGCAGATTCCTAAGTCAAAGCACCGGAAGCGTCTTCAGATGCTGATGAAAACAGAAAAATTACAGTACTTTGGAATTTTAATTGGTAGTTCTGAAATTACCTTCAATGAGTCAAAGGGGTACAATTTTTCTTCCATCTGACAATGGTGGAGAAAAACAAGTCAGCAAGCTTTCACCAGGATGTGAGATAAAATGGTAAGAGTTCAACAGAAGTGGCACCATTAAAACACACAGCTAGAGCTGAACCTATTTTCTATGTGAAAAATGCAGCTTAATCTGTACCTAGGGGTAAATACAACAACAGAAAAGCTGTAGATGGACCAGCAAATGACACAAGAAGTTATTGAGATTCTGGACTTGACCATACTAAGTTACATTTCTTTCAGAAGTTTGCAATCATTGTCACCAAGTATCTTCTATATCATAAATATTGGAATTAATGCCTTCATGAACAAAAAAAAATCATCAAATCATTCACCGGTAGAGAATTACGAGCACATTTTGGCTACTTGATTGGTACTTGTAAGTTATAATATGTATAGACTTGATGGGATTTCCATACCTCTGTGTGTTTATACTGATATGTTGTGGTTCTATACACAATGAACAACATTGTTGTAAACAAAAATCCCATAAACGGCAGCTGCTTCATCTTTAATCCGAATTTTACCTGCACCAAGCCGACAAAATTACATCTTAGATGACTACCAAAACAAAGGCAGATTCTGTAAAAATTCCACCTTCTTAGATGCATCCAAGACTGAGAAGCTTAAGTATCGTATGCCATACCCCATCAAAGTAGTTCCTTTTTAGCAATTTCCATGATCTGAATGACGTCATAAGCAGTCAAAGCTTTTACAATGTTCTCATAACAAACTGCAGCCGATGCACAAAAAAGCTGAGACCAATATCAGAAGCAACCCTGATCAAATGCTACTACAACTTTTCCACTAGAAAAAATATTTATGATGAAAAGTTTGCAATTTCACTTTTGGCATAAGATAAAGTTCTAGCTTGATAAAAAACTCAACAAATAATTGTGTAAGCTGTTTTAGCCCAATTTCTTAATTAAGAAAGATTCCCAGAAACCCCCTCTATTGACTATTACTCAATTTTGAAGAACCTTTAATATCCATACTCTCTTTCGGCATATAAACCTCAATTTTCACAGTAACCTTAATAAAAGGTCAAAAGTTGTAAGAAACAAACTTGAATTGGCATCCCAAAATACCCAGAAAGAGAAATGGAAATTAATTTTGTAGTTAGTTAGCTTGATTAGTTGCATGCATGCGATGTTAGTGAAATGCAAAGAAAGAAAGCTTAAACCTTTACTGATCAACTTGTTATTAATGCTAACATAGATTATATGAACTATAGATTCTTGAAATCTCTAATTAATCCCACAAGGAAATAGGAAATCTAACAACGAACACTGAATAAAGACATTGTCAGATGAATTTTTTTTTCTTTTTTTTTCTAAAAAAAGGAAACGAATCTACTTTCAGCGAAAAAGCAGAGTCTTTTGATTTTCATACCTGAGAAATCTATCAATCTAGATAACCCAAAAAAAAAGTTTCAGATCTCGTAAACAGAGAAAACACAAATTTCCAGTTTTATCAGATAATTAAAAAAACTCTCAAACTTTCAAGGAAAAAAAAAAGAAGAAGAAAAAAAAAAGAGGATTCAGCAGCAGCATTGTAGCTATGAGACTATAGCTTGTAAGGATTAAACGGAGAAGGAAGAAAAGATGACAAACCTTGAAATAGAAAAAGGGTAAAAATCGGCGAGAGAAAGCAGCTGGTAATACAAAGTACTAATAATCAAGAAGAAGCAATCTTGCGGGAAGCAGACAAATTTTGGGGCGTCTGATTCCGAAGATCTTGAAACATCAGAGAACGTAGTGTGATAGAGGAGAGAGAGGGAGGGGGAGAGAGGAGAAGCAATGAGAGGTTTACAGAGAGAATCGAAGAGATTAACGTGTAAGAATCACCGTACTTCTCTCATTGTCAATTCTCAAGCAGCACAGTACCGCACCACTTTGTTGTTTAATTTGTTATTATTTTATAGTAATAATGATAGTAAATGAATAAGAATAATTCTTTTGCATGCCGTGTTTTGGGGTTTTGACGTGTTTGGAAAATGAATTTCAAAGAGACGGTGACAGAGAGAAACAAAGAGGTGACAGAGATTTGTTTTGACCTCTCACCTGTTCAAATCTTGACTTAGGCGTCGTTTGTTAACCTATTTAAAATATTTTTTTAATATATTTAGATTGTTTTTAATATATTATTATTAAAAATAAATTTAAAAAAATAAAAAAATTAATATTTTGATATATTTTTAATAAAAAACATTTTTAAAAGGAAAGCAACCGTAACATTAAACATTATCTAAACGTTTCTTGTTTATGCACAGTTTTGGATTAGTATTGAACAGTAATTATGTAAATTTTTAATTTTAAAAAATTGATATTTTTTTAAATATTTTAAAACCATTCTTGGCTATTAAAAATTACATGACCATCTAAAAAAGCTTATATTTTTTACATAAATCTTCTCCATTTTTTTAAAAAAAAAGTTACAAAAATCCTTTTCTGTATCCCTCTAATATTTTTTAAATGATCCTCTTTAACAATGAAAAAAAAAATTAGAACACAAAAGATATTTTGGATATAAAATATTTTTTTGTAATATTTTCAAATATTTTTTATAGTTTCATAATATTTCAAAAGAGTTATTGTAATATATATCCTAGATAATATATAAGAAAAAAAATACCCAGCTAAACTTTTTTTTATTTTAATATTAATTAGAATGTTTAAAATTATTTTACCATGCAAAATAAAAGATTTTAAAAAAATAGAATAGTAAGTTAAAAAAATGGTAGAATATCACAATTTGTTCATAAAAAATAGTGAAATAACACAATTTCAGTTTGTCACGTTTTCTAGTTGCGATATTAATGGATGTTATGATTCTAAAACTCGATAATTTAACCTATTGTGAAATTAAATCTTCTCTACTAGTGTTTTAGTAGTTGTCGCGGTTCCAAAACGTGATATTAATTTAAAGTCGTGTTTCTCAACCATGACTTCTTTATATATCGCTCAAAATTAACGGGTGATTAACTTATTTTTTAAAATAAGTGTAGTTCACTCAGGTTATTATTGACGACTTTTTTCGATGTTGTTGAATTTGTTTCATCATAATCTTTTTAATGGTATTAATAGTGTTTACAATAAGATTTTTGACATGTCTCTGGATTTTTTTCTATTTTTTCTATCCTTTGTCTTGCCCTTTTAATTTTATTTTATTATATTATTACCATGGATAAGTTATACATTTCATATTTCTCAATGGGGATATATATAAATCATACTACTTCACCTATTTATATTTATTTATTTATATTTTCATAATGTAATTTCACCAATATTTTTAAATAAATATGCTAATAACCAAAAATAGCAAAAATCTTCTGACAACATTAAAAAGTTTCACGTGTGACCAAGTGACAAAATTTTGAAACAATATAACACAGCCAATAGAATAATAGGGGCAGATTGATTATGCTGGGTTTCGTGTGCAATGCAATCTAGCAGAGTCTATTGTCGCTACTAAAGATTTTTATTATATATAATTCTGGTGGCCCCACTTTTTACGAATTCTTTATTCTCTAGTAAATAAAAAAATAGAGACATAATTATCAGAAAAGCAGGGCGCCCGCGCCCAGATCGAAAGCCACATAGCTGTGCAGACTGCAGTGGTTAACTTTACTGTTCAGCTGCGGTGGTGTAAATTTGTAATTGCGGTCATGCAGAGCTTTTAAAAAAATTATTTTTTTATTTTTATATTATTCTAATATATTAATATTAAAAATAAATTTTTAAAATAAAAAAAATATTATTTTAATATATTTTTAAATAAAAAACATTTTAAAAAATTAACCATGCTGCTATGATGATGATGATTGCTGCTTCACTACCCTTGTTCTCTTTATTTTATTTTATTTTTTTCCTTTATTCATAACTTTTTACATGCTATGATGACACGGTGTATGCTATAGTATCGGTAATGGTTAATTGCCTGTAATCTGCCACTAGTCGGATTAATTTTTAAAAAATATAAATAAAAACATCAAAAGATAGTATCGGTAATGGTTAATTGCCTGTAATCTGCCACTGGTCGGGTTATTTTTTAAAAAATATAAATAAAATCATCAAAAGTGTGATGATTTTTTAATAATATTATTAAACTCGGTAAAATTAAATTAATTTTAAAATCTCTAGATTTAATTATTTTTTTAACTTAAATTTTAAATTAAATTATGTGAAAGTTAGACTGAATTAAATCGATTAATTTCGTGGGTTCAAATACAATCATGATGGTACGTAAAAATATAATTTAGGTTTTAAAAAAGCTTAAAAATAACAACTTTTTAAAAAATATATTGAAATAATAACATGTTAGATCGATCTTGGTCCCCCCGCGACTCATGTTATGGATTCTATTGAGTTTAATAATTTTTTTATTTAATTATATGATAAAAAAATATGCTCACAAAATTAAGTATTAATCTAAAAACAAACACTTATTTAGAACAATAATAACCTTATAGAAAGCAAATGAAAATAAATTATGCAGTTTATTTCCCAACCAATTCAATATTGAAAGATAAAATCAAGAAAAAATAAATTAAAGACAAGTAAAGGACAAAAAATAGCATATTCGGTTAGTGTGTAAACTCGTCAAACCTGTGAACCAGGTAACTCATGCTAGCACGCCAAACTTGTGCATCTGGTTATGGAATTTAGTGGGATTATAATTTGTTTTTTTTTTAAATATTTTTTATTTAATTATATGATAACAAAAATAGACGATCGCAGAATTGAACAACAACCTAATATTGAGTTTTTTAAGACAGCGATAACCTTATAAAAAGCAAAATAAAACCAATTATAAAATTGAATTCTCAATTAACCCAGTATTTAAAGATAAAATAAAAAAACTAAACTTGTCAAACCTGTGAACATGTCCATGAAATTTATAAAGTTTAATAACATAGATTTTCTCTGAATTTTATTATTATCATACAAGAAAAAAATAGACGATTAAAAAGTCAAGTTCAATTAAAAAAAAACACCACATTAAACCCGTAAACCACGGCAACCTGGGTTACCCAAGCAAACCCCCAAGTCATGCTAATCATATAGAAAGGCAAAGAAAAAGAAAAAAAAATGTCAAACCTGTGAACATGTCCATGAAATTTATAAAGTTTAATAACATAGATTTTCTCTGAATTTTATTATTATCATACAAGAAAAAAATAGACGATTAAAAAGTCAAGTTCAATTAAAAAAAAAACACCACATTAAACCCGTAAACCACGGCAACCTGGGTTACCCAAGCAAACCCCTAAGTCATGCTAATCATATAGAAAGGCAAAGAAAAAAAAATCACAAAACTAAATTCTCAATCATCATAATATTGAAAGATAAAATCGATGAAAACAAATTTGAAAAAAAAAATAACAAAAGAAAAGGGAAAAAATGCAAAACATTATGGATTACCAAGTTCAATTATAAAAAGGAAAAAAGCACCCCACTAAACCTGTAAACGAGAGCAACTTGGATTATCCCACCAAACTCGTAAATCATGCTAACCCTATAAAGAGACAAAATAAAAAGAAAAAAATTATGAATCCAAATTCTCAACTACCATAATATTAAAAGAATAAATCAATAAAAATAAATTTTTTAAAAATCATAACAGAAAAAAGCAAAAGAAAAAAAACACAAAACACTATGGATTTCTATTATAATCCACAGTGCACTGGGTGTGGTTAAGCAGTAATTCCCACACTCTTTAGTGTAGTGGCTTGTAGGCCATGCCAAAAAAAAGTTCAGGCGACGATTATCTGTTTAAAGAAGTGAAAGAAGTTCGATAACTATGTTAAATCTTGATTAATTTGATAATACAAAAAAAAATGAGGCAGTAATGAAAAAAAGATTTTTAAAAATTCTATTGATCTAAACAAAGCTATGAAAAAGAAAACAAGACAAAAAAAGATATTAACGATTGTTAACTTTTCAAACCCGTAACCCAGGTTATCATACTGGAAGCATTATACACAAAAAACTGTGAAGCCTAATCCCTAGGAAATGAAACATTGAAGGATTAAATCAGAAAAAAAAAACAAAAAGAAATACTAATTAAAAGAATGATGGTTAAAATAAAAATAAAAAAATAAATTGAAGAGCAACAATAAATTTTCAATTTAAAAGATAAATTGAAAATAATAAAAACATTATCGAGAGGACAAAAAAGTCAAAAGAATAACATCCAAGATGAAAAAAAAAGCACTATAAACTCAAATTGAAAATTGAAATTAAAAACAATAAAATTTTTATAAAAGGATTCACATATAGATTTTTTCAATGCATTTTTTTAAAATAAAATATCCTAAATGTAAATTGAAAAACATTTTCATGCATGTAATTAAATAAATAAAGAACCAATGTGTAAAGAAATTTTAAAAAGAAGTTATTAATGATAAATAAAAACAATAATGAAAAAGTAGAGAGACAAATATAGACCAAGATATTTAATATTACAAAGCGAGTAATTTACATGGTTTTATTTAATAAATTTATTTATTAAAATCAAATTGTAACACATAGATAAAATTTATTGACTATAATAAAAAATATTATGCAAGGCTGTAAAAATTTTAAAAAATAAAAAATAAATATTTTTTATTTTTAAAAATAAGTTTAATATGTATATATATAATAAAATAATTACAAATGAATCATGCTAACAACTTCATAAATTAAACACATCAAATATAATTAAAAACTATTTAAAAAAGGCTAAATAAGAAGGAAAAAAATCACAAAGAAGAAAAATTGTTTTGAAAAAGACATGAAAAAAAGGTTTAGATTTTTTTTTTTAAAAAAAAACTAAAACTATATAAACAAAAAAATAAGGTCAGGCGCCTGAATAAAGGGCCAGTGCGGAGGCCTTGATTTTTCTACAAGTTAATGGGGCCGATGATGTGTCATGCGCCCCAATTCTACTAAAAACAAAATAGATGATGTATCAATTGAAATCCTCAGATTCCAGCCATTGTGGCGACCGGAAAAACATAGTAGTGATTATTTTTTAAAAAAGAGAGCTTATTTTCAACCTATTTTCAACCCAAAATACCCAGAAAAAACATCATAAGAACCTTGTTAAATCGATTCATGACCTTCAAAAGCGTAAAAAAGTAATGTTTTAAGATCCAAAATCAACTTGAAATAAAAAATCTTTCCGAACCCAAATATATTGTTTAGGCACTTTCAATGTAAAAAAAAAAAACATAACTTGAACTCCCCTCATCATATGTAACTATTTGAAACAAAAATCTACCGTATTGGTGGTCGAAATCGTCATAACAACAAGTTTCTCTTACTATGCCAAAATCCGACAATCCCCTCTCTCCTTTCACCTAAAAAAGACTAAAAATAATGAAAATAAAGTTTGATATTAAAATAAATATTTCTAAAATTAGAAGAATCGGTCACCTAATAGCTAAAAAATATGAGAGACTCGAATGTATTTCTCAAATAAATTTGAAAGTCACCACCTAACCTCTGCCTTTTGATGATTTTAATATATTTATATCACAAAAATAATAAATAAACAAATTATTTTGATGTATTTTCAAGAAAAAAATCATCCATCACGATACCAAATACACACTAAGGTTGTAGTCTTAAATTGTAAATAAAATTCTAATACTTTTTTAGAAGTATGAGATTCAATAGTTTGGTGAAAAAAAATAACACATCAATGCTTTATATAGAGAGGTTAAAACTGACTTAATAAAAAAAAAATCAAAATCTAAGGAGGAAAAGTAATTAAGATCCAAAATCAACTAAAAATATTTCAAATAGTACGTAAAAATAACATATTCTAGCCGTAATATGAGATTTCATGCACGTAATCAGCAAATCAAGACGGGAAGGATTCTTGCTTTCTCTGTCACAAATCTGGATAAAGCCATGACATGACATGCATTTTGAGTAAAATTATTAATTCTAAAACTCTTGGTTTAAGTGGTGGGAGAGCACCATGCCTTTCGCCTTCACGAGATCAGGAGTCCATATCCTCCACTTCCCTTTTCTCAGACGACTCCTCTTTTCAGTAGTCATGGATTTTAAACTGATATGTAACTTTTCTTTAATTAAAGAAAGCTATTTTATATACAAAAAAAAACATTGTATTTTCTATGAAGTAATTATCGAAATTAAGGGATTATTAAGATTACGTGGACCCATATTTTGATGATCTGAAAAATAGCCATGGAGGATGCTGGCTGGCTGGCAGTATTTGATACCATTTAACATTATGATACAATCATGTTTTTGAATTTTTTATAGCTTCAAATTAATATTTTTTTATCATTTTGATGTATATATATTCAAAATAAATTTAAAAAATATTATTTTGATATATTTTCAAGTAAAAATTATTTGAAAAATATCTTCTACCATACTCTCAAACATGCTCCTCAAGACGCAATCAGAATTAAATTGATGTTTCTTCAACTTGTACAAATAAATGCTTTATGGTGACATATAACCAAGAAATGGGAAGGCTTTCATGGTGATGACATTGACTAGCAGATGATTTTAAAGCCAAGTTAAACAACAAGAGTTAAAAAATGCAAGTGTTCCGGATTTGGCTTAAGATATGCATAGAAAGGTTAAATCATAACTATTAAATTATAAAAAGGGCATGGCTCTATCAATAATATATTAATAAGATAAAGCCTCACATTGTTTAAATATGCTAAACAATTTCTACCAAGAAAGGGATGTTCCCTATTGATATTATCGATCAAATTCTTGATTTGCACAACGTTTTTCTTGCAGTAGCTGGGGAAGGTTAGAAGTGGGCGGGTGGGTCAAAAGTTGCTATGCACAAATAAGACAGCGTTCGAAAACGTGAGTCAATCTGTATTTTTAAAATTTATATATTTTGAATTATTGATGTACTGATTTTTAAAATAATTTTTTTTAAAATAAAAAAAATATTATTTTAATACATTTCAGAATGAAAAACACTTTAAAAAATAACCGCAACCACATTCTCAAACAGGTTTAATAATGCAGAGGAAGATGGTTTTGTAAAATATTTTTTAATTAAAAATAAATTAATATAATATTTTTTATATTAGTACATCAAAATTATAAATAAAACATTTTAAAAAATATTAATTTAATATTTTTAAATAAAAAACAGATCTAACGAAGATCATAACTCACATTAATGGTAGGTAAAGTTAGGTCACCAAGGGAAGATTGTATTGGTGGGAGAACTTGGTGGGTGGAAGACTCGTGTTTTTGTCAAACGTGCATGCAAAGTTTCAATCATGGGCACATCGAATTCGAGGGATCTTCAATTTTATAAGCATCATCGAGGGATGCGACTGAGGGAAACCACGCACATACTCAGCTGAGTTAAATATATTGTTTATATTCAAAATAAAAATAAATGTTTCTTATTTTTTGACTGTAAATGATTGGATTAAATTGTAAGATTTATGCCTTTTGGATCGAATTAGACACCTCAAGAAACAATAAGAACTAATCAAGACAAAGCCAAGCTAAATTTTAATTATAATTGTTGAGCGGTAATTCAACTGTAAAACTCCATATTTCCCAGCTGCTGGGCTTGGTTTTATTACCTTCTTTCTAACAAGCTTGTGAAGCTTCACTAAAAAAATAATGAAGTTCTTATTTCTTTTTTTCCCCTTCAATTCACTCCCTTTTTCTTTTCCATCATCTATTTTTATTTTATTTTATTTCTATCTCATGTTTTTTTCCGTAATCATTTTAATCGGTCAAGCTAACTGTTTTTCCTTTTATTCCTTCTTTTTTTTATTTAAATTTTATTTTTTTTCTTAATTTCACCAACATTTTTTTTTAACATTCATCTAAGTTAATTTTTTATTAGTTAAATTAATTCGGTTATGTTAATGTAACTTTTATATGATTTAATTTCATATCTGAGTTATGTATGAATAAAAGATTTTAAAATTTAGCTATTGAAACAAGTTTAATAATAATATTAAATCTTTACAATCTAAATATTTTTTATTAAATTTTTTTTTATCCGACTAGCAATGCAACGCAAGCATATACGCTAGTGCCTTATGGTTTAGGAATATTATTTTAGTAGGATTTAAATTTATAATTTTACCATTGTTGTGTAATAACAAACTAGTCTCATTGTAATTACCAAATTGTTGATCGATCGGTAACAATTTTGTAAATTAAATTGTGAAATTATTAACATATATATATATATATATAAATTAATTAATCAATTAATTAGTTAGTTGAGAATATGCGGATATAAAATTCAGCTAAAAAAAATCTGTTTGCGCTAAATTAATAACATGATGTAAAAAATTTATAACTTTTTATTTGCTAATTATTAGATTAGACTTGAATTAAATTTCATCAGATGATTTTATAAATTTATTTATATGAAAGCTTATTGTTTGTGACCAATTTAGCTAGGGAAGACTTTTAATTTAGACCTCAAAAAAATATTATTTGAACTAATTTTATTATTTTCCTTTTTATTTTCTGGTTTCCAGCTCTATTTCAGATTTTATATTTCGTTATCCACTCCGTAAATATCAGTTTCCAGCTTAGCTTATTTAAAGAACTGAAAATCTCTTAAAAAATACATAAGATCAAAGATAATAATTGAAAAATAAACTAAAAAACAGGATTCTTTTTGTCATGTAGTAATTAATTAGATCATGACTTATTCTGTCGAATAGCTGGAAATCATGAGCATAGCCAATAGGTAACGAAAATTCTCCATGTATCAACTTCGTCAAGGTACCCAGGTGGTCCCATTAGGATGATTATTTTCGAATTTTATTTTTATTAAAAAAAAAACCAAATTAAAATTTATTTTTTAAAAAAAACTGAAACCAGTTCAAACCGATTGTTTCGGTTTGATTTTTCAGGACAAAATCGGTTCAAACTGGTTTCGCTTGGTTTTTCCTGTTTAACACGGTTTTGGCTCGGTTTTTTCTAATTTGGGTTCGGTTCAATTTTTTCAGTTTTAGGCATATAAAATCGAAACCGAACCGATCGGTTTTTTTAAAATTTTAATCAATTTTTTTTTCACGAATCGGTTTTTTTAATTTTTTTTTTCTAATTTTTTCAGTTTTTTACTTACCTTTTTATCCCATGCCTGTTCTTTGATACAAAGGCCAAAGATTTCAAGATGGCAGCTTGGATTTGTCACCATGTGAGCTTAAGATTTTAAGAATATATAACAGCTAGCTTGATGTCACACAAGTTGGTCATCTATCTATCTCACAGTCTATTCTTGATTTTCTTCATCCTTGATGCTTCATTTTCATCTACTTGGATACAATCATTTATTCCTTGCATTGCACGCTCTTCATTTATTTCTTTTGCTCCATTTAATAATAAAATTATCTTGCATCTTAATTAAAATTAAAAATTTTCTTCAAAAAAATCTCAAATTAAGACTTAATTTTCGTTAGTTTGATCATTTATATAATTAATATAAACTTGACTTAAGAAAATCAATAGAGAGAGTCATGAAATCAATCTCTTAAAAGTTGAAATGTTTGGGAATATGATAATGATTACCATTTAAAATATTATAATATTTTTTTAAAAAATATATTTTTAACTTCGTACTAAAAAAATAATTGTAAAAATAAAAAATTATTTAATTTTTTTAAAAATAAGATTTCAGCTGCGTTTCAAGTGCAATGAAGGTGGGATGAGTCCTGAAAATATTGGCATAATTACCTTTCAACATCACAATTTTGTAAAAGCTAAGATACCGAGAAGATCACGCCACCATAAGTATTAATGTCGAGCAAGTTTTTTCCTTGGACAAGAAAGACTTCTATTGGGGGAAGAAGACAAAGAGCAGCTAGCTTGAAAAGTAAGTCCATGGTGGTTATATTTTTGTACGAGAGACAACCGATAAGGTAAATAATCTACAGGCTCGTGAGTCGTGTCTGCTGGGCTAAACAATCTCATGAAGAAATGCATGCTTCCTTCAGAATCCTCCATCTTCATCAACCTTATATATATAGGGCCATGCACTTGGCATGCAAGACATTTTCACTCCTTGACATGGCTGTCTTAACCTAGTACTTTTAAGCGTATGATTGTCAGGCTGTGCATGTGGCCAGTTCTAGTTTCTCATGCTGTAAATGTGAAGAAACTTAGGTAAGTTGGCATCCACATTTACAGACATTCCCTTTTGTCAAGCCATGATGTTTGCTAAATTGTTGGGAAAATGCCCATTGCTTACAACTTTTAGGGTTGGGAAATGATGAATTATTTGTCTAGTTTTTAGTGCGGTAGCGGTTGTTTTTTAAGGTATTTTCGCTTAAAAATATATTAAAATAATATTTTTTTAAAAAAAAAATATTATTTTTTGATATCAACATTTTAAAACGTTTTCAGGATACTAAAAAACTTAATTCTTTTTTAAATACGAGCTTCTCCCCTTTCCTTTCTAGGGCAAGGACACAAATGGCCACCCTCGACTGGTTAAGCCCAACTAAAAATGGAATAGCTTTAGGGCTAGTCATTCAAATGAGGCCTAAAGGTTCTCTAGGATCCGTTTCACATTCGTCGGTTTTCTTTAGATTTTAATCAAAGCTTAAGGAGCAGCCCAGGTTCACTTTTGATATACTGGACTTTCGAGTGGGCCTGCCAAGGTAGTCCAGTTTCACATGAATTATCTCGATCGTGGCCCTACATTTGTTGATTTGTAGGCCCAAATAGACCTCTCAATCCAAACACCTAGGCCATTGACAAGGGAGGAGGCCAACCTGCAAAAACTAATGGGCCGAGCTTCCATGGCAAAATCCATTTCTAGCATACTGTGGTTTTCGCATTCCACAGGCACTGTTTTATTTCTTTTTTATTGTTATACTATATAGTAGCAGAAGATGTGTGTCCGTGTTATGTTATGTTGTGAGCACATTTTTATAGAAATGAGAAACATTTGAGATCCGGGTCATCTTCTACTGTAAGAGCCCGCCCGAGTTGTAAAGCACTGATCTAGAAAGTAAACCAAACAAAATATCTTAAAATGATTATTTTATTATTAAATTTAATTTAATTCAAAGATAATTTTTTTTAAAAGCTAAATTTAATAAAGAACGGCAAATAAAAAAACCTACTATAAACCCGGGTCATCTTTAAAATTAGTCAAAAACCCTATAGAAAGAAAATAAAAAAAATAATGGAGCCCGATCTCCAATTAAATAGATTCTAAAGGATAAAATTGAAACAAAACATGAGCTTAAAAATATAACAAAAAAAGAAGAAGTAAATTCAGGCAAATCTTTTAAACTTCAATTAATTTTCTAAACTCGTAATTTGCATTCAGGTTCAATAAAAAAACTTAGTTATCAACCAATTTAATGTTAAAGGATAAAACCGAAAAAAAAAGACAATTTAAAAATAATAGTCAAAGTAAAGAAAAATTAGAGGACGAGGATTATAAAACAAATTTAGTTTAAAAAATTATCTCAAAAAAATAAATAACAATAAAAAGAATAGGGATTAAATCTGACATATAAAAAAAATTGAAGGTGGATGAAATTAAAAAAATATTCAATTTTATATATTATTTCAAATAAAATAAATAGTAATTAAATAAACATGGCCCAAATTCAAAGGAAAACAAAATTGAAAAGTTGCTTTGAAAATTTAGAAAAACATGTGTGGAAATCGAGAAGAAAAGAAAAGAAAAAAAAAAAAAAAAAAGGTGAGGAGTGCCAAATAAAAAGTCCTTTGACTACACATTCTACCTAGAAATGAAGAGGTTTTTGATACGATTTCAATGTTATCCTGGAAGCTAGTGTGCGGCTGCCAAGCGCTATCACATGCATCGTCTGAAGAGTGCAGGAACAACACAGCACTAACACATGCAAACTATTTTTTAAATAATATTATGTTTATTAAAATATTAAATTGCCCATTATTTAACTTGATTTTAAAAAAAAAATCATCATTAAAATGTGAAAAAGCTCCTGGATGCAAGTTCCATAAATTTTATTTTGAAAAATAATCTAGTAATTTTATTATTTTTGAAAAATTAAAAATACAAAACCGCCCGAGTTAATTAAATCTTGCATGTAAGGATAATTAAATGGTTTTACTGTAAAAAACAGAGAGTAAATCACGCTAACATCCAACACTGCATCTTTGCTCGAACCTCTGGATTGATCACCAATACTAGTTGGGTTATCTTCGCAGCGAGAAGCTGACAAAACATCAGCTGAACCCAAAAACTCACTTTCTCCAACACTTCCTTCCATGACATCCTTGCTACAATCTTCCTGCTTTCTCTTCCCTCTCCTCCCTTTTAAACCAACTCCCCGTCCTGCGAATATGTTGTCTGACAGCTTCCATAAGCTTGGCATTTTCTTCTCTTCATGAAACACTGAAACTTGTGGCTTCATCTCTATCTCTGCAGCTGGAAAAGAAGTTGGAACTCGACATTCAGGTTTCCAATTTATTCTGGTGTCCAGAGTAAAACAACCAGCAGATAGTCCATCCTCAGGTGTCTCTTTACTAGATGATTCAATTCCATCACATCTCTGAAATGGTACTGGCGATTGTCTGGCTGGAGTCATAGCTGACATGACGATCCTCCCTTCTCTTAGCCCTGAGAATCTCAAGTTTCGATTCCAGTGACCTGGAATATAACAGTTAAGGAATCTCTACAACTAATACGTGAACGCAGACTGCGATATACCCACAGGAAAACGCATCTGAAAACGACCCGTGAAATCTTACCATGTCATCATAGAATAAAATAAAATGAGCATCAAGCAAGTTCAGGATGAGAGTTATGTGTTTGTCTTCCCATTAACACCTCCAAATTTCCACGAATCACATACTGAAGCTCTCCAAATTACCAGGTGTACATCTCCAATAAATCCAGCTCTTAACAACAAATATCAGGCGTACATCACTAATGGACAACCATCTAAACATCGAAGTCACTTGCACATTCATGATTTCATGCTTTGGCCACAAGACTCCAAAGTGCAAGTTCTTACGATGCTCCAAAACAATGTTTTCACCCTTGAAAGCTTATGCCACTCATATTGACAGTATAAATGCAGGGGAAGATGTATAACACAGTTTTTGGACTACCATGTTTTATTTTAGGACAATGATAGAGAGCAGTTTTCTTAACATGGATTTATAAGTTCAAAAAGTCTGAAACAGAACAGAAGACATTTCACCTACCCAATTGAGCCTTCAGATTGTTCTATAGCTCGCCTTAACTCTGCCATTCTTTGCTTTCGCAGCTCTTCAAGCCAAGCTCTGAGGAATACATGACATGGAGTAAACAATGTGCCGCTTGTTTCAGGAATTTAACAATGAAAATATACTTACGAAAGAACATGCGCAAATAAATTTGATTCAAATCTTCAATTCAAAGCATCTGTTTTGCATTATCAAACAATAAGGTGATTTTTGCTACCATGCAATTGAATGTGACGTAACGTAATGTTGAGAAGAAATATAGTATACATGATCATCTCTTCTCTCCATTGCCCAGATGACTTAAAGCCCTCTAATTCTTTATACTATAGACATTTTCCCAGATAACCCGTAAACACTAGAGAGTTTAGTTTTGAAAAAAGGGTTGTGACAAGAAACACCATTTTCTTTGCTCTTGCTAGGGTTAAGCAAAAATCTCTCCAGACAGCCCATGGATAGCTATAATTTCTACATGTACACTTGCATCCCGAATAACGTTGCTGCAAGTACTCATACTTTGCTTTACATATCTGTAATAGAATTCAAATCCAAATAAATCCTATCATTAACCAGTTAAATCACATCAATTTTACCAAACTAGGGATAAAACATCAAATTTTGCCCTTTTCTTCTTAGCTTCTTCTTTTCTTTCTTATAAACATTCTTCTATATATCCAATATCAACTTTGATATCAGATCATATAGTTGATATCAGATCATATTGCTCTAAACTTTTAGCGTGTTAGATGTTAAGTATGATAAGTGGAGAATCAAGTGGTTTAAGAGAAATAATATTATAAGACTTTTTTAGAACCATATTTATCTCTTTGGATGCTTACACTAAAGAGTTTCCTAAAACTTCTTTCTCTGCCATTAAAGCAAAATTTTAGTTTTTTTTTATTAACCTCATTTTCACACTCATTTTGATTTATAGTGTTAATTCCTTTTTCTTGTACAACATCTTCATCTTGATCTCTACGTCCTCAGGATTTAGTTCACACACACACATATGTTTTTAGATAATTAAATGTTTAGAGGTGTAATTGAAAAAAAATAAAGTCGAAACCTTAATATTTAACACATTGATCCAACTCATCCTAGACATTTTATTAATAACTCATTTTCTCTTATTTTTTTTTTATTAAATTAGGTACCATTAAAACTAAACCTATAGGGTGGAGCACCTAATAAAAAATTATTATTTATAAATTGAGACCTAAAAGAAGTGCTAAAAGGATCTTGATGTTTTGTCCATCGACTCTTTATAAACAACTCATAATCTTGCACTACAATATAGGCTTGGTCAATATTGAACGCACATATGAGACTGACTTCCTTTCTAAAATCATCATTCAAATAATTATAAAATCCACGCAAATTCATGATTTCATTTAACTTATGACACATCTCATCATGTAATCATTAAATTATGCTATATACTCGTTGATAAACTTATTCCCTTATCTTAGATTGTTCCATTAGTTTAAGAGTTTATTTCTATAAAACTAGGGTAAGTACTTTTCTGTACCTTTTGTTTTATTTTAGTCCAATCAATTATGAGAGATTTATCTCTTCTCTATAAACAATCCTCAACATCTCCCCCATAAAATCGGGTTTCAATAATAAGTATCATTCTAGCAAATCTAACTCTCTTACTATTAAACAAGTTATGTAACTCAAAGAATTGATATATGTCATGAATTTATATATCAAATATCTTAGAGTCATGATGACCATCAGAAGTAGGGACTTCTATTTTGTTAGGGGTTATGATTTGCTCATCAAGGTCATTATGTGTAGACTAACCTAAATGATAGTCATACCGATAGTGCTTAGGGTAAACTTGCTTACAATGATTATTCTTGTGATAGTTATTGGTATTTGGATGTCTTATTCAAGAACTCTTTTGGAGTTCAATTTTTTTAAACATGTTGGTCACCTGAGTTTGCAGCTCCTCTCAAATAGCCCTAAGAGTATTACTAAGGGTCGGGTCTATAGTAAGTGTAAACTTAAACTTGGACACTAAATGATCATGACACAAATGCATGTAACACTAACTTAAAAATTAAATTGAGATCACAAATAACTCTTGCAAGTGAAATCACAATACAAAAATAAAGGTAATTTTTTTTAATGTAGAGATTAATCAAGAATAGAAAACACCTAAAAAATTATAAGTACGTAATGCTATATCTTTTAAGTGTAAGCAATTAATCAACTAACTGTCATAATTTTTCATTATTTTCGGCAAGCTTTACAATTACCAAAGATGATTAGATGCTTAATATAAAAAAGAAAGAGATTGATAAGCAAAAATAACATATATGATGCAAGATGAGATTTTTGTTTTTGCACAAAAGTAATGTTAATGACAACTCTAAATGACAAGTGCAAAACCAGAAAAGTAAAATTCAATGAATCAAAAAGTAGAGTAATTTATTGACCTAGATTCAAATCCATTGATAAGCAAAAATAACATATTGGATGATGCGTCGCTATTGTTCTATTGCTAGCTGATGTGGCGATGACATGGCTCTGATGTGGCAGCACACAATGACATGTCACCAGTGTGGCAACACAATAATTTATTTTTTTTATCTGGAGTGTAAACAAAAAGATTAATTTTTTTTATGCTGCTACATTTTTTATCATTACTGATGAAAGTTTCCCATAAGATCTAGGATTTATGAATGATTTTTGAATTTGAAGACTTGAACAAGCCCATAAATTGTTTAATTATAAAAATAATTAAAAGACCTATGATACCAAAGTTGATGCGGGACCAAAGAATATTTAAAGCCTAATAAGAAAGAATAGAAGCAACTAAAGAGAAAAAGCCAAAGAGAAAAAAAAGGCAAAGAAAAGAAGAATGGGGGTTGAAAAAGTTTGCAACTTTTCAATTTTTATTCAATTAATTAAAACTATCTAACATTTAGAAAAATAAAATATAAATATTAAAACCCTAAGAAGAACAAACAATTAGGCTTATAACTCATTAAATAAAATTCCAACAACAATTAAATCAAGTTCAACAAATAAGGCTTAATTAATAAATCTCAACTAAAAATTCAAACAAACAGTTTGAACATAAATTAAAGTCTAATTTCTCAACGGTTTGGACTACTTTTTCTTATTTATGATCATACAATTGTGTAAATAACATCTCGGGTTCGGTAATAATGTTTAAAATTTGTGTTAAACTGAATTTATTATTCGTGGAAATGGTGATAAAACTGCATATAGATAGAGTGAGAAAACAAAGTGAAACCTTTATTTATTTATTTATTATTGATAGGAAAATGTTTTATTTATTTAAAGGCAAATGTTTGGGCTATTAAAAGGAGTAAAGGGCCATATATGATCGGCATTTGGCACTATCAAATTGGCCTTCTCATGTGATGGCCTATCACTTGCTAAAATATGGCATACAAGAAGCTATAAACTTTACCATTTTTGTATGCTGTCTATTACAATTTTCCAACCATGATTATAACATCATTTTTAGGTTGACCAAACCGAAATTCAAAGCTGGATTTGGTCATATCTATCAAAATCTTCACTTCTTCATTGTCACATGAAATGGCACAGCCAGCGACACTCTTCAAAGGCAATAATGACTTTTAACGCATAACATGGTCCAGAAAAAATTGACCATATCGTGCACCTCTTGTGCCAGTTTCTTGTATGCCATATTGACCCGCGTGCATCTTTTGTAAAAGGTTAGAATAGCCAGGGCTTTTAAAAATCCTTAAAAGGCATAGCGTGATAGTAAAGGGTTTAAAATCTACACAGCAGGTCTCGAGTTCGAGTTAGGGTGTGCACCTCTTGTAAGAGCCTAGAACAGCCGAGATTTTACTCGTTCACCTGGATTCATAAAGTACACTTTCCGAGAGTGGAGTTTCCTCAAATTCAAAAAAAAAAATCCAGAAAAAATTGACCAGATGTTGCGACATCCAGCCAAGCAATGCTTTTGCTTTTTTACAAAAAGGGCCGGAAGAAAGTGCCGAGGAACGAATTTCATTCCTCGGAACTGGAAACATATTCAATACTCCGTCAAAACTTCGCTTATCTTCACAGGGAAAACTCGACATGCTTGTATGGTAGCCAGCCATTTAACCCGCGTTATAAATTTTTTTATCAAAAAAATACTAGGTATATACTGTTTAAATGTGTTTTTTATATAAAAAAATTAACATGTATATTAAAAAAAATCAATACAATTATTTAACTAAATAAATTAATAATTATTTATGTAAATAAATAAATAAAATCATTTATAATAACCAAGAAAAAAATTGCAAAAGACAGACAAATATTTAACCGATCATATTTACTGAACCTTTTCTTTTTCAAAATAAAAAATTAATCTACCATGAAAACCTATGATTTAAATGATAAACTAGAATTGGACTCAGTCCAGAAAAAAAAAATTTATGCTTTTCATTGAATATAACAAATGGAGTATACATATGAATCGGCACTAATTACATTCATTTGCACAAAAGAACACATATAGTACTGCCTAGAGGCGAAGAATTACAAAGTGAAATTTCCTGCGAAGTTCAGAAAGGACCATGGCTGGAAAGACGAGATAATTTGTCCTCGGCGGTAATAGTTTCAAGAAAAGCTACTGCTCGGATGTTTGCCACTTTGCCTCACAAAACTCTCTAGCTGTAGGATGCCGTCAGTAGTAGTTGTAAAAACCAATATGATGGCAAGAAGTAGGGAGCGCCAAAACAAAATTGCGAGATTGACAAAACCATATGCAAGGAGTATCACGCTCCTTGTGTTTCTGCTGGCAGGGTATCAGTTGGGCCACTCTTTCAACATTTTCTGATGAAATTGATTCTAGATGACACCATTTGCTATGCCTGTTGAAGGACTAGATTCAATTCCAGAGCACTTTTTGTCAATAAACCGCCCCTCCTGTGCAAAATTGACAGAGATAACATCAGTGACTAGGAAAAACATTAGATACATGGGAATCTATAAAAAAAAAGCCACAATGGATAAATCGATGGAGCAGGATCAAGAAATTTCTGCAAAGAAAAGGACTTCTTGTTTTCTGTGATAAAGCCAACAGGATTTGCAGCTCTTTAGCATGGAATCCTTTTCCATGCGCAGTGTTGGTTTAGGTTGACCGCGCAATCATAGGTAGAACATAGAGAAAATGGGGCAGGAGCAGTACTCAAGAGTCAAGATAGAATGCTTGCCTTGCTAGTGCTGGAAGAATTTGCTGGATCTTTTGCAGCTGAGCAAAGCACTTGTTGCAGCATTCTCGCCTGCACATTATCCAATAAAAGTGAGTGTTCTGAATCACACAACTTAGATTAACAGAGATTGCAGTAACAGAAAAGTGTTGAGTCCATGTAAATATTGATTAGTAACACCTTTGCTCTGCATGAAGATCAACACCAACAACTGGAGGTGCGGAAACAGCTGATTGTATTACCGGGCCAAAAACTGCTACAAGCTTCAGTAGCATCTCCAATGAGATATTTGCATGCCTGTAAATTAACATTTAAAGTCAAATATCTTCAAGAGTTTTCTTTGAGTTCCAGATTTAGTGCCAGTTTTGAGACAGTTTCATTTCCCTATGTAGGAGTATATGGTCACTTGATGAGAATTATTCATAATTTGATGATGGTCTGGCACTAAATCATATACTCTAACCTACCTTAAAACCTTTACCATTTTCACACGCTAAAAACTATGCCATTGTTCTCTTCCAAGTGGACTCCAGGGACCGCTTATTTATAACTTTAAAAGGAAGAAAATAATTCTTCAATAGTAGAAGTAACATATTGAGTTTGTTCATATTGAAGCTCTAGTTATGTAGCAAACCAGATAACATAGCTGTTTTTGTACAAGTTAAAGAAGTCATACTTTGCCACTTCTAAAGACAAAACTGGATGATATTTGGAAAGGACTGCAGTAAAATGGTATAAAGTCCCAAAGACCATATCTAGCATTAAAAGTATTCTTATTATATGCCCATGAAAGCTACCTTTCCATCTTGCTGTCTAGCAAGCCCACAAGCACAGGAAGCAAGCAAGAAAATAAATCTAAATTGAGAATCTCCATTTTGTCCATGAGAACACTGATCACATCTGCTTGCACCTGCAACAAGATTAAATAATATCAATGTGCAAGATATACAGCCTTGCAGACTGTCATTATCAACACAAAAATCCACTAGCATGAACCACTCCCATAAATACCCACAGAATAATCTGGCAGTTTCCTCAAGGCATTGATAGCACCTTTAATGTCACTTCGTTCCCAAAAATGTCGAATCACCTGCAAAATAACATCAGAGCTTCTATTTTAGCGACTTTGCCTCTCCCCCTCCCACCCAAAGGAAAAAAACAACAAGAAAGCCACAGGTGCCAGAAAGGAATGTTTAGCCATAATGAAGATGCTGAAATAAAACATGCATAGAACTTGGTCAATCACTAGAATAGGCACATAGATCTTTTGTCAGAAGTAGGATTATCATATTTTACAGTGCATTAAATCTTTAGAATAGTCAATATGTCATGCTTCTAGAAGTCATCTTCGATTGAAAAATCCACCACTTGAGCACACCAATAGGCACAAGTAACTTAACATACCTGTAGCTTTGTCAAGCGGGATTTAAGGGTATTTAGGAATACATCGTGACTTTGCATCAGATCTTCAATAACATCCTTATAATTAGCAGAAGTCGAGTCCCTACCAGAAATTTGAGGCTCTTCATTCTGTCATCATCAAAAGAGAGAAACTGAGTTTGATTCGTGGAATGTGAATAATACAGCCACATACAAATTCATTTGATTGAGTTTGTAAGCATCAGGATCTTATGAGCATTGGTTCAGCCTCTCAGCTGATAATTTTAAAAAGATTCCCACAGAAAAAATGACACTACTCGAAAAGAAATTTTCTTTAAATTTTGTTTGCCATGTAAAAAAAATTTCAAGGAGACACAACTGAAATTTGATTATTAGGTTTTCTAATTAGAACAAGAGTTTGGTAACAGAAAGCACGTTTTTCTACATTTAGCACTAAGGTAGCCCAATCACAAATAGATGAACTACATGCATTAATCCATGCAGCAAGCGCTGCGGCCAACAGTGCTGCTAACACTTGGCAAGTTTTTCTGTATATAGTACAGAGGTGGAAAATACAACCAAGTCTCAAATGATTTTCTTCAATATCATTTCAGAGATCCAATGCTTCAAGTCATCTCAGGTTAGTACTTGAGAGGTTGGCTGGGAAATATAAGATGTTACCTGATTCAAATGTCCATGACAACATCTATAGCGACAGATAGAAGATGTATATTTTTTTTTATCTCATGTCTAATTCAAGATAGTAACTTGATTGTAATCACACCTGATTCCTTACAACATTTATCTATCCATTTCAAGTTGAAACTTCAGAGATTCTTATATATTTAGCAGGATCTTATGTTATACAGACCATAAGAACATCAAACCAATTGTAAATCCACTTATACTTGAACCATGAAAAATCTTCCTATAAAGGAGGCAAAGATCTTACCAGATTGAGGGGTGCTCTATCCATTTCACATTCGATGCGAGGGGTAAAATTAGTAGTTATGGAAGGTATTCTATCCACTGCAGGTATAACAGGCGTGGTTGTAGTAGTAGGAACAGGGGGTGTTCTATTCCTTTCAGGAATAACACGTGGGGTGATAACAGCTGCTACTGGGGGAGTTCGCATGGCAGTGTTTGTAGGAATAGGGGGTGTTCTGTCCCTTTCATGTACAACACGAGGGGTGAAAATAGTTGCTACTGGGGGAGTCCGATCAGTTGCAGGTATAACACGAGAGGTCATACGGGCTGCTACAGGGGGTGTTCTATCTGTTTGCGATATAACACGTGACATCATATTAGTTGATATAGAGGGTTTTCTATCTGTTTCAGGTATAACACGAGGGCTTGATTTAGTTGCTATGGTGGCTGTTCTATCCTTCTCAGGTATGGCAATAGAAATCATTTTTGATGCTGCGGAGGCTGTATTATCTGTTTCAGGTACAAAACAAGGGTTCATTTTAGGTGCTATTGTAGCAGTTCTGTCTGTTTCAGGCACAATGAGAGGAGTCATATTTGATGTAACAGGTGTTCTATCTGTTCCAGAAATGACAGGAGGGGTTGTATTTGTTTCTGTGGTGGAGGTCCTGTTTGATTCTGGCACAGCTTGATGACTTGTGTTTAATTCTTGATCTTCGCTGCTTAATTTCTCCCTTCTTTCAAACCTCTCAACAAGACTACGTGTCCTGCCCGATACCACTGCAACTGCCAGAATGAAAATATTTGAAAAAAAAAAATCAATTTCCATCCATTTTGCATATGCTTGAAAATCAAACACATGGAAAGCACCGGACAAACCTCCATTGACAATCTTAACAGGGGCAATCTCTTTACTGCTTTTAACAGATTCGTCACCTGAAACATACACAAATTGTTGTTACCTGCTAATAAAAAGATATATCACAAATTATCAACCAAAAAGATAAAACCATGTGTGAATATGCTTCACATATCTACATTTCAAAAAGATAAACTATATTCATTTATTTGACTTCAGGAAGTCAACAAAATGTATATGTAAAACTTATCAAAGCATCGGATAAAAGCTAATGTGGGGTTTTGAAGGGCAAGCAACACAGAGAATGGGAGAAGATGAACTTAGGCATGGGAAGAAAGCTGTGCTCCACGGAGTAGCTCATTGCCCCCAGTGGTTTTCTAATAGACCAGAATGAGAAAGCTTCAATATATATCAACCCAAAGGCTGTGGTGGTGGTGATAAGATTCTGAATAATATCTTTGATCATAAAGGGTACAATAAAGAGCACTGGCAAACATTGCCAAATATGATTGAAAAAATGGAAACTTTATCAGCTAGTCACAGATAGTAATATACTTAGTCATCTAAATCGATGGCAGTCAAACAATATCTTCATAAAGTCAGCATGGCTAAGAATGAGAAGAAGGTATCGAGGTAGATGGCCAGATGAGATCCCACATGATCAGAAATGAAATGCAGCTTTGACAAATTAAAGATTTGGAAAAAATCACAGGACAGGGGACATCTCATAGAGAAGTGAGATTAAGATACGTGAGCTGGCAAAACAGGTGGCTCAGGCTTAATGGAAAAGGCAGTGAGAGAGTAGAGTAGATAAGACATCAGTCCAGCTCGCCAACCCAAAATTGTTGGGAAAAGTGAATGACAAGTAAAATGCAGTTCACACACACATGGAAAAAGGCTTCCTCAGGAAATACCCAGGGGAAAAGAACATGGAAGATAGAGATATCAGAATTATTAAAAACAAAAACCTCTTATAAAAGCAAGAACTTACAGTTTCCCTGATTAGGTGTTTCTGGTGATAAAACTTTTTCAAACTTCTCTGTGACACCCTTGATATTGGGGCTTTTCTTCTCACGGGATTTTTGAGCTCCATCTTCTGACACAATCTGGGATTGCAAGCTGGGATCTCTTGCACTTCCTTTCTCACTTGTAACACTGCTAAAATTTCCAGATTCAAGAGCTACTGACATCTTGTCAACATCATTCTTGCTATTTGATGGCCTCCGCACATGAGCTGGTCTGAGCAACATACCAGGTTTGGTTTTTGTAAACTTGATAGTTTCCTTTCCAGAATTAGAAGAATCTTTTTCAACAGGAATGTCCCGAGGTACAATGGTAGGGACAATGAAAGATTTGTTAAAAGTTTGTTCACTCAAATTTGCATTCATTCCCATTAAAGGGCTCTGCTTCTCGGTTAGAGGAGCACTCATTTCCTTGGAATCCAGTGAGAGGACTTCTTTTGATGAATTCAGGGAACCAGCTCTTTGTAAAGTAACAGGATTTCCACCAGTAGCTTTACATGAAAGAAGGAAAAGCACATTAGAGAGAACGTAGATTGTAGACAGTAGGGATGCACCATGCATGCCTAGATGACAGCATGTGCTGATTATTAATGGAAATTACAATCACACTCCATGCCTGCAGAATATTCTAGGGATGCCCCATGCATGCCTAGATGACAGCATGTGCTGATTATTAATGGAAATAACAATCACACTCCATGCCTGCAGAATATTCTAGCTTGGATAGGCCGGTTATTGTACATCCATGTAAATGGCCCAGGAACTAGGAAAGACATGAATTTTGGAAGTCCTGACTTGGTTCAAATCCAAAATCACAAAAAAAAAAATATGAAAAGAAAAGCTAAACTTCAGAATCAAATCAATTCATGTTAAAGGAGTCTCGTATAAAAGGATCAGTTTTCGTTCAAGACGAATCCTCCTCAACACAGTCAATCCCTAAACAACTATCTTAAATGACTACAGTGGGAATGCATTTACTATTGGAAAATTTTAACTTATCCATTTTTTTTTTAAGAAAGCAGAAAACTATTCGATAATGTGTTCACTGGATAGAATTTTGTCAGAAAGCCAAGCTTCCTATTTCTTAAAAAAAAATCTGAAAACTTTAAAGCTACAAAATACATTTTTAATGTTTTCTACTTTGTTTTCAGGGAAAAGAAAATCCACTTTGGAATATAGTGGTCCTAATAGGAATGCTTTTACATTTTCTTCTCGAAAAAAACCTTTTGTTATTTTAAAGGAGCCAAAAGAGGTCCTCATTTTCTAGTTAGAAAAATAAAACTAATAGATAAAAACATTCCCTCCATCTTTCATGGAAAAATAAATTGGCAGAATAGAGGCAAAGGTAGAAAAAAACATTCCCTGCATCTTTCATGGGAACATAAATTGGCACAATAGAGGGAAAAGTAGAAAAAAATAAATTGGCAGAATAAAGGGAAACGTGAAAACTACTTTTCATTAGAAAACTGTAAGAGAACCAATACTATGCCATGAGTAAATCACTCTGTGATGGCTTACTTATGGTATTCTCTTAGTCTCTTGTTTCTTCTTAAACTTCTCTCTCAATTTCCAGCCTCTGTATCGTAAATTCTCCAGTAAAATTTATATTAAAATATTTTTGGCATCAGCTTAACGACCAAATGAAAAACTAACAAGCACCACAAGCAAATATTGGATGTGGATAAAAATAAAACTCTACTTAGAAGTTATGGGAGCAGTACAGTTCTTGAATGCAGATGACATGGAGAATTCATGCACTCATATAAACAAATAAGAAACCAAAAAATGAATATCCAGAGTTGTCTTATTGGTAGAAAAACAAAATTATCAACTTACAGTCTACATATATGTTCTTTATTTCCTTTGTCTCGTAGTCAGGAGATGGAGAACGGAAACCCAAAGTTGATCTCACATCACTTCCTACTTTATCTGAAGAATTACATCCAGGGATGTTAAATTTCTGGTCTGTGCATTCACTTTCTTTGGGTACAAAACCATCACCATATGGCTCAATGCACTAAAACAGAAAGGAAAATATTAACACTATGGTTAATGGTGCCTTGAAAGTTTGGAAAATCAAATAAAAACTAAATTCATATAAACAGAAAAAAGGTTCATGAGTAGAAAAGGCTACCGATATATCTCCAACCCAAACTCCAACAGAGTTTCTATAGAATGAACAGCCCAAGAGTTTCCCATCATGAATGCAGAGGTCACCAAGTGTTGACCATCCCATATCAACAGCATCATGGCAAATCACAGGCTCCCAAGAATAAACCTACAGTTTTAAGCATAATTTTTTAGCTCCACATCAATTGACAAATAACATAATGCAGTTTCATTATGCCAAAAACCCAAACCTTCAGACTATCATCTAATCCACAAAAAAGTGTCCTTCCATCAGGATGAAAGGTAATAGAGCGCACTCCTGTAGCCTGAAAAGTGGAAGTATAACTTTTTTAGGGAACATAATGGAAGAATTTACTAATTAATCATCCTGAAAACCACATACCAACATAAAAATTAATCAAATGAGGACAGGATAACCTAGAGCAGCCTGTAAAGAAACTTAGAGACTGGAAAGAAAGTTGGAAGAGAGGGCAGAACTGAAGACCATATGATGAACCACATACTCTGGGACAGCAAAAGCATCTATTGTTATGAGAGATCTCAACTGATTAGGTTACAAAAGTTATTGAATATCAGCACTATATGGTTCCATATCAGCATAAGAATAATAGCCTCGCACCATTAACTGACAAACCATGACCATATCAGATGTATGAAACATGTCTTGAAACTTGATTGCTTCCAAGACATTCTTGACAAGAGACTTTAAAGTGGGCTTGTTGTCGTGAGCCCATCTCCAATTTTCTTATTTAACCACATTTTGATGACTATAATTGTTTCAATTTATAAACACAAGTTTAGATACCTCAGGTCGGGCAGATCCAATCAGTTCGAAGGTCTCCAAATCCCAGAATTTCACGGTTCTGTCTGCTGAACCTGAAAAATTATTTGCAGGTTATGACAACATCGTAGTTGAGCACCTCAAGTTAAAACATGCTGACTGGTGGGGGCAAAGAAAGTAACAAAGAAATATGTAAATTTTACCACAATAAGGTTCTAAATGAAGCGCATTAATCAAGTATGAATTAGAACATTGAAGAAAATAGAATTACCAATGAAATGGTAATAATTTCACAGAAAGAAGATGGAAGGCTCCTGTCATCTCAATAATGGTGTCATTCACACACAAAAAAGTGAGCAGAGTTCATGGTACTAACACACAGAATTCATGAACTCACCAGTAGCAAGGAGAAACTCAAGGGGATGGAAATCAATGGATCTAATATGTCCTTCATGGAACTTAAAATCATGTAAAAGCTTTCCAGCAGTAAGATCCCACACCTGTTCACAATAACAAGGAAACACCAATAAACAGTGGAAATAAAACCTAAATGAAAGTCACGTTTGGATAGTGTGATTGATAATTTACCTTTACAACATTATCACATCCACCGGAAACCACCCAACGACCATCGGGAGAAAATCTGATAGTGCTAATTCCTTGAGTATGACCCTTGTACGTGTGTATGCAGCCCTTTTTTCTGATATCCCAGATCCTCATATTCATGTCTGTGGAACCAGAAGCAAAGAACTCACCAAATGGATGGAATTCAACAGCAGTGCAGTTGGATCTGTGTCCAGTAAGAGTGCGAACCACTACACTTCAAGAAAAATAACAAATGGATTAGTTTTTTACTATAAACTACAAAAGTGATTCCTAACACACCAAATGCTTAATAATTTGCTAGTTCAACATACATAAGGAAAAGACTTAAAAAGGGTAATCACATTGCTAAATTCTCATACCATAGTTAAACACACCAACTACATAACCTTATGATAAACACTTCATTTAAGCAAGGAATACAATCAATCAATCAACTTACTCTTAGCTTCTTCTAAATCCCACAGCTTTATTGCACCCATAGAAGCTCCGGCAAGCACTAAAACTTCTGATGTATCAAAAGCAACAGATTCAACTGGACTTGTATGACCACACAAGCTCTGCATATCGACACCAATAAATAAACAACCACAGTTATGTATGTTAATAACACCACCTAACAGATGCACCCATTCCATTTACACTAGCATTTTCTAATGATAGATTCAAACTCAAGTAATTCTCAATTCCAAACTGACAGTCCACTTTCCACTTTTTTCAGTAAATCCTATCGGAGGTTAAAATCTAAACTTCCTCTAAGATGCAATATTATATGATACAACACAACAGATTGAAAATGTGGCAAAATTAATGCACTGATCTAGCTCAAATGATAACAAGTAGAAAAATCACACTCAAGAAGAACACATTAGAGTACCGGAATCAGGAAAACTTTAAATAGGTGGGCAAGAGATAAAAACAGAAAGAATAAGAACTAACCATTAAAGAAGTGGGTTTGCCAATTGCCCAAAGATTCACTTTATGATCATCACCACCGGTGATAAACATTCTACACGCCTTTTTACCGATACTTAAGCAGTTCACATTGGTTGAATGAGCCACAAATTCTTCTATTTTCATCTCAGTCAAGAAAATAAATATACTGAAAATATTCTGATCTAAGATTCCAAAATACTTCTCTCTTAGCTTAGATTAAAACAACTTCTCGCCAAATTATTTGTAACAAAAAAATAAATAAAAGTATAGACCTGAAACTATAATTAAAACAAGAAATGAAGAAAAAGAAATTGAATTACGTTCAAGCAGAGAAAGAAAGCATTTCAAGAAAATCACGAGAAAAATTAAAAAATAAAAACAAAAACCTGAAATTTCTACAGTTAACCAAAAAAAGATCATTTTTAAAAAAAAATCAAAGTTTTAGAAAACTAAAAACAGCTAAAATCCAACTCGAAAACAAGCTCAGATTAAAATCAGCACTAAAAAACCCTAAAAAACACGCTTGAAGCTAAAATTAAAGATGATTCCAAGCTTAAAAACATGGACATTACAGATGAGACGCAGAAATCAAGACAGAAAAGAAAGGATACGCAGCTTATATCCACGCTTCGCCATTTCTCGCAGATTCGAAACGGTAGCGTATTGAGGAAGGCGCGCGCTTGTCCGTCTGCTGCTACTGATGATTCTTGAAAGATTAGGAATTGGATTCCAGATAGAGAGGAATTTGTGTCTCTCTCTCTCTCAGATTCCTACAGTAGAGGAGGAGGAGCAGAGAGGAAGAAGAAAAGAGGTGTCTGGCTCCTTTTTTTGAGAAACGTGTATTCTCTGTCGTCTAAGAAAAAAAAGAGGAGAGAGAGAGAGAGATAGAGAGGAGAGGAGAACAGTTGAATTTCTTCAGATTTCAGACCATGATAGCCACTACTCCTACTCCTTTCTTTCTCATAAACTACAATCTAGTCCTTCAATTATTCCAGAGATTCAAAAATTTGTTTAAGAGCGTGTTTAGCATTACAGTTAAAATATATTTGTTTAAAATATGATTTTTTTAAAATTAATTTTTTTAATTTTTAAAATATTTAATGTGCTAATATTAAAAATAAATATTATTTTATAGTATTTCTAAATAAAAAACACTTTAAAACTTAATATCTATTATACTCTCGAACATGCACTAAAATTTTATATATCTTTGGATTAGTTTTTGTATTTATTTAAACTATTTTTTTTCATAATTTAACAGGTTTTAAATGTGTTAAGTGAATGTTTAAGAGTGCCAGAAATTTTATTTTTGGATACGTTTTAAAAATATTTTTGTAGTGTTTTTCAATAATTTTAATGTGTTGATATTAAAAATAAAATAATAATTTAATGTATTTTCAAACAAAAATTACTTTTAAAAAACACTATATACCACAATATCAAATACATGGTAAATTATGAATTATATGTTGTAAATTTTTAATAAATTTAAGCTTTAAAAATAAAACTAAAAACAAGGTCATCTAACATCTAAGTCAACAGATAATATCTTATAAATTTTAATTTTATCTTATAAATTTTTAAATTAAGAAATTTTTACCTTTAAAATTATCTAAAAACACTTAATGTTATCAAAAAGCAGTTTTAGGAAAAAATTTTAATATATATTTCTTTTTTTTAACATGTGCTAGTTTTAGTAAAGTTTTTTCTTACATTTATTTTTGTATAAAAAAATCATTCAAAATTCAGGGAATTTACACTTCATCACTTAATTCAGTAGTTTATATGGGACTTTAATATATATAAGTATCATATTTTTATATAATATATCAAAAAATTTCAAATTTTAATTTTATTTGACCTATCAAATTTTCAATACACGAACTAAAATTTATAAAAACAGATAAATTAAATGTTTACCAACGAAAGCAAAAGTGTGATAAGGCACAAATAGAATAATTAAAAGTATTTATTTTTTAAAATGTGTTTTATTTTGAAATAAATCTAAATATTTTTTTTATTTTTAAAATTTTATTTTAAATATTAATACATTAAAATAATTACAAAACATAAAAAAAAAATACGATAGAATAGTTTTACGTACAGAGTGCAATAATTATTAGTGTTTTTAATTATTATTTTTTGGCTGTTAATGTAAACATGACTGGATTTGAACAGTGCACGTAGTGTCGATGTCGATGCAGACAAATAAAATGAAATAGATGGATTATATATTAATATCGAGGAAAAATAGTTTCTCGAGTGACATCACACTGGTTAAATTTTATATTATTATAACCCAACTGAAACTTATTATATAGTTAGAGGACTATTTTGTACTTTCACGTTTTTCAAAAATTCACATGTTGCCAGAGTATGAAATTACAAAAACGCGCATGGTCGGTAACTTCTTGACGTACAAGCCCCCAGTGCTGGTGGCCAAGGTTTTTCTCTTATTTCTTTTTTTTTTTTTTTCGTAATTATTTTGTGGTGCAAAGAATTACAAATCCTATTTATTATAGTTTTTAAACCTAATTTGGCTTAGAGGGTCGATTCAGGACCCGACCGACTTGGGCTGAAATCAAATCGGATTGATAAAAAATAGAGAAAAAAAACCCGATGGGTTGACCTGGCAACTCGGTCAAAAACCCGGTTGCAGCTCGTTGATTTTTTTTACTAAAACGATGTTATTTTGATTTATTTTTTAAAAAAAGACCTAACGACCCGATCAAAACTCAAAATCCGAGCATTGAACCGGATCAGGTCTAAAAACTATGCTATTTATGCTAAAATACCAACCCTTCTCTTATTTTCTTTCATAATCTTTTTTATCCAATTTTTTTGGAGTCTACCAAACGGTTGGATGGTTAGATTAGTGATGAAATTTGAAGTGTGATTTGGGGCATGAAAAGGGCTTTATATTAAAGAAGGAAAATGGAATATTAGGCCAATGACACCAAGAGAGATTCCTTAAAATATACGTTTGCTCGTAATTAAGGTTGTTGTTGGGAAATAGACATTTGCAAGTAAATTTAGGTAAAATATTCATTAGACTTTAGGTTATGATCCAACTAACTCAACTTCTCCCTTCCTGCAAATTCATTGAGTGGTTGTTTTTTCTATTTTTTTCAGTTATTGTTAGATGGTTTTAATATAATGATGTGAAAAATAAATTTAAAAAATTATTTTAATATATTTTTAATTAAAAAAATATGATCCACATCAATATCAAACACGCACTATATATTTTTTATATTCATAAATAGCTAATAATAAAAAATGAAAAGGCAACAAGCTTTTTATGCATGACACTCTCATTTTATTTATTATTATTATTATTATTATTATCACATAATGAATTGGGATTTTTGAACTTTCTCTTGAGAATAGAGTTGAGATTACTTTTTAAAATGTTTTTCGCTTAGAAATATATTAAAATAATATTTTTTTTATTTTTAAAAATTTATTTTTAACATTAACACATCAAAACGATTTAAAAATACTAAAAAAATTTAAAACTAAAAAAATTTTAATTTTTTTTAAAAATATAATTAGATCACAATGAATAGGTGCACAAAAGTTGGAGTATGGATTCGGATTGTTTTTCAGACTTTCCTATTTGGGATGTGAAGAATCATTAATGCGTGTGAAGTTGCAAGTGTAGATTACATTAATGATCATAGACTGCACACAGTTCAATCATATGGTTGGCAAACGAAACTGTACAGACCAGATATAGTTGGTACTAAAATAATCCAAGTGCTTGACATGTCTTTATAATTGTTCCAATTTTTTTTTTTAATTTTGGACAAAAAAAAAGTGTTCTAAATTATGGTTGTAGTTATTTTTTAAAATATTTTTTATTTTTTAAAAATTATTTTTGATATCAGCACATCAAAATGATTTGAAAATATATATAAAAAATTAATTAAAAAAAATTAAAAAAATTTTAAATTTTTTTAAAAACGCTTTTTTAATGAAAAACAAATAGGAATACATGGATGCATAATATGAAGCTTTTTTCTTTGTTTGATATTTTGGTAGCGGAAAGTTTTTAAAATATACTTTTTAAAAAATACATGAAAATAATATTTTTTTTATTTTTTAACATTAATGCATTAAAACAATCTAAAACTACATATATTTTTTATATATATATATATAAACCTCGGTTTCTATCACAAGCAGAGGCTGATAAATCATTTTCCTTTTTTCAATTCTGGTACGTGGTTCTAAGTTTTAAATCTACCATCACTCCCTTGATGGAAAAAAGTTTTACACATTTCTCTTTCAATTGTAATTTTCATAACCAACTTGGTGTGAGCGTGAGTGATTGGATAAAAGCCTTTCAATTTCCTGAAAGGTATCGTATATAGTAAGGTTGATCATCTGTTTGTGTAGTTTGATTTGAATCAAAAAAATCCAACCCAACAAAATGTTTTTTTGTTTAAATAAATCAAACTGAACTAAAAGGAACAAACAAGTTCATACCAAGTAGTTTAATTTGGTTTGGTTGTGTTTGTTTTTGCAGCCAACAATGTTTTTAATTTTTTTTTGTTTTTTTTAATTTTATTTTATTTTTAAATCGTTTTGATATGATGATGTAAATAATAATTTTTTTTAAAAAAACATATTATTTTGATGTATTTTCAAATAAAAAACAATATTTACTATAATCTTAAATATTATCTATATCTTAAAAAATAAATCTCGATTTTTTTAGTTTTATGTAAGAAAATAGTTTAGTTAAGTTTTTTTTATTTTTTAAATTTGTAATTAAAACTAAGCCGAAATTGAATTTTTTTTAAGTCTTCTAATTGGTTTTTTTATTTGATACCTCATGTTGTTTTCTGAATTAATTTTTATTTCCAGATAATTTGGTTATTTTGCTCAGCACCGTATATAAATACATAAACATGCAACCTCTATAACTTTTATCAGACGATGGCATAAACGACTCTCCCTGTTTAAGAACATAAAAGGAGAGGGTAAAAGCTAGAGCTGGTCAAAAGGTAAATGAAAACAGAGCATAGTGGGCGTGAAGAACTTTTCTGGATGTGGGGTTGCTCGAACCATTTGGATTCTGGGGGCATAGGCGAATGTCTCGAGCATAACAACACTTGTGATACAAGATCATCCGTCCCCAGAAGCACATGTGACGCTACATTGTAACCTTTCCCCTTTTTCCTATGAGATAATGACCTGTGAAGGAGATCCATATAATCCCATAAGCTCTATCCATCTTGGGTATGAACATCTCCAGCATGAACAGCAGCAGATAAAGAGTACAGTAAAGATAAGACCATCACATTCATACCCCAGTTGATTAGCTTCTGGCCCTCTACCCCCTCCACCGGGCATTGAATAGTAAGCTGACTTCAACGTGGACATGGAAGCCTATGTCAAAATTAAGGCAACAATTGGTTAGTTTAGTTGTTGTAAAATTATCTTACAAACTTTGATCCCTTACCGAATATGTCTCGTAAAATAATCTGCGCCTTTCTTTTTTGTTTTTTCTTTTTTTTCAGTTCAATAGGATCTGATAAAGAGATCTGGTCCCAAAAAAATTAGAGTTTGTTTAGAGTGTACGGTGATGCGGTTAAAAACATGTTTTGGCTCAACCATAGTATGAAATTAGCTCATAAATCCCTGCAATGAGAAAGAAAGTTGCACGCAGTAAACCTGCAATTTAAAACCTAAGATTGAACTGAATTATTGAAGTCTTTAATCATTGGGAGTCTCCTTAAGGGCAATTTATTGATGGGTGCGAATAATTTATTCATGTGCATGGCATTGAACTTCTAATTGTCGACATGTTAGGTTATTTTGTATGGACACTGATTTGGAAATTAAATATGATAAAGCAAAAGAATAGTATTTGACTGTTAGGGAGCCGGCCGACATCTCAGGCTCACCAGCAACTTAGCACCCATAAAATCTAAAGAATTTCTGTCCCCGGCCTTTGCCCTTTTACAATATTTTTATTTCTTTATAAAAAATCACACTTGCACTTGATTACTGCTGCTCTGTTGTGAAAAAGCTGAAGCATATCTGGTCATTATAATTACAGAAAGGTGGCACTTCTGAAAATAAAAGGGAAAGAACTTAGAGAGACCCCTCACCATCCACTGGATCCAATTATGGAGATGAGCACATGGTTTCAAGTTAACGACTGGCTCTCGAGCTAATAGAAAAGACATGAAGTGGGCTGCCATCAAGTCTAACAAATGACCTGACGTGTGAAAATGACATACAAAATTGATTCAAAATGCTGCTCAATGTTGTTAAATACAATCAAGAAATCAAGAAGCGATTACATTAGAAAAGTAATATTCAACAGAATTTTGATAATGACTATATACCAACACCTTTCTAATAACTAAAATGAACAATGAAAACCTAGGAAAAACTGGTAGCTAAGTTACTTCGAAAATTCTTCCCAAGTAGGATTTTAGCATATGAAAGACAATATTACGCTGCTTAAAATAAGAAACACGGTCCTCCAAAGCGATCCCACCTCGCAAAAATCTTGGCCTGGCCATTTTCTAATAAGCTTGACTTTTGAGGACCTCCTCTATAACATACATAAAAGATCCTGAACGATTTCAGACATAAGTGGCCTGAATTCGGGCTCCCACTGCATACAGAAGAAGAAAATCAATGGTCAAAAAGTTTACTTGTCCCGCTAGATAAGCAAAGAAATGCTAAAATGAAATTTTTTTGTTAAAATCAAGCAAAAATGCCAGTAATAAAGCCAGGTAAGTGTTAAAACTTCAGTTTTCATATTGTGGCATGCTCCCTGACTCCCTCATTCGATCCTTTCACCACATCTGAATTCCTCTACAAGAGGCACTTTCCCCACGAATGAAAAGGTGTCTTCTACGCATGAAAAGGTGTCTACTACAATGCCACAGGAGCTCATATTTACATGTTTGGCTTCTTTTGTTGTTGAAAATTAATATTGATAATCAAAGTACAAATAGTAAATAATTTCCCCCCCAACACACTTCTGAAAATCAGTCCATATAAAAGAATCTAATCCAGATAATTTAAAGGCCTACTGCTCTTGGTCCAACACTGACATATCCAGTACAATGCTCCCAGATCCACAACTCACCATTCCAGAAACATGTAACTCAATTATAGATAATACGCCAAGAACAAAAAATCCATCTGCAAAGGAAAGGGAAACTTGCCTGCACACATCTAGATATTATATCAGCAAAACGTGATAAAGACTTCACAGGACAGGCCCCCTTTATAGAGGGGTCAACCATCCTAGAAAGTGCATCTATATCATGAAGCTGATGAATTGCCCATCTAACCAGAGATTGCTCCCCTCGACTCAATGACCTACAGGTTTTCAGTGAGAGCACAACATTAGCTGAAAACAAATAACTAGTGAGCTCAATTTGATTCATGATCAATATGGAAGTCTCCTTTCAAGAGATCAGTAACCTGTCATAAGATTTTCTACCGGTGAGGAGCTCTAGCATCACAACTCCAAAGCTATATACATCACTCTTGCTAGTATAACTTCCCAACTCAAGCTCTGGAGCCCCATAACCATGAGCACTGAGGACGCGCCCTGATAACTGAAAGGCATGTTCTTCAACATCAGCAACAAATTACAAATAACGACAACCAAAGTCAAACTTTGCAGCTTGGAGTGGACACATCAATTTAGGCGTAAAGTAATAAATCATTTTTTTATTAGCTCTGGATTAAGAAAGATTCATCAAGTTTAATAATCAATTTTAGCACCTTATGCTATTAATTTAATTTCCGTAATCCTGCAAACTTGCCCACTTGAAATCTTGACAAACAGAGAATAAGATGATACAGTAGCAAAGTTTCAGATCTAGATTTTAGACATAGAACAAAAATATTACCTCAGTTGCGAAGCCAGATGATTTCAGAGGAGCCAGGCCACAGTCTGAGACACGAGCTACTAGCTTATCATCAAGGAGAATGTTGGAAGATTTAAAATTCCAGTGCACAATAGGTGGTTGACAAACCTCATGCAGATACCTTACCAAAAAGAAAAGTAAAAAGAAAGTCAGTTTGACTAATGACTAAAGATTGGAGGCAAATGACCTCTGTTTCATAATCATGCAAGCCAAAATGAAGGAGGTAATGGACTTGTGAGACATCTAGGAATCCCTTAGGCCACCAAGATAAGAAACACAACAAAGACAATGTATTGATCATCTGGCCTAATATGATCTTACAGTTTTAACTATCTAATCTTACAGTTTTAACTGAGTATCTAATTACAAGTCATTCAAATAATGGTCCTCAGGTTTAGTTAGTTGGTAGCTCTACTTACTGGAGGGCACTAGCAGCTCCTAGTGCCAGCCGGACACGTGCATTCCATGAGAATTTCCTATGGATTTCATCATCCGCATGTAATGCATCATACAGTGTCCCATTTTTGCAATACTCATAAACAAGTAACCGTTGCCCATGCTCATTACAGTATCCCACAAACTCCACGATATTATCATGTTGAGTTTTCGATATGCTAGAAACTAGTTGAAGAAATTCCTCATCAGTCTGTTGCTTGGAGGCTCCACTGTTTAGCTTCTTGACTGCCAGTAGCTAACAAAGATAACAGGAAAAAAAAAGAGAGAGGGTTAATAAATAGAAATCAGATGTCAGGCTCTAGCCATCCTATGCAAATCAGGCCACTCATGGTCCTCCATGAGACAGACATAAAAGAATTGCACAAGAGTAAGAAAATGGATTAAACTTGCACACTGTGAAAGTGCTGAAAAATCCTGAAGAATTCTCTAAACATTTAAGTTAAAGTTCTTCACACTTTGAATTGCATGTAATTGATTGGCCATGAAAGTATCCTAGCAAAATATGATGAAAAATTTAGCTTAAGACCAAGGAAAAGAAGAGAATCTTACACTGACAGAGTTTATAATAAATGAAGACAAATGACAGTATAACATGAGCACAGACATAAAGTTCAAGTAGGAAGCACAAATAAGTTCAGAACCAACTCAATTTAAGGACATGCAATGCTATAACACTGACATGGGAAGGCTTGTGAAATCACATGAATGACACATGGTATTCCCAAAATCAGCTCAATGCTAGAGAAGAGAATCTTACTTTTCCAGTAGGAAGCTCAGCCCTGTAAACACTGCCAAGTGTCCCTTCACCAACAAAATTTTCCTCTGAAAAGCTGTTTGAGTACTGCTGAAGTGTAGCAATGGTGAAAATCCTTGGAAAATGTGAGCTCAGAGTCCCGGTTGAATGACTCTTTTCATGAGCTGCATGCCCAATTGGATTTGCAATGACATTGCCAATAGGAAGGCTTGGGGGAGGTGGGGGCAGCGGCTGCAGTGGCATAAAATTTGCATCCATGCTTGTCATGTTTATCCCATGATCCATCTTTTGCTTTGAATATGCAGCCATTCTCTTCAAATCAATATCCTGTTCACCCTGTGCCTTTGGATATGCTTCCTGCCTTCTGGCATCTTGTCCATATTGATCTTGCAGCTTTACGGTTGATTCTTTGGTAACTGCTCAAAGGACCTCTTCTCAGGCAAAAGGACACAAAAGGGAGTGGAAAATTTTAGTAATTTTGACCAACAACCTGCAATGATAGTTACCTTTCTCTTGATTGTTTCGTTCAAATGAAGATTTACTAATGGGCTCATCTATATGGCTCTTATATACACTAACATTGTGCCTCTCATTGTCTTCTTCATTTGCTTTCCTTCCTTTGCAGCATGTTGACATTAAAAGACATAATCCCAGTATGATAATAATAACAACTACCCCTATAAGAGCAATCCAAATGACCCTCTTAGATGCAAAAAATCCTTTTGATCTTTCAGACTTTAGTGTTACTGAGGCAGAAGGACCATTTGCCTGCTTCTGAGGTGCTTCTGCAACAGGTGGCAAGCTTGGAAATGGAGAGATGGCAGGTGGTGGAGAAGGAATGATAGATGTATTGAAGGGATTTCCATCTTTTCTGCAAAATACATGCTACCATTACAAGCAGATAAAAAATAAAGATTATACCATACAAATTGAAAATGCCAAATGAACAGGCATGGAAAATCATCCATCAAAGAGGCCATCAACCTTCCAAATAACTTCAGAATATATAGCATCAACAATTACTATGACATGCACAATTTGGCTAATGAGATTTTTGTGTCTTTGGATGTGGACATGTTCTCTCTAGATCCCAATGGCTTTCTCCCTTTCTTTATGCTCTAACCATAAGTCTTGTACATTCTTTTCTCCATAAATGCACATGTATATCTGATAAATTTAGGTGTAAAATATACTAACAGATAGTTTGTCCTTCACCTGAAATTTGGAATATCCAGCAGCTTCTCCGGAATAGGCCCAGAAAATAGATTGTTCTCCACATTCCTATGCAGAAACAAAGGGACAGCATGTCAGTTGTTGAGGAAAAGGTCAGCACATCACATAAACCAACTAGGGCATTGCTGCCTCACTTGATGCAGGATCAAGTAGTGAATCAAACAGAGTATAGATTTGAGTCCTCTGTGTTTGTTTCTTTCACCACTTGATTATACATAACACCCCCCCCCCCCCCCCCCCCCCCCCCCACCCCAAAAAAAAAGAGAGAGAGAGAGAAATAAATGTACAAAGAAAATAGCATAAAAATTGAATCCTTGAAAGAATTGCCAATTAAAAGACTTAAAAACCAAAAGAACACTAGGGGTCAGAAAGGTGGCAAGAAAGTTACAGATACTCGAGGGGAAGATCCTGCAGGACATTAAGGGTCCCAGTAAGTCTATTGTTCTGCAAATGCCTGCAAAACAAAAATTATGTATACATCAAGTAACTATAATCTGTTGCAGTATTAGCAAGAAGCCAAGTACTCTATGAGAGCCTCACAATGTGCTGAGAGAAGACAAAGTTCCCATTGAAGGAGGCAGCTGATCACTCAAATTATTACCAGACAGATCCCTGAACCAAAATGGATAATTAAAAATAAAATCTGGCAATTTCTACTTTCAACAAGAATAATGGATTGAACTTGAAATACTTACAAATTTGACAAACTTGTCATTTGTTGAAAGATATCTGGTATTCCTCCAATTAGCTGATTATTGTGGAAAGATCTGAGGAGAATAAAAGTGGATTTCAGATGAACAAACATAATGTAAAGGTAGTGCAATTCCACAGTATAAAACAATTAAGAAGTTTTTTGTGTGAACATACAAGTCTAACAGTTGACCTAATGAGTTTAAAGTATCTGGAATTCTTCCAGTGAACTGATTGCGAGCAAGAGAACTGGAATAGGAAAAGAAGCCACACAAATTATTTCCTCAAGGAAATGTACATGTTAGGAAAGGAATAGCAGCATTGACAAATAACAATAATTTTCTAGAACTGGTTTGTTAAACTGGTGATAAAAGCAAGGTTGAAGTTTACGCACAAGTTCCTCAAGGTAGAGGGTAACTCCGATGGAATATCCCCTCCAATATGATTATCACTAATATCTCTGCAACAAAAAAGTGATAGAAAGTACCATAAGTCTTTAACAACAGGGGCTTCAAAACTTCCATTTACAAACTGCATATATCATGAACTTAACCATTGCCAACTCGTCAATTCTTAAAATCACCCCGGATGATTCTGGTCATTAACCACCCTCTTCAAACTTTTTAAGGTAAAACTCATCAATACTATACCTATGAACTTAAAGAGAAACAACAATCATGAAAACATCATGATCCATAAACAGGTTTGATTGAGAAAATTATGTCGCCAAACTAATCTTCCCCACCAATTTCATAATTACATAGACGTGACCAATGCACTTACATATCTATGATTGATGTAAATTTATTGAAATCGTTGTTCAAGGTTCCCCCTAAATTCAAGCCATTTAGTGTTCTGTAAGAAAAAAGATTCGATTACTGAGTTGAGTAGAAATTTACTAATTGAAATTAAATAAAGAAAGAAAGAATGATACAAATAGAACATACAATGAGGTTATGTTTGAGAATACACAACCAACTCCTTGCCATGCATCTGAACATGGGTCTCCTCCCATAGCAACCCAACCAATCAACTGCGGATATTGCAAGCTAACAAACAAGCTATTCATTGCAGTCACTGAATAAAAAAGAAGAAAGAAAGAAATGAAACATATATATACTGAGTCAGATTATTTAACAAGCCGAAGCAATCGAGACTCACAAAAATTAAATAAAAATAAAAATAAAACCATATTTGACACTATCATTAATCAAGCAAGGATAAAAAAGAGTTGGGTCAAGAATTATCATAATAAGGAATATTAGGCAAGTAAATTAGATGGCATGAACAAACTCTGTCTAGTTACCAACAAAGTATAAAATTCAGTAGCACAAATTTAAGTCATTCTTTAACATGTTCCCATAAACACAAATGATTAAAGGAAGAAGAAGAAGGAGAGCATTAATAAGCAAATCATGGTAATATTTCAAAAAAAAAAAAAAAAGAAGCATAGATGTACAGATGTCGCAAGCAAATGAAAGCCAAGCAACTGACAAGACAATCAAATCAAATATCTAAACTTCAGAAACAAACAGAGCATTATGAGGCAAAACATCCAAAAAAAACAAGGAGGAGAAACCAACAAAAGACATGACAGCCTAAAAAACATGAACCCAGAAAAGAAAATGGTTTACCATCATTAGGGTCAGTGTAAGAAACCGAAAAGGAAGCCATGAGAGCCGCCACCAAGACAAAAAACACCCCACACTTGACAAACCCCATTAGTGCTCACTTGAAAAGACTCAAACTTTCCCTTCTTTTCTTCAATATTTTGTCACAAATCAAACACGCACAGATAAAAAATAATGTTTTGGGGCATAATTTTACATTTATATAGAGAGAGAAACAAAAGGAAAGGTTTTTGAACAGAAATTGAAAATCTTAAAGATTTCAGAGAGAGAGTAAATCAGAGGATAATTGAATGCAGACAGAATTAAGAAGAGACAGTGATTGAAAAAATCTTAAAATTCTTGTTGAGATCAGAAGTAAAGTAGAGAGTGAGTTCAGAGTTGGGGTTTCGGGAGAGTGGAGAGTGCAGTGCAGATGTGCTGTGTTTTAATGAAAAGAGAAAACAAAGGGAAAGCAACGGCATTATTATGGAAAACGATGGTTGCTGTTTCCTCTGTGGGAAAATGTAATATACTATAATTTATATGCTTCTACTTTATTCAATGGGAATATAGAATATGGTGGGCGATGGGGCACTCAAAATATGTGGATAAACCATACTCTTCCCTTTCATGAGGATTTAAACTATACTCTTAATTAAAGAAAAACTAGTCAGGTTAGGCTGTGTTTGGATTGTGCTTGAGAGTGATTCTCAAGATATAGTTTAGAAGTAGTTCATCCAATATTAAGAGCTTGTTTGGCTCCTACCATGACTATAGTGTTATTTTCTGTTGTGATATTATAATATCAATATGTTTAGTAATAATTTTTTTTTATAAACGTAGATGTTCGGGTCAACTTGCGTGTACCTCGACTAATTCTATAAGTCCTAAAGTTAATGACCATATTCAAGCATTAAAAAAATTAATCTCATATCATATGTTAATAAGCGAACGATGAATGTCAAGAGACAATTAGCAATGGATTGGGAATCTATTATTTAATTCGATGACTAGAAAATATTAAAAGTTTATTTGGCTTTTACCATGTCTATAGTGTTATTTTCTGTTATCATATTATAATATCAATCTGTTCAGTAATTTTTTTATTAATATAAGTGTTCGAATTAGCTTGTGCGTATCTCGACTAATCCCACGGATCTTAAACTTAACGATCATGTAAAACTCCAATCAATAGCCTTAAAGTTTACAAGACTCGAATTGGTAATATCTAGAGAATAAATCTAAGATCTGACCGATTGAATTATACTCCTTAAAATTAATAAATTGTTATAACGTGTTGCAAGTGAAATCAATTTAATTATTTGGAAATCTACTCTTGTGCTATTTAAATTAACTTTTGTATCAAGGACGCAACTTAAATTGTTTAAGTCAATGCTCATGTAGTTTTTTTTGTCAAATAAAATATAAATATTTTTTACACCGAAAAATAATCTAACCCACGAGACACACGTAAGGCGAGCAATAATCCAGTACTTATTAAAACAATCGAGGTTAGTTAAACCTATGACATAAAATTGCTACATCTACGTCTGTAATAGAATCAGGACAGTCGTGGTGTCTATTCTATATTCAAGTCTCCGTGATGGGTGCCTTCTGTCACGATCTCTCAGTCGACCAACCAAATCACAGAGACTGCTCATAGAGACATTAAGTAAATTTTCCATTTATACACGTTGCATGCTAATTTCAAGCTATATATCATTTCTAAGATAGACCTCATTCTAAAAACTTGAGCAATCGACTCCTTAGATTAGATAAATTGAAAAAAAAAAAGTTCTCTTTACTATAATTAGAATTTGAATACATCATCGACATAAAGAGTCGGAATATGATTACGGTTATAGTTAAAAGTGTTTTTCACTTAGAAATGAATAAAATAATATTTTTTATTTTTAAAAAAATTATTTTTAATATCAGCACATATTTGAAACATAAATTTTTTAAAATTTAAGTAAAAATATTAATTTTTTAAAAAAACATGATTTTAACCAGTTTCCAAACATTATCAAAACCCCTGTTCATATGTTATGTCGGATGATGTATACAAGATAAAAAAAAACACAGAGAAGAAATTGTTGATCGTGGACAGATCACCTTACCAAACATATATAACTACGCAGTGTAATAACACAAAATCGTTGTCAAGATAATGGACATGGACTCTGCAGAAATGCCACAAATATGGGACAATAAAAAAGCAATGAAAGCATGCATCCTGTTCATTAATCAAACAAAGTTACAAGCTACAAGTGTTTTTCTTCGTCTAGAGAAAATTTTGTTGCTAGAACAATCTTTCGTAAAGGATATAGATATTAAACCTTACTTGACTTGATAAGCCAATCCGCTAATATAAAATTTGATTTAAATTGAGTTGACTTGGGTTAATTCATTTAACTCATAATCTAGATTTTAAATCAATCTATGAGTTATGGGTTAGACATAATTTTTTTATTAACGTGGATGTTTGGGTCAGTTTGTGCTTACCTCAACTAATCTCACAGATCCTGAAGTTAATGATCATGTAAGTCTCAAGTGATCTTGAGATTTGTGAGACTCGAACTGGTAACCTTCAGTAAACAAACTCAGAATCTAAGTAGTTAAGTTACACTTCTTAAAATCAGATTAAACGTAATTTAATAGCTTGGATAAGGGAACTACAATGCATGTACGAAGGTGATCATTTCCATTAGAAGGAAATAATTTTGGACTGGCACACATTCTCCCCTCTCTTTATGGTATGCTCCCATAATCAAAGAACGATAAAGAAATTACATGATGGTTCGAAATAATATAATAATCTGTCATAATTTAGTTGCTCAAGGTTGGTGGCCATATAATTAACCCAAGAAAGTAAAACCCTAATTAGTTTTTCCACCAAGCTACTCCATCACCAAAGAATATGGTACAAGGATGTAAATTGTGTGACTATCACGCTTACTGATGGAATATAATTTATGTTCCAAGTAATCATGTTGTCATGCAAATATAATAATGTTCTTCGTCACAAATAATAATTTGTCGAGGCCCCTGATAATCTTCGTGCTCTAGTAGTGTTTTGTGTGGCCGATGTATCTCTTCTTGCATGCCAAAGTCATAGCATATGATAATATTCATAGTGAAATTTAATTGTTTTGTGTTAACAGAATTAAATTAATTAATAGACTAATGACAATTAGAGTGTATAGGAGGAGAGAGAGGCTTTGATGATTAGAACTGGTGTCAACAACACAACACGTCCTCCACTCTTTCAATCATGGCGATGGAGCCGAAACCATGATTAACACTTTGGAGTAAGCTTGCTTTATTCAATTCATGGCTGGAAAACCAGATTAAGGATCAAATGGAGTATTAAAAGTGTGTTTGGGCATGCAATTAAAATTTTTGATTTTTTTTTGTTTAAAATAAAAAAAAATTATGTTTTCAGATTGTTTTGATGTGCTGATATCAAAAATAATTTTAAAAAAATAAAAAAAAATTATTTTGATTCATTTCCAAGCAAAAAGCACTTTGAACCGCTACCGTTACCGCTACCCACAATCCCAAATATACTTAAGTATTTGTTGCCACCCGTGCTCGTGCCGGTCCGGTTTAAAGTAAACGGTGGTCCTTGCCAAAACTATGAATAGTAGCATTGAATTATCATCTAAATAACACTTAATTTAAACCAACTCTAGTTACTATCTAAAAAGTGTTTAGAGTACGATAATATTTGTTTTTTAAAATATTTTATGTTTAAAAATACATAAAATGATTATTTTTTTATTTTTAAAAATTATTTTTAATATTATTACATCAAAATATTCTAAAAATAAAATAAAATAAAAATTTAAATTTTTAAAAAATATTTTTACTACGCATAGGGTTGGGTATGGGCTAAGAAATTGGCCGAGAATCAATATGCAACCAGGGTATCCATTTTGGGCCATAGTTTTGCACCTTAGCCCGATACAATACGGGCTGGGCTCCACTTTCCAACCTCGAGCGGGATTGAAACGTTAAATGGTACAATGACTCGTGTCTTCGACCTCTTCACATACAAGTATTTTTCAAAACAAAAAATTGTATTCTTCTCGTATCAATCTGGACCGACTTAGATGAGAATTTGGCATCTTATAAGGAAAAAATCAAGAAATCTTGTTTCTAAGAGAGAAGGAGACTGGCAAAGCTAGAAATGAAGCTGAAACAAGAACTGGGAGTTGAAGAAATTAAACTTGTGGAGCTTTGATTTCATCCACTCAATTTCATTAAATGTTAATGTAGGGAATTTATTTTGGGTGGCGGTTACATTATATATTTTAAAAGTGCTTTTTAATTAAAAATATATTTAAATAATATTTTTATATATTTTTAACATTAATACATAAAAATCATAAAACATTATCTAAAAATCATCAATTTAATATAAAAAAAAATTTAAAAAAACATATTAAATCCCAAACAAATACACTTTAGAAATAAAATATCATAGGGTGCATGTCCAGTACCAAGCTGGGTAGCACGCCCAGCTGGACATGCGCTTGTTTAAGCGTACACCCAACTTGGGCTCGAGCTACCACGCTCGAGCCCATCCTCTTTGAATGCTGAACTCGGGCTACCATATCCAAGACTATTTATTCTAGACACGGGCTATATATTAAGCCCAAGCTTGATAGCCCATGTTCAAATGATTTCTTGAGCTTTTTAAAACGGGCTTTGAACTCATTAAATTTGAATTTATTATTGAAAATATAAAATAGATGATTAATTTTTTTTATTTATATATAAAGTCTGATAATTTGAATATGATTATTCAAAATCTTAATACAATGAGTAATTGTAAGGTTATGATTATTGATTTTTCTACTGATATGGTTATGGTTATACCAGTATTTAAAACTTTATATATATTATCCAAGTGATGGAATTATGATTATTGATTTTTCTACCTGCGAAGTTACCTAGTTTTAGTCTAAACTAAATACACTCAAACATAATTACAAATACAAAAACAAAGTATTTGTGCAGCAACATCATCATCAGCCACGGAATCACTAGCACAGCTGCATTTTTTTTATGTGAAAATAACATCTCTCTTCGTGTGGGTTTTAGAATCCGAGTTTATATTGCATATTTGCATGGATAAACGCAGCCATGGTCCCCGGTCAAATTACAGGCCGATGGTTCTTGCTTCATGTCCATGAATTATGATTGATGCAGATCAAGCCACACAACCCCCTCCTCCCACATGTTCTTGCGCAGTAGCTTGAGCAAAGAAACTTTCTTAAATACTCTGAATCTATCATTGTCTCCATTTATTGTCTTACTTCTCTTCAGTGCTAATGCTCTGGGCACCATGAATACACACACACACACACACACACAAACACAAGACATACTTTTGCAGCTTATTTAATGTGCGTATAAGTTTGATTCTTTCTTGCCTTCATAATCATAGATCTCTTGCATAAGATTCTCAATAATGTAACTCCTGTCAACATTGTATCCCTTTTGCGGCTGTTAACATCAATAATACATGGCCCCTCTCCATTATTGGAGTGGCCCTTGTAAGCCGGAGCTATGAACTTCTGATATTTTAGGATTACTTGTTGCATCTTCGAAAATGGATTGCTTGTGTGAAACCCAATGGAAAGAAACTCAAAATCCACATATAAATTGATCTGAAAATAATTTAACTTAATTTACAAGTTAATTTAGTAACCCACCAGTTGTTCAAATTTCCCACCAGTTGACACTCACCATTTGCAATAGAATACTGTTCATTTTTTAAAAACCCTATTCCATGCACATGCTGATCATCGCATGCAATTATCGGATGAATCTATTCATGTTATTGGGAATCTCTTCAGTCCTTCAGGCTTAGCTTAGAAATTTATGTAGCCATGACTTTCGAGCAAGGGGCACTCAACCTCCTGCAATCTGGCAAGGCCCTCTGCATGTACTGTGTACTATGCCTTAGCGTATGGCTTTTAAGACTTTCAGATTCATAATTACAATCCTTTATGGTGTTAGGTTTGTGTCATGTCGTCTCTCTCAATTGCTTGCAGATTTCACACTCTGTGGGAGTCGAACCCAAGCATGTTTTTACTTTTTACCATAGCTCTAGAAAAGTATTCTTTTGGATTGCGATGGATATAATATTTAATTAAAAGGATTATAGAGTAATGTTGTTTTATCAATTTTTTATTTGAAAAGTTATTAGTACTTGTTTCACACGTCTTAACAAGCGCATAAAACTAGCGTCATTCAGGAGATGTGTGAGGTGTTTCTTGATGATCAAATCTCGTATTCCGATGTCTAGATCAATGTGTATATATGCTCTCTATATGGCATGACACGTACAGATATATTATGATTATTCCTGTCAGTAATCGATTTAAGTTTTTTCATTTTTTTTCCTTTTTCTTATAATTAAAATCCATAAGTATTATCTATTTATTTATTTATTGTATGTTTAAGTCCGACATGAGTTCAGATCCCAGTATTTTGGATCTAAATACCATATTAGATTCAAGATTTTTGAGTCTAGTAACAATAACAGGCCCAAAAGTCTTAGGTCTAGGAACCATATTTGGCTTTAAACTCAAGCACGGGTCTATCAAGTTTGTTAGACCTAGATGTGAGTTTAGCATGCCTGCCAGATGCAAGGCTTGTTGGTCTGGCATGCCATCAAACCCAAGTTGCTTGGGTCTGGCATGCCCATTAAACCCAATTCACTTACATCTAGATCTAAAAAGCTTAAAACATTCTCTATATTTTTATATTTTTTTTATATTTTAAAAAAATTGATATTAATGTATGAGGCACAAGCCAATATACTTAGTTCAAGTCTAAATTAAGCATTTTAGATGTAACTTGCGCTAATGCATGATATGCTATGGTGTTCTTGTTTAACTATTATTTTTTAAATTATTTTGTATTTAAAATATATTAAAATAATATTTTTTTATTTTTTAAAATTTCTTTTGAAATTAATATATCAAAATGCTATAAAATAAATAAAATAATTTTTTAAAGAACAATATTTCTACTGTAAAAACAAATAAGGTCGTAAAAGTAGTAGGGATAGCAGTTCACTGGTTTGTGCCCTCGCTCCAATGACCTGATCATTTTTTTTTAATGAAAGAAATAAATAAATCTAATCATTGTAAATGTTTTTCTATTGTTAATTATAAGTAAAAAATTAAATATTTTATTTTAATAAAATAAATAAATAAATAAATAAAATATATTAAAAAAATATTAACACTAACTAAAATTGAGTTATTAAATAAAAATAAATACACATATTAAAATCGCATCTTGAACAAGAGGAGAAGCACCCCTCACACCCTATGGAATCTCACAATTAATATTCAATAACTCATTGCCTGAATACAAGATAACATTGACTTAAATAACAGTGATAGGAACAACTTCCAATTGAAGGTTAAATGAAAATGCAGAAGTCTACATAAGTACATTTAGATAGAATTGGATTTTTAAATGAAACTTTTGACTGAACTGTAGAAGATAGCAACTGTAAAGTTTGTTCCTTACTTCAAGAGTTCTTGATTCAATGCTCCTGCATCAACATCATGTGGGATATGTTAAATTATTTTTATTTAACTATATAATAGTACTTTTAAAAAATAATAATAATATCAACTATATTTTTTATTAACAAACTCAGCCAAACTCGCTAGGTCAACTTGGTAACATGTAAATCTTACATCTAGATTAGTTCAGGTTCTAAAGTAAACTGGATGAGAGCTGGTATAGTGTGGTCATACTAACTTAATAAGTACACTTGAACTTAATCGACCCAGCCAAAACTTGGTTTATTTTTTTATAAAAAATTAAAAATGATGTTGATTTTATTTTTTTTATATAAAAAAATCAGAACAATGATGTTTTGAATAAACCTGGGTCAAACTAGCCTAACTCACCCAAACTATGACCCAAGTCATGGTTATAATCGGGTTTAATAACCTTACTTTTTAAATTTTATTTTTTATCTGATAAAATGATTAAAACAATTATTGTAGGGAAAATAATGTGCAAAATTATCAAGGAAAAATATATTTATTCAATTAAAACTCTATCTCATCATTAATGCATGTCTCCATTATTTTAAAGAAAACATGTTTTTTTTTTATTGCATGCACTTTTTTAAAATTAAAATGATCTCAAAAACAACATTTTAAAAAAATTAAATAATATCTTAGTATTTTATGTATGATTGATAGAAAAGAAATTTGATAGATATGGTAAAATAATGTGAAAAAGATTAAAGAATATATATTTTTTATTAAATATTCATGATCAATTTTTTTTCTTATTTTTTCATATTAGATATATAATAATTGAAAAATAAATATTAAAATTCCCATAAAAATCTATAATATTATTTAAGAACCATGACAAAATTAAACAATCATTTAAATATCTTGTAAATTATCTTTTTATAGTGATTTTTGATTAAAAAAAAAAACTATAAAAAGAGATCTCGCACCAAGATCAAAGTGTTGAGGCTTGCGTGCCTAACCCAACAAAAAAAAAGCCCCCATGTGCAAGTCTTCAATTAACACAACAATATAAAAGTATGAAAATAATTTTTCATATTAGCATATTAAAATAATTTAAAAATATAAAAATAACTATTTTAAATAAAAAAATTTAAATTTTAAAAAAACATGGTATACATCACTTTTCCAAACACACCAATCTTTTCAGATGTGCAAGCAAAATTAGGTTAACTTTTTATTTATTTATTTATTTTTATGAAAAGTCAGCCTTTTCTATTGGCATGAGGCATGACTAAATGGTGAAATTCTCAATATACCTATTTTATTTTGAAATATATGCATATTATGTCATATAATTTTTATTTTTTTTGTGAAGACACTTGATATATTTATTTTTTATCTAGTAAATGATTGACATAATCTTTATAAATAAATATAGATAACTAACCACTGTAATCATCAAATATTTGCAATTTTATTTTAATTAATTCTTACACGTGCTGAATTCATGTACCATTGACAACTAGCCCTTGCGAGCATTTAAACATCGATCGGATCGATATCATTCATGTTAGAGATCTTGAGTTCATAAAAAAAAAAAAAAGGTTATTAAAATCATTTTTTTTAAATAGAATTAATATTGGAGGGTATGAAAACTCATATCTTTTTTTTTTAATTCGAGAAAATCTCACCCTCCAAAAAGCATATTTTATAAGTCGAGGTGAGCGAGTAAAACCCTAGCTATCCTAGACTTTTACAAGAGGTGCACGTTCTAATTCAAACTCGAGATCTGCTGTGCAGATCTCAAGCCCTTTGCCATCATGTTACGCCCTTTGGGGACATGAAAACTCATATCGTAAGACTCTAATTACTAAAATACTGTGTTTATATGAATAATAAACCAAATTAACCTTCTTTTTTTTTTTTCCATTTATGTCTTTTTTTAATTGAGTTTTTTTGCTTTTCATTTAATAAACATTAATCTTTTTTTTCATTTATGTTTTTTTATTAGATCCTTTTACCTTCCATTTAACAATTCTAATGCATTTTTATAAAATTAATACCCGATAAGCCATGAAATGATATTTTAAATCACGAACACTCAAGGTATTATAAGATAAAATAAAATTAAAAACAAATGATAAAAATAAAAAATAGAAAAAATTTAATTTAATTTATTCATTTCAATTAGAATCTAGTTTCAAACTAAAACAAACATTAGTTTTTTTTTCAAATAAAAAATAACATCTTTATCTTAGTTTTATTCTCAGTCCTTACTTATAATTAACAAATTTATTATTATTTATTAACATGTACAATTCTCAATTTATTTTATTAAAATAACATATAATTTTTTTAAATTTATTTTATGAAAAATAGCAATTAACAATTAAAAACTAATCATGTTATCCTCGTCAACAATATATGTATAAAATCTAGAACATCTAAAACGAGAACAATTTTTATAGAAGAAAATACATCCATCATGTTACCATTATATAAACACAATCACGTGTTTATATAAACCATATCGAACTCTTACCTAAGCAGTCTTCTCGTTCGTAAAAAAAATATTATATATTCTTTCTCCTTGAGCTTTGTTTTGCGGACAACCTCAACACAATCAAACAACAAGATTCTTCTCTTCTGTCATCAATGCCAAGTCTTTTAAACTAAAACAAAAAAAACCTTTCCATTCCTTCTAATTTATCACAACTTTAAAAATACCATATTTTTTCAAAACTATTTTAGCGAACTCTTCAATTTTAAATTATCGTCTTAGAGCTTGTTTAACAGTGTAGTTGTGATTGTTTTTCAAATAATTTTTCATGTCAAAATGCATGTCAATGATATTTTTTAATTTTTTAAAAAGTATTTTAGATATCATCACATCAAAATGAAATGAAAACACTAAAAATATATTAATTTGAAGTTAATAAAAAAAGAATTAATTTTTTCAAAAACATTTTTAAAATACAGAAACAAACAAACCCTTATCAAATATCACTAACGACTCCCTACCATCATCCAAAAATCCCTTTTCAAACATCACCGCACACTTTTTATTTTTGTGCATTTAAAATAATGATACAAAATACGTTTTAAAATATTTTTTTATTTAAAAATATATTAAAATAATTTTTTTATATTAATACATTAAAATCATAAAAATACTAAAAAACCACAAAAAAATATAAATTTAATATTTTTTCATCTCAAACCTACTTTTTAAAAATATCCAAAAACAATTTCGGATAAACCTTCTTGCACCCAAGCCGACCACAAGCAGGGCCCCGGAATGGAGTAATCCAAAGAGTCAAAAAAACGCTGTCCACCGTTGATCATTGACCACCTTACATGCACATGGCCATGATACACCGCCCATATTTTATTTTGTCATATACCTTCACATGCGGTGACGGTTGTAAGAAAACAAAACTTCCACACCCCAATAATGAGAAACATATTATGCGCCGCTCGTTAAAAATTTCAGAGCAAAAATGATAAGGCACAGATCACGAGGACAGTCATAAAAAAAAGTAAGAAAAAAAAAGAAAAAAGAAAAAAGAAAAATAGCTATAAATCAGTCCTCGATCTTTGAATTATGAGCTTGCGAAGTTGTATAATTAGCTAGAATATCAATACTATATGACACTTTAAATGCATTAATTATATGATCATGTATCAAAGCGTATTTACTTACATCCACGGAAGGAAAAGGGAGATGAGAATTTTTTTTAAAAAAAATTTACAGTTAATTTAGATCTTAATCAATTTGATCAAGATATAAATTGATTTTTAGTTTGATTAAGACTCTTACAGGGGAAACAAAAATCATGTATTTAACATTAAGAGAAGAGTTAATTAAGTTTTATACTGGTCATATGTCATTTATGGTTAAAAATATTTAAGGGATGGGTTGTTTTTGCGTTTCAAAAGTATTTTTTTAAAAAATTAATTTTTTATTTATTTTAAAGTAATTTTTTAGTGTTTTTAAATCGTTTTGATATACTGATGTAAAAAATAAATTTTTAAAAATAATAAAAATATTATTTTGATGTATTTTCAAATAAAAAATATTTTAAAAAATAATCGGTATTATAATACCAAATGAGATAATCTTTTTTATAAATTTTACAGTTAATTTAAATCTTAATCAATTTGATCAGGATATAAATTGATTTTTAATTTGATTAGGACTCTTACAAGGGAAACAAAAATCATGTATTTAACATTAAGAGAAGAGTTAATTCAGTTTTATACTGGTCATATGTCATTTATGGTTAAAAATATTGAAGGGATTGGTTATTTTTGCATTTCAAAAGTATTTTTTTAAAAATTAATTTTTTAGTGTTTTTAAATCGTTTTGATGTACTGATGTAAAAAATAAATTTTAAAAAATAATAAAAATATTATTTTGATGTATTTTTAAATAAAAAATATTTTAAAAAATAATCGGTATTATAATACCAAATGAGGTAATATTGGGAGTTTCAACATCATGCTAAATCATAAAAAGCTGTGGTTAGATTAATAAATTGAAAAGTTTGGTAACTAATTTGTTAGCCGCTATATAAGTTGGGGACTTTCGTAATAATCCAAAAGGTGAACAAAAAAGAGTGAAATTTTAAGAAAAGCAGATATTACGACTAAAGTGTGTGAATGATATAGCATTTTAATTAGAGTTTTTAAATATTTTGATTTTTTGTTTTAAATTAAATTTTTGTAATTGTTTTAATATATTTTATAAAAATAAAATTTTAAAATAAAAAAATTTAATTTAATATATTTTTAAATAAAAAACATTTTACAAAACAACATTACCATTACCATGTTACAAACAACCGTATGAAACGGGTCCCAGCTGTCCAAAGGATCTTCCAAGAAAATATTATTGCTAGATTACCTTGCATTGACCATACTACACCCTCGCAGGGGATTTTTATTACACACATTCACAGTTTCACACTCCTTTAACTGCCTCCAAGTTCTCCCCTTGTTTGTCTTTGTCTTTGTCCCCTCTTGTCGAAAACCATTTCACTCGATACCATGTTCTAGCTTGTGGTGGTTCTATCGGAAAGCCAAAGCCCACCAACGATCAATTCTCGAAACAATCCCAACAATATGTGAATCTTTCCATCACTTCTTGAATTTATCTATAATGGGTTGTTGTGTTAGCACCGCCAATGAACCTTCAAAGCTGAAAAAACAGCAACATTCTCAAGTAGGATCTGAATCTTTGAAGCAAACTAAGTCACCACCTCCTTCTCTTTACCAAGAAGAAACTGTAAAAGAAGTCCTCTCTGAAATTCCCAAACCACCACAGAATCCCATCAAGAATCCACACCAGGAAACTGACCTGCAACAACAAGAAGTCCCCAAGAAGGAAAGAATCCACATTGACCCGGCATTTCTCGATGAGATCAAGATTCAAGAGAACAAGTTCCAGAACCATGAGAAAATCTCGAAAGAAGAAGTTCATCATCAAGTTCAGATCTTTGAACAAGATGAATCTGAAGTTTGCAGCTTGAGCTATAGTGAAAGCATCTCAACAACAACAACGAACAACAATGACAGAAGAGACTATTATGATGATGAGAATGAGGTTAATAAGCAAAGAGTGTCTAGATCTCCATTGCCACCAAGAAACCGGGTTTCAGGTGAATTGGGTCCGAGAAAAGACCGGGTCGTGGGCAGGTCACCCACCCGGAGAACAACAGAACAGTCGCCAAGCAAGAGAAATGGTGCAATGAAAGGAGGGCCAGGGAGGTTGGTTCAGGGCCGGGAAACGGGTTCCGGCCAAGTGGGAATTAGGAGGGGTTTGAGACCCGACCCGAGCAGGAGGGACCCGGGTGAAGGGTCAGCGAGAAGGTCCAGGTCACCGGCTACAAATAGATCTTTAATGGGTCGGAGCCCGTCCACTAGAAGGACAAACCGGTCCCCAGGTCGGGTCAGGAAGGATCAGAATGAGGGTGGCGGTAGTAGCGGTAACAAGGATAATGGCATGGAGGCCAAGTGGCCAAGCACTAATAATAGTGATGATAATGGGACTCAAAACGAGTCACTAGAAAACCCTCTAGTGTCACTTGAGTGCTTTATCTTTCTTTAAACGGGGGATATTCCGGTGGAATATTCCAGCCGGGGTTAGTGTTTACTGATTACTTGGCTCACTTTTGTGACCATTTTTTTTAAAATTTCTGGTTTACTTCTGTTTTTAGTGAATTATAGTAATGGTCAATATGGAGATGCGGACAAATGAGGAGATATTGTGCTGTGGCTACTCAGATATGCAAAGCCACTGAATTGACCATTGATTCCCTTTCTTGCCTTGTTTGCCAAGTTCTCTGTCCTTATGATTAGTCTATTTGCTTGCCTACCATGCAAAAGATTTGCTACCGAAGCATCTGATTTTTTCTCCTATAATGTAGAAAAGACTGAAAAGATTTAATGAAATTACTTTGCTTGTTAATTGTCAAACCAGATTGCTTTCTCTTCCTGAGTTCACCTTTGTTTTTAGAACACCGATGGGCCCTCTCCCTTTACACCGATTAAATGAACTTTCCGAGAAAACACTTCACATTTCTTATATTCTTGAATATTTTAGCTTGTTAAATTGCTGTAGTGATTGGTTTTTATTTAGAAAAGTGTTAAAAATAATATATTTTTAATATTAACACATGTATTGATTTAAATATAAAAAAATAAATTTATTTTTTTTCAAAAGTATTTTTACACCATAAAAACAAACGGTGCCATTGTCTTTGATAGTAGTTGTTTTTTTAAAAATATTCTTTTACTTAAAAATATTTTTTTGCTTCAAAATATATCTGATTTGCTGAGCGAGCCAGAGCCAGAAGTAGTAGTTCCTTTTTTCTTGGCAGAAAACATAGTCGAGTCCCATAAAAACCTACGTTGGTTTGCAAGAAGGGTGGAGCGGCGTCTTGAATTTATGGCATGAAATTATTTATTGCAGCTCTTCACAAGTCCTACTACCATTCATTTAACCTAAAAGAAGGGTTAATTGTAAGAAAGAAATTATGAATGCTTGTCTCGCAAGATGTGTGGGCTCATACAAGTTACGACCAACATCAATAATGCCCAACGTAGCTTGAGATTATAAACTTGGATTCAATTATGAATTTCTGTTTTTTATTTAATTCGGAAATATATTAAAATATTTTTTTAATATTTTAATATTTATTTTTAATATCAACACCTTCAAATAATTTAAAAATATAAAAAAATTAATCTTAAACAAATTTTATTTTTAAATTTTTGCCTAACAGCATTTCGACATAAATAATTTTGGCATAATCATAAAACTCAAACAAATGGCATACGATCAATTACTTAAGAAGCTAATTATTTAGAGACGGTGTATTTTTCAAAATATTTTATGAAAATAATTTTTTTAGATTTATTTTAATTATTGATATTATTACATCAAATTATATAAAAATCACTAAAAAAAACATCAATCAAATATTTTTTTAAAATCAAAAGTATTTTTTAAAAGTATGTAAACAAAAAAAAAAAAAAAAAAAACCGCGACAAACACCCTCATAGTATTATTATTCATAGAATGCAATGAGTTTCACAAAAAGACGGAGATTTGAATTTTGTACATACATACATGCGTGCTGCATTTTCATTAAATACGATGTAACCTTATCTTTCCCGTGGAAGCGTGGGGGAGTGGGAAAGAAACAACTGCTGGAAAACACAGGGCAGCCATGAAATTGTCTTGCATGAGAAATTGAAATTTTTAAGGTGGGAAGGAGGAGGGGAACCCCACTTTTTCTAGCCGTTTGAGGATTGAGAGGATACGGACAGCATTATCAGTACTGGTCCAAGTTTTTAATATTATGCCGTTGATGGCGTTTGGTGGTGGCCTTTGTGCAGAAAGCAAGCAATGGGCAAATGTATCGGTTATTTTGGACTGTTCCTTCTGGTTCTCTTTCGACTTTTAAAGGGTTTTTTATTTTATTGTTATTATATTTTTTCAAAATGTTTTTATTTGGAAAAAAATTAAAAAAATTTATTTTTTTTATTTTTTAAAATTTAATTTTAACAAAAAATCTAAAAATATTAAAAAAAAATCAAAGCACTATGCATCCCTGAGATATCACATTCAGCATTAAAAAAATGTCCCTGGGGCTCAAGGCTGGAAATTAAAAATTAAAATGAAAACCAAAAGAAAGGCTAGCTTTATTAAACCTTGAAGTCACTGTGTGACTTTGGTGTAAAAGCCACTTTTGGCCTGTCTCTTGAAAAAGACTGAGAGAAAAAGAGAGTGAGGTGGGGCAAAGCAAAAGACGGTTTATTTCAAGTGGCAAGATCGCATGGCTAATTTTTTTTTTTTTTAGTTTAATATGGGTGTCTGGACCAGTTTGTACTCATCTCGACTAATTTCATGAGTCCTGAAATTAACGATCATGTAAGCCTCCAGTGGCCATCATATGAGCAACCACAGGGCTCGAATCTGAGACCACAGAAGAAACAAACCTCTTGATCCCAAGCTCTTACCACTGGACCACTACCTAGATGATTTTGATATAGCTAAATTTTGAGCATGTTACTCATTGTAGGAAGGGTGTGGATCGAGGAGGATCGTTCACTACATTTATTTCTCTTGTTCTTATTGATTATTCGAGAGATCCGTTAGTTTGGAGAGATGAGATTTGTTTACAACTTAAAGGTGTTTAAGAATGTTGTAACTGTTATTTTTTAAAGTAAAGTTTTTGCTCAGAAATGCATCAAAATAATAATATATTTTTTTATTTTTAAAAAATCATTTCTTACATTAATATATCAAAATAATATGAAAATATTTTTAAAAAATTACTTTTGAAATGAAAAAAAAACGTGCTATTAAAAATTGAACTTCTTCTCATTAATTTTCTTGAACTCGCACGTGTCTTATTTCAATCCATGGATACATTATAAATGCATTAACCCCTGCTTCTAACATCGACACACGAATGAATGCATTAAAATAAAACTTCACTCTGCTTTTTCAATGCCCATTAATCTTCTAATTTAGGAGACAAGCCCATAAGGTAAGGGCCCATCTAATGAGGATTGTTGTGATGGGCTTTGTGTTACTTTCCGAGCCTGCCATAGCACTGAAAGTATTGTTGAAATAAGCTTACCATAAAGTTGAGATAGGACGAGATCTTAGCCCAAAAACATCACACTTTTAGCCAGCCAGTTTTTGCTGGATTGGGCTTTCAAGTCTGCTTGGGGACTTAAAAAAAAAAGGAATTTGTAAATTAATTCAGATTAAATTTTTCATTGCAGCAGATAAAATATTGATATGGAAAAATCTGATTGAATCGGTGAAGTTTTAGATATTGTTTGGGAATTTTGTTCAATTTGCATTTTAAAAAATTTTGAAATTTTTTACTTAAAATTAATATTTTTTAGTGTTTTTGGATCGTTTTGATGCGTTAATATCAACAAAAATTTAAAAAATAAAAGAACATTATTTATATATATTTCTGAGTGAAAAATACTTGAAAATCAACTACAATTATACTTTAAAATACACCTTAGTGACTAGATTAACTTGACTAAAACCAATTCAAACTTGTATGGGTCATACAAAGATTTTTTTTAAAATAATTAATAAAAATAGTTGATGATTTACTTAATGACCCTAATCCTTTTTAGTTCAATTTGTAGATCGGATAATCTCAAGGGGAAGGAATGGACACATTAAGAATACGTTTGGGAACGTATTCTTAAAAAAAATCGTTTTGATGTGTTTAATATGTTTTGTATATTTTAGATTGTTTTGATGTGCTGATGTCAAAAATAATTTTTAAAAAATAAAAAAATATCATCAACATACATTTCAGCATAAAAAGTTATTTGAAAAGTAATCGCAATCACACTGCCAAATACTCTTGCATTTATCCTCTGTTACCTCAACAATTATTACTTTATTAGTCTTGCACTATCTATTTAACCTGTGCTTGTCGGACAAGTTTCTTTTTCAACAAAGAAAAATATGATTTCTGCAACACACTTTTTTTTATTTTTTTAAAATTAGTAAATTAAAAATTAACGCATGTGTTTAATTAAATAGATTGATTGAGAATTATCTATCTAATCAAAATAAATTATAAAACATAATTTTTAATAAATCTAAATTAACTAGTTAAAGTTGTGACTCAGGTCTTGAATTTAATTGAAATCAATATTTCTTATATATTTTTTATTTGATTATACGATAATAAAAACAGATGTTTTCAAAGTCGAGAATCATATATTAATATAAGGGGGGTTTGTTGAATATATATATAATTGTTAAAAAGATGTTAACAAAAAAAAAATCTAAATAATATGTTCATATTTTATGGGTTATTGAAAGTTAAAAAGATAATAAATATAATAAAATAATGTTTAAAATATATTTAAAAATTTTAATACAAAAAAACAATCTAAATAATGTTTATTGTTAGCATAACTATTTTCATATCAAATAAATAATAATTGAAAAAAATATTAAAATTCAAATAAAAGATTATAACAATATTTAAAAATCATTTCAAAACTAAATTGCAAGTAAATCTGTTAAATTGTTTTGGAGGGTACACCCCCCCCCCCCCCCCCCCCCCCCTCAAAATAATAATAATAATAATAAATAAATAAAATAAATTAATTAAGGTCTAGCATCTGACCCCAGTAGAAAGGCCTTGCTTATGACAAGTCATCCATTGCCTCAATAAAAACTTTTGCGGGCGTGCCGACAACCTCTTACCTTAGTTCGGAGCGCTAACCAACCAAGCTATAACATAAAATTGTCATCTCGTCGCATTAACAGTTAGCTCAGTTCTTTCCCGTTTGGGAACGCGGCTGCAGCTGCAGCTGCGTTTCTAAATAATTTAAATTTTTTTTGATTAAAATTTAATATAATTTATATATTTAAATCGTTGTGCTGATGTCAAAAATAATTTTTTAAAAATAAAAAAACATTATTGACATGTATTTTAATACGAAAAGTTATTTGAAAAACACCCATAACCATCCTGACAAACATTCTATTAGATTATGAGGGTAATTCCCTTTTTTTTCTCTCCCAATAAATTATACAGAACAAAACCTAATAAAATATTTCATAGGTCAGAGGAACGTGCATGCCCAACAATGTATTGTAGACCAAATTCAGAGAGAACAAGACATCCTCTGTTAAGAGTGCAGGAAATGGTTTCCATCACTGGAATATCTAAAAGCAAAAGTCACATCTATCTGACAAGTTATATGATCTCTGCATCAATATCTAGGGTTGCTACCGATATAGCCTGGTGGGTTTCCTTTTCCCGCCAAGACAACGCCGGCTGAGTCTTGAATCATGTCAACTCCCAGATAAGTATGAAGAGTAGACAAGGTTTCCCTCAAGTCATTAATCATCTTGCCAATGCATAACTTTGAATTATCTTCTTAACACTGAATCCTTAACATGTGTAAGGTAAGGCCCTTAAACTTCTTTCGTACTCAAGAATAATTACATTCCTTAATATTTCTTTTTTACAAGTGCAACGATCCTTTTGACAGGAAAAACAATCCATCTTCGGGGATCCAATCCCACCTAGAAAACTTTCACATACTTATATAAAGCAAGATGAACCTGGGGAGGGAAGCTTCTCTGCTGATTCGAAAATGAGTACATGCCAATGCTGCGAACTCATTTAAAAACTAATGTCAAACATAAATGACATAAAGAGAAGCCTTAAATCCAGATAGGATGGTCTGTGAGCCATCGAACTTTTGCCAAGTTTGTGATCGATTGTATTGGGTTTTACGATGGCATTTTCATGTCTAGTTTTGTTGTGTTGAGATCGAACTCGAGCTTGAGTTTGTGTCAGGGTTGGCAGTGGGATTCGGTAATTGATTGATATGTTGTTGATTGTGAGGGTAGGAGGGGCGTTCGGGAGGACAAGGCACTGGTGCTGGAAGTGCTATGAACGTGGGAATGTTATCTCCAGGCATCAACACAGAGACTCCATTTGCATATACAGTCATCTGAACAAATTCAAAATGAATGGCTGTCAAATTCCATGAACCTCTCAAAACTAGAGAAAAACAAACAAACTGCATTTGGAAAGGACTTTGCAGTTCAGAAAATTAGATGAATCCAGAGTAATTGTAAGTGTATCACAAGTCATAAGCTAGTATATGGACGTATAATGCAGTTTCAACAAAATCAGCATTCCTCTGCTAGCAGTGTTTGTCTGTGTTACCATCAAGCATAGTTTCCATTCATGCAATGTAGACGGGTTCCATCCATAATTTGGTGGTTCAGCAACCTCATTAATTATACTTGATTTTGTAACACGGCATTAAACAGAACAAAATCACTTGGGATCATACGGTTCTGTATGGTTGAAACAATAGATAAAAGTAACAAGACAAGCAAAACATGACACAAACAGATTAAATGTTCAGAAAATCCATGCACATGCTAGTGTTTGATTACTGCAGACTCTTTCAGTTTATTTTCCATGTTCGTAGTTTATTGGATAAGGTACGAACTAACAACATTATCCCAACAACGAACATGTGCATTTGACTATTGCTCATTTTTTATAAGATGGCCCATTTAATTTGTGCACGCCGAGGACAAACAATTCTATATGAGGATGGTCTACAGTACAGCAATGCTAGCAGATGCAAGGCATTTATGACTCGTATCCACTTAACAGCTGGATTTTGTTACTGAGTGACAAACATGTGCACGGGACTTATTTCTTAGTGCAGAAATACATTTAATGTCTCAAACTACATGATTAAGGCCTCTAGCTGATGTAACCTGTACATTGCTAATCTAGGAAGATACCAATTTGAACTCTAAATTACATATTTTATGTGATCTCAAAACACCTTTGAAAACATGCCTCATGCTCCAGTGGCCCTTTTCTCAATGCTTTTTCCTTGAGCTTCACCTAATTTCTATCAGGTTTTACAACTTAAGCTACTGCATATCACATCAACTCAAAGATCCAGTATGTTGATGTGGAGCCAATTGAGTTTAACGAGAATCATCTGCCCCACAAAACAAGATGAACAGTTATCTTCCAACCCTGGACCCTGAAAATAAATGTAGTCCCCCAACTGATAATCTGAAAACACTTAAAAGACCACCTTGTCTAAGTTGATAGGAAGTGCCTATATGGGTCCTTAAGCACTATATCACAACAAGTAACCTGATTTAGACCTATCACAGAAAAGCTCCCACGAGCACTCTTACAAGCTGAGAATAATCAAAGTGATCAACTGATTAGGATTCTCATTATCTGATAATTTTAGATGAAGCTTTAAAAATGCACAGTTTCACAAACAATGGATTGTTAGCATTTGTATCACTTAATAAAGTTGAAATCACTTCTTTTCTTAGGTCCCACATAAGGCCTAAGATTGAACAATAAGGTTGGATCTACAAGTGGGGCTTGGGTGTTTCTTTAAAGGTATGGCACATGGTAGACCAGAGAAGTGATGCATCAAGCAGGACCCCTCCTAGGATACTACAGGAAAAAAATCTTAAACCTCAGATGGTTTATCTCCCTGCATAATAGCACATAGCTACGTTGTTTAAAGCTAGCAGGACACTTTTGTGACCTAAAATAGCTAGTAGGACACAGATAGATTTGAAAATTAATAAGAAGATGATAATTAAACTAAGGATGTGTCCAAAGAAAACCTGTCTCCGACCATAAGCTCTGGACATGCGGGACAGCATAAAGATTAGTACTATAGAGGCTCATAACCAACATGTACTAACGTACAATGGTGGGTTTAAACAAGAAGTACATCTCTACTCTTTTAACTCATTGGTTTGGGGCCAACCATTCATTCAATAGACAACTTCTTGGATGGGCCATTGCCCCATCAATCAAAATTAGGGGACAGGACAATTCCTAAATGATGAAATTTTAACTAAAGAATGAAAATGCAGATGGGGAAAATAATGTATTTTATCAGCTTCAGTTTTATGACTTCTGCAAAGTGCATGCTTACAGAGCTAGTAAATCTTGCATTCGAATCGGACTCTGATTACTTTGATAGTAAAACCAAAAACCAGTGGTTAAATCTGTTTAGACATCAGACAGTAACTCATTCAAGGACAGCTAAAACTTGCTTACGTGGAAACATCATATGATACACATTCAGGCTATGGCCAGTCCTGGGAGATGAGGAGAAGGGTTACAGGTGGTTAATCAGAATCGGTTTAACATGATTACATGGCTAATGTAAGGAGAGATCTTTGTTTATAAGTTTCAAGGGGACATTTGGTGATGACAAAAAACAGAAGAGCCAGTAAAACAAATAAACAAGGTGAAAATGTTTACAGAAATATAAACAAGTAATGAGATCCAGATGGAAATTAGAAGAAAAAACCAAGAGGAGTTGGTGAATAAGGCTAGAAGCTTATTTTAATGGCCAGATTCCTTTATTATGTTTTGAAGCAAAATAACCAAGATAAACCCTCTTGAGTGCAATAAATCCTTCTCTGAAAAACATAATTATGAATCAACCGAGAATAAGAACACCTAAAATTAAGAAAAGAAACCAATTCTGCAGCAAAACATTAAGACAGACCTACAATCATCACTGTTTGCAAAAATCAACATAACCATCCAAACTGTCCCAGAAAAAAAACGAAGAAGAAAAGAAAGAAAGCAGGTCACAAAATTTCCCTTCAAAAACTTGCAAAAAAATGTAACATTTCCCTCAAAAAACTGAGACTTTTACCCTTCAGAAGGCTAAAGAAAACCCCACATTATCCAATCAAATAAGAAATTCTTGAACAAAGAAAATTAAATGCAAGCATAAAGGACAAAAGGGTATCACTCACTTTTGGTGAAGGGTGTCCAAGCTTAGAATTGAAACTCGTTTGAGACTCAAGATCACCATGGCCACCTCTACCTGAAGTGGGTCCAAGAAACCTTTCAAAGATGGCCATAACCAAGAACATTAAAATGAGAATGGCAGTAGCTACAAACCCAAAAGACACAGCATTAACTGAATTGTCAAAATGTCTCCAGAGTTGATCCTCTCTTTGCGCATTTAACAATGGAGATTCTGTTGGTGGCCAAACATTATAGCCACCATCATAAGCAACCATTTTCTTTCCTTTCTTTGAAGTCCAATATTTTAGCTCGTGAGCTTCAGTTTCATTATCATTACTTTGCTCACGAGAAAGAGAAAAGCAGAGAAATTGATGCTTGATACCTGACAGCTTATGGTGTGTTAACAAAAGGTAAGGCGCTCCTTAAGGCTTTCTAACTAGGAAAAAAAAAACAAAAGAAAGAAAGGAAAAGAAAAAATCAAAGCTAGATCGACCTTGATGGACTGCTTAGAGACTTTGGTATTTCAAGGACTCAAGGAGAGATTAGAGAAAGAGATGCGGGCTATCTTTTCTTTACAGAGAGGTGACTGGGCTTAGAGGGAGGAGGAGAGAAGACAGAAAGCTTTGGAATTTGGATAGCTTTGTCTACTTCTTAACTCTTTTGGTGTTATATAAATGGGGAAATGGTTGTTGTGGCAGTTGAAATTGACTTTTCAGTTTATTAATATTGTTACGTTTGAAATTGTTATTTAAAAAAAAAAACATTAAAATAAAATTTTTAGATTTTTTTATTTTAAATATAAATATATCAAAACCATTATAAACCATTAATTCAAGCCAAAAAAATCCTTTTAAAACACTTAAGTCCTGTTTGTTTTTGTATTTTAAAAGTGTTTTTAAAAAAATTTAATTTTTTTACTTTAAATTAATATTTTAGATATTTTTAGATTATTTTGATGTATTGATGTTCAAAATAATTTTAAAAAAATAAAAAAATATTATTTTGATACATTTCTAAATAAAAAATACTTTGAAAAGCAACTGCAACCACACTCTTAAATAGATAATTAAAAATAAAAATATCACTTTCAAACACACCTGACTTGCAAGTGTATCTACGATAAATTTGGCAGTTAAAATATAAAATAAAAGAATTGGTAAATTAATATAAATCAAATTATTAATTTTGATAAAATATCATACTTTTAAATGTTATATTTTTAAATTAAAATATTTAATTGAATATCATATTTTAAACTATGATATCAATTAAATTTAGGGCAAATTGATCGACTGGTTCATAATGATCAGTTAAATTAGCCGACCAAAAAATATAAGACAAATACTGTGTAAACAATAACCCTTTGAGATTTTAATTGGAATGTATTTTAGATTCTATAAATTGGACAAAAATTTATATTTTTTATTCATAAAAAATATTTTAAAAAATTTAAAAAATTATAATTTTATATGAAATAATCAATTAATTTATGTAACTAGATCAATTGACCGATTGATTAAGCCAAATAATTAATAATAAAGTTACATATTAAATTGTCTCCTTTGTTTTAAAAGTACAATAAAGTAAAAATATGATACTTCACTAACTCTTTTTTTAAAAGTATTACTCTGCAAAAGTTTTAAATATGATACTTCACTAACTTACTATATTTTTTTTAAAAAAAAAATCTTGTTGTGGTAGTTTTCAAAGTTAAAGAGTGTATTTATTTACACGGCTGCGACTGCGTTTTAATTAAAACACAGTTTGCAGTCGTTTGGTAAAGAAAAAAATTGATTTACTATGCATGGGTCCCACATATTTTTTGCTTTCAAAACGCTGTTAATACAAAGCAAGGAAATCCTGCTTTTCATGCACTGTGCATGTTAATTGCACTGTTCAGTGAACAACGTAATTAACATGGACAGTGCAAAAGAATTGCACTGTTCATTTAAAAAATAATGAACAATGCAATTCACTTGCACTGTTCACACAGATGGGTTTTTTTTTTAGTGTTAATTTTATTAACATTAAAAAAAAAATTTAGTTTAGAGTGAATTAAATTTATTTGCACTATGATGTGAACAATATTTTTTACCGAAAAACTAGTATAGAGTGAATTAAATTCACTCACACTGTAATATCAATTTTATATCTGATAATATTTTATCTAATTTTATTACACGCTCAAAAAATTATGAAAATTGTAGTTCTTATCGGATGAATTTTGTACTTAATGGAATTATAAATAGTTTAATGAAATAATAAAAAATATTTTATATAAAGTATTATTTATTTCATGATATAATAAGAATAATTAATTCTACAATATTTAAATTTAAAACCATCAATATTAATATATATTTTTAAAAATTATTTTATAACCTCAATTTCAAAAGCATTTTTAACCAAACACATTAAATTACTTTTTCTTCAACCTCAATTTCAACCATAGTTTTAACCAAACACTTATTTTTTCAAACCAACCTTAACTAAAAGTACTTTTTATAAAATAATTTTTTTCAAACCACAACCACAACAGCTACCGCAATACCAAACACATTCAAAGACAAGCCACGGCCACTTGAGTATTGTCATCTTGGAATAACATTCAAGAGAATTGGGATGATGGAATTTAACATGAATTCTAAATTCCATATCAAATGACTATCTAAATTTGAATGTAAAAAGAGATTTAAGCTGTGCTAAAGATGGCTCGGATACTATTGCTCTTTAAAAATAAAAACACAAGAAAAAGCAAGAGGCAGTAGCGAAGCCAAATTTTTTAAATGAAAGGATAATTACTAATAAATATTTGATATTATTTATTATGTAGACATGTGTTATATATATAAAAATCAATTTAAAACATATATACTAACTCATATCAAATAAAATTAATTTAAGAATACTTTTAAAATAAAAAAATTTACATTATAATTATTCTCCTTTAGTTTTTATATTTTAAAACTGCTTCATAATGATTTTATTATCAATTTCATCGAAAATATTTTTCTCAAAATAGCCTAAACTATATATATATATATAAAAGTTGTTGAAAAAAAGATTTTGTAGTGATTTTAATAGAATGCATTTAAGAAAATCCAAAAATGAATGATTTTCCATGAAATATGCATTTGCTTTATTTGGACTTGAAGACACACAATATTCTTTTTCTCTTTTTTATTTTCTATATTTTTTTGTAACTCTTAGTCATGGGATTTTCCAACTCTTAATTTATATTTCTGCACATAAAAATGTTTATAAAAAGTTAAGGGGGCAGTTACCCTTTTATACCCCGTTGTGGCTCCGCCCCTGGCAAGAGAGAAGCTGCGCAAGGAGGGTCATAATCTACCCCATGGATTGAAGAATAGATATGCACTAAAAATTTATACTTGTAAGAAATATGGCAGATGGTATGAACCTATAACAAAAAAAAGATGATAAATACCCCCTATTGAAAATGAATTTTTATATATTATTTTAGCATTTAAATTTATATAAAAAAATTGTGAATTTAAGATGTAGCAGAGTGTTTTAGAGTGTTCTAGCGGTTATTTTTTAAAGTGTTTTTTACTTAAAACATTTCAAAATGATCGGAAAATAAAAAAAATAATTTTAAATAAAAAATTAAATTTTATTTAATTTCTGTTTAGACCGCAATCCCAAAAAAGGCAAAGAAAAATACAACATGGACACAAACTTAATGGCTCAAGATTAATCAAGACTTTGTTTTCATTTTTTGGGTTACAAAATGCAGAATCGAACTTTGAAATAAGAAAGATCTAGGGTATAATTAACAAGGCTAGTACTGGCGTGATCATAAACCACACTCCAAGAAACTGAAAATTAACAAAAAATTCAAGTTTAATGAAACTGGAATGTTAAAGTTCTTAGGAGAGTGATGGCAAGAAGAAAGGATTTCGACAAACTTCACACAACTTTACATGGCCAAAAATCTCACAATCATGGCTAACTTTTATCATTCACTATCTTCATGCATGCCTTTGACTGGATTAAAAAAAAAAAACACGTAACATGCAAGGTTAAAAAGAAGTGAGCTCCTTTCCACCAGTACAAGCTAGCTAGGGCATCCTAACCAAACAGTTCAGGCCCCTTGAGCATATATCTTTTTCTTCCCTTCAGCATCACGCAACAAATAATTTGTAACAAAAGCTTTGTAGACAGATATTTTGACTTAAAAAAGAAAGGGAACCCAGTTCTCGTTCTGGGCATGCTACAAAAAAATTGTTTAAATATTTAGAAAGATTGTCTTTATTTTTTGAAAAATAACTAAAGAGACCCTAAAACAAAAAGTATAACCAAAATGTATTATTTAGAGATCAAACTAAGTGGTGCAAAGTATAATTTGATGAATTCATAGAATTGTTTTTGCACCTGACAAGAATCGAAACTAAGATATTGAACGGGAACACACTATACCCCACAGATCTCCCTCTCACATGCGATTACAGTTTATCCAAACACGTCTCCCCGGCCCTCTAATGAAAGTATTTAATAATTCGAGTGTAATATATATCCAAAGCTTGGAGCTCAACTCTTTTTGCTTAACTATGAAGAAGGAAACAAAGTTATGGGAGTTCAATCATAATTGCCATCAATTTATTAGGGAGCTTTCTATATATATCAGCGGAGATGCATGCATCAACTTCCGTGTTCATAATGGACTTGTGCAGGTAAGAGATTATACACCATATATTTATTACTTTGAAAGCATGCAGCTAGCTATTTTTTTATAGGCACCATCTACTTTTCTTGGGTCAAAACTTCTCGCAGAAATACTGATTTAGAACTCGATCTTGTCATTTTGGTCCTGGCAAATCCTTTGACAATGTCCCATTTAACTCAGTAGTTAAACATCCAATTATCTTCATATCATGATGTCTACGCAAATCTCAAAATTTATATTTATACATCAGCAGGATTTTCATACATATATACGAGATTTATTTGATTAAAATATTCCTTACATAAGAAAATAAACAAGTGTTTATAAAATTTCACACGTGAAATTAAGTCTACCTACAGGTACTCTTAATTATCCCATTTCTGTGTGTTTTAAGAATTTACATGTAGCTAATGACTTATAATTCTGAGATTAAACTAAAAAAATGGAATCCAACATTGGCACGAAAGAAATATTATGAAAAAACAATAAAAAAATTCAAGAATAAACTAATACCATTAATTCCATAAATGGAATCCAACATTGGCTTTGACATTAATATCGACCTCTAATGACTTATAATCTTCATAAAGTTTTTCATTTATTTATTACTCCTCCACATATATAAAAATACAGAGAAAGCAACTGCCATAATAGAAACCTAATCTCAAAATCTAATAAAATTTATAGAATAGACCAGACCTCAAATTTTGATGAAGTTGTCCGATGCCATCCTCATTAGTACCCCATCTGACATGATGGTGAAATTAATGGTCAGTATGGTGAGGGCTTGAGATGGGACTCGATCGGCTGTGGACTTTGAGCCAGGCAGGGGGGCAATGGAGCAGTTAGCAGTGGACTTTGAGAATGCAGGATGATATTTATGAAAGTATTTTTTTTTAATTAATATGGGTGTTTGGGGAGTTTATGTATATCTTGACTAATCTCACAGGTCCTGAAATTAACGACCATATAAATTTTCAATAACCTTAAGGTTTGTAATGCTCGAATTGATAATTTTTAGAAAACAAATCTAGAATCTAAACAGTTAAATTCTATCATTCAGAGTCATAAAACTAAAATCTAACCACTATGAAACTAGAATCTTGAGGATATGGGAGATGTAGAGATGCAAGAACGTCCAAGTTTAGAATTGCAGTGGATCGAGGTGAAGGGTGTGTTTGCACCGCGTCCCCTTAAATTTTAAAGTGTTTGTACCGTATTCTTTTAAATTTTAAATTTATTTTTGTTTAAAATAATTTTTTATATTTTTAAATTATTTTGATATATTGATGTCAAAAATAATTTTTAAAAGTTAAAATAATTTTATTTTAATGTATTTTTAAGTGAAAAATACTTTAAACTGTTATTAGTATCACAATCTAAAATACATCCGAGGATGGTTCCATGAGGTTACCCTTACGTAGGAATTGATTGATAAAAAGAACAGCAAAAAACTTAATTAAAGATTCGTTTCTTTCTTTCTTGCTTGCAATAATTTCTTGGCTTTGAAGAGGCAATGCGTTAATATTTTTATGTTCCCTTTATGCTATGCTCAACCCATGCTTAGAGATACATTTTGAATTGGATGCAAATAATTTTTAAGGTTTTATTTTTCTTTTGAATGTATTAAATCGGTTAATATAAAAAAATATTTTTAAAATCAAATAAAAAAATTATTTAGTTCATTTGCCGTTTATTATCTCAATGGACAATTGAATATGCTCTATATTGCATGCATTTAAAAGGTATTTCTCGGACATGTTCCTTTTAATTGACTGGTTAAAATGTATGAAACTACATTGAGTAGGCAAAAAAACTAAAAATCATTATTTTTATATTAAAAAACAATTTAAAAAACATATTAAATTATATTTACCAAGGAGCAACCATAAATAGCAAAAGGAGGCATGAAATACCCCATTATTTAAAGAGGTTCAACAAAACAAAGAATTAGGAATTGCTGATCAGTAGGCAATAATCAATGTTTGTTTAGTATTGCAATTTAAAAGAAAGTTGGTTAAATTTTATTTTTTTATTTAAAATTATTTTTTAAAAATTTTTAGATTATTTTAAAATACTAATATAAAAAATAATATTTTTTTAAAAAATATTATATAAATATATTTTTAAATAAAAAATATTTTTTAAAAAAATTATGTTCTTCTGATAGCAAAGACGTGTCCTCCATACTTCTCATATACCTAAGCGAAAAGTGACCTAAAATAGGCCCCATCACATGCAACCATGTCGGGTTATGTGTCCATGTCTTCCAATCCCTACAGCCCTATGGTCCCCTCTTGTATCCTTTTCCCACGTGTCACTCCATATCAATTTTACACGTGGCACCAATAAAAAATACAAAAACAAACCGACATATCAACTTCTAGTGTCGGCCTTTCCAAGTTCTAACAAACATGTGGACATCAGACTTCTTGAGATTGTCTCCACATCAACGGTCTAGATCACTTCTCCCATCCCATCAAATCTTAGCCGTTGATTTAAGGATGCTCATCGTAGTCAAAGCCAAGGGGGTCAAACATCAAGAACTGCAGTCAATCAATGCGTGCATGGTACGATTCGCACGTGTGGTTCAGTGGTTGCTATTGTAAATTGACAAGTCGTAGAATAGAACAACAAAGAAGTGGAAGAAGCAGCGAAGCGAGCAAGCAGCACTCTCATAAAAAATTTATCTTACATTAAAATAACATAATTTACTTCTTGTAAATATAAATTATATATAGAGTTTTTTTTTTCATATTAAAAAACTAAAATCTTTATCTAGTTTTTATATATTCAACTTTAAAATAATATAATATAAAAAATAGTGGATTCACGCACATAAAAATAAACTGCATAAAAAAAAAAACCTTTAATTGTCTCCTAGTGCTCAAGTTAGTGCCTATTATATAATCTAAACCTTTTCTCATAAGCAATAATTTGTGTTATAAAATCCTGATAATTCTTTTATTTAATTTTTTTTTAACAGCTACAACTCTTTAATTATCCAATAACTTTAATTTTTTTAATTTATTTTCTTTTTAGCTACTACATATTAGCACCTTATATACATCATGAACTCTTACAATCAAAGTTTGCTAAAAAAATCATAATATTTTCTTATATTTGCAAAGTTTACTTGTATTTATTTTAAATCTTGATTTAATTGTTTTTGTAATCCTTATTTTAAAGAAAAAATTTATTAAATCCTGAAAAATAACCTTGAATAAGTATATTTTAAAATAGTATTTATACATAATTCAAATTTTATTTTGTTCTTGTTTTTTTTTATAAATATAGATGTCTGAATCAACTTGCATATATTTCAACTAATATTATAAATTTTCACTGAACCTAAATAAAATTTAAACTCATAATTATTATATAGCAAACTCAATACCTCAATAATTAAACTATCTCTTAAATTTTTTTTATTTTTGTTCTTCATTGTACAAATTGTACAAGAGGTGGGTGCATGGTGGTTGCTGAATGGTGCTAGCCTTGCGGGCTCACGTGAAAGGATCTATTACTTGCTTTTTAAATTTCTTGGCTTTTCATGTTTTATTTTGCTCATAGGTATGTGTCACTTTCTCTTCTTTTGATGGTACCATGGTGCAGAAGCCATTGACCGATTGACAATAAAGGGTCATGGCTTGGGGTTGTGCTTGCAGGCCTATGAGGTATATATATTATAGGTTCACAAGGTGACCCAAAATCCCTTTTTAGACTATGAGCGTGATGGAAATGTTATTAAAATCATGTTTTTTTTTTTTAAATTTAAATTTAATTTTTTTTATTTTATTTTATATATATTTTTAGATAATTTTAATATATTAATCTTAAAAATAATTTTTTAAAAAATAAAAAAATATTATTTTAATATATTTTTAATAAAAAGTATTTTGAACCGTCATCATCGTTATTATAATCCTAAACAAACCCTTCAAAAAGTGATGGAGGAGGTCAGATGCATGGAGTTTTATGTATCTCTTGCACTTCATGAAGAAGATCTTTGCCGTATCGGCTTTTCTTGTGTTTGATAATGTAGTTTTCATTGTTTTTTTATAAATGTTTTTGAAATATAAAAATAAATAATATTTTATTCATTATAATCTAAAGATAAGCATGTATGTAGGTCACAAGTTGTGTTGGTATAGTTTATAAATAAATAAATAAGATAAGATATTTATCCCACATCAGAAAAAAATACTCTCTTTTAAGTGTTTATAAGTATGAGTTTCTATTGTATAGTAAATTAAATGAAAGTTATGGTGGAATGATTCTTCTAGTAGGTTTCTTAATGTTATTATATAGATATTTATAATATCAAAAGATGACACTTAAAATGTTTTTGAATTAATTTATTTAATTTTCATAATTAATTTTGATATTTATAACTGTTGAGATATAACTGAATTTAATTTAAAATATAATTGTTTTATTAACAGTCATATAATTTTATTAACAATTATAATATTAAAAGATATAATGTTTCATTATAATGTTTTCAAATTTAATAAAATCTGTTACTACACTTAAAGATAAAGACAATAAAAAAATATATTTTATTTTCATTGTTTTATCTTTTTATTATTTTAGAGATTTAAAGAATTTAATTGTATTCTGAAGATGTTGTATTTGTATATAACAAAAAAAAAAATTCTTTTAAAACAATGTTTTGATAGCTCTAGACTAACTGGTTATTTGTTTGTATTTTAAACTATTTCTCTAACAATTGAAGCATCCAAGCAAGACGAGTTTAGTACACTACAAAAGTGAATCTCGAAAAACCTTACACATAAGATCCTATTATCTATGGCATCAAAACAAGCAAGGCAAAAGGATGATCTACACCTAAGAAAAGAGAATATCATGCACATTTTCAAGTACAAGAATTATTCAATTAATTCTAATGGTGTCTTCATTACATATGCTTTGTATTATACAAGGAATGACTAGCATAAGATTGTCACGTCACTTGCGCCTGTCGTCCATTGCGTTTTTCGTGCTAGGTTGCTTGAGAAATTCTAACTACGCAACAATGACTACAAAGTTCTTTCACTCCCTCCTCTTCCATGGGCTCAGAGCTCCTCCATGCATGTCTAGTTGCTGTGGTGTCGAAAATAAGGACCATTGACATTATACGTGACAATTCCCCAGCCATCCTATAACCTGCCATGAAAAATAACTGAGTCCCAATTGGTGCCATCGTGAGATATATCCTTTGGATTGGTGGCCAGTTTTCATCGCTGGCTTCTGATGTCGAGATTGGTGAGCTGAGAGTTTGCAAATGTGATCCATCAACAACATTCCATATGTTGAGCTTCCCATCATAGGCTTCGATGTGACCTTTCCATGCCTTTAAGCAATCACCAGAGCTGAATAGTCTTCCATCAATTTCTACAATTTGATTTGGTGGAACATCTAATTGCCACATTCCTGCCGCTAGATCCCACTTCCCTGTTTGTGGATCATACACCTCGGCAGAGCTCCTTTCGGTTATAAACGGCACCGTTTTATCAGAGTCCCCTCTCATGGCAAACCCCCCTACCACATGAATTTTACCTTGCCATGTTACACCTACACATTTGTACCTCAATGTGCTCATACCAGGCAGGGGGTTCCACACATTAAGAGTTGGATCATATACCTCGGCACAAGAAATCCCCCTCCTACTATCCAAACTGGACTTGCCTCCTGCCACATAGATTTTATTTTCACATATAGCACAAGCAAAATCGTATCGTGGCACGCCTAAGGGTGTACATTGAGACCATTGGTTAGAAAGAACATTGTAGCGAAGAACCGATCGTAGCACCTCAACTCCGAGGTCGATAAATTCGTCGGACTCGTCGAGATTGTGAGGTGGTCGCGCTCTGCTACATTGCAATCCACCAATTATGTAAATGGAATCACCTAACGTAACCATTGCAAAACCTTTCAAGACATGGTTTTCAATTAGCCCAGGAATTGAGCTAACATAACTCCATGTGTTATTTGATGGGTTGTAACATTCTATCCAATTGGAAACATTCTTGTGGCAAAATGAGGCATAGACCCTATAGCTCGATGGGGAAAATTCGGGAGATGGTGGTGGTGTTGTTGGCTGGGATGGAGAAGGGAGGGAGCCCATTGAAGCAGCACTGGCAAAGGTGAGGTGGTGGTACTAGCTAGTAGCTCCTATATGCTTTTAAACAATCTTAGGTGAAATGGGAATTATATGTAGAGAAAAATGGAACGTATAAATAACACAGCGGAGAACACAACATAACGGTTTCTTGTGTGCATCGACCAAGGATTATGCATGGAGGGTAGCTAATGTTAAGATTGGAGCATTATTCTAGGACAATATTACCTAATTGATGACCAAATAATCAAGGCATAATCTGGTGTGAGGGAAACTTTTGGTGGGTTATTGTCTCTTGCATTGTCATATTTGGATCACGATAAAGATTTTCCTGAGAAATCGAAGCTAAATTAGAGGGAGAATCGGCTGTGGAACTCGAAATAAGGAATCTTCGCTAAATCGGTGACCCTTTTGTTCCTCTAAAAGAGATAGCAGTAGCATCCTTAATTTGTACTCATCTTTGGCCACAGTCGATATTGAGATGCAAGTGACATTTACCTTTTTCGAATTTATTGTATGATAAAAAAGGTTTTGTTGGTCTAACCAAGGAAATAGCAATTCATCTTGAGAGAGAGAAAAAGGTTCAATGCTTTGGAATCGTCACTGGGACAATGCCTAGCAAGTATGCATGGCTTTGCAATATCGAGTTCATCTTGTCATAGCTTTAATACAAGCAATAACGCCTGCAATGCTATCTATTGTTTTCTGCATGGCTTATTGAGCAGTCTTTTCTCTGTCATTTCATTTAAAACATGATGTAATTAATCAATGATCGAGAGCGCATCTCGATTTCTTAATTTGAAATGATCATTGATCACTGTAATGAAAAAAAACCCTAAGTTTTGAAGACTTGAATACTAATCTAGAAGTGGTCCTAAGCATGGAGGACTCACATATTTATATACGCAGGCATGCGTTTAACCAATGAATCTACTCTGAAAAGGCGCAAAAAAAGAAGGAAAAGGGAGCAAATCCATATGAATACTACCACATGATACTAGAAATCTCGAATCTCACACAAATGTTCTCATCAGGCCAACACAAGATCGGCTCTAGGCATTAGGTCCGATTACCAAGAAATGACCCTTTTCACTCATGTTAATAAAGTAGTTAGTTTTATAATCAGATCTTCTGGGATCACATCTTTATCTTCTCTTTATCTTTGTAGATTCAAGAGCTAATCTAGTTGTTTTGAGCAGTTTTTTTTTCCTTTTCAAAATGGAATGTTATTGGGTTGTCGGATTAAATTCTTAAACAATATTGTTATGATATTTTTTAAAATTAACTTGATTGAGTTTGGATTATATTAAACCGAGTTAATTAAATCAATTAAGTTTTGACTGAATCAATTGAATTTAAATCAGTTTTTTTATTAGTTTAATTTTAAATTTAGTCTAGATAAGATTATAAGCTGTTAAATTTACAGTTTAATCTATCTAAATAGTGTGGAGTTCGACAACTATAATAATTAATATTCTTTTTAATTATATATTTTTTTGTTTTTCTTTATAAAAAAAGCTATCTAGTGGGTTTTTTAGAAACAAAATCCCATATATAGATAGATAATATTTCTTTAACATGAAAACTTATCTGATGATCGACCTTTTAATTCCTCAACTAATAACATGAATATACAAGAATTGAAAATACTTTTTATTATTTTATATTCAAGAACATGGCACACCATTTAGAAAAACCATAATGATTTCATGAGTGCCAAAACCCTATACAAATCCCTCTACACTCTAAACACCTCGTCACAATAAGAATTTATTTATTTTTATGTTTTATAAATATTTTTAAAAGAATTAAAATTTTTATTTTAAATTAATTATTTTATATTTTCAGATTATTTTGACGTGTTGATATCAAAAATAAATTTTAAAAACTAAAAAATATTATTGCAATATATTTCTAAATAAAAAATATTTTAAAAAACAATCACTAATACAATAAAAAAAATAAATATGAATCCATTAGTTTTGATTTTCAAAGAAAGTTTTAATATTCAGGGTGATCATTGTTTGTTTGTTGTGCTTTTAGAATGTGGAGCATAAAAGCTCATCTGTCAAAAGCTTAAATTTATCAATCCAAGGGATAAAGGCTCTAAATATTTTGATGTCGGAGGATCTATGCCTATGAAGATGTTTGATAAGGTGGGAATTATAAAATTTGATAATGTGGCATCCATTTGAGGGATGAACTCCAATAATGAGGATTGATGTTTAGGTCAATAATTGTACATAGTGGACTTATTGAAAGTGAACTTTGAAAATTGAGTTATGAACTCCATAATTCCATTCAATTCTATGTAGTGGACTTATCGAAAGTGAACTTTTAAATTGAGTTATGATGAACTCCATAATTCCATTCAAATAAGGACTGATTATTTAACAAGGAAGTTTTGATTCCACTTCTTATAGGTCTAAAAAGTCTTTTAGAGAGATTTTTCGTTGATTGTTCAATCAATTACTTGAATGATTTGTCCATTGTTATCAGTTGCTTATTTGGAATCCCACAAAAAAAGGTTTCTTTACTTCTATCCAAGCAGTTACACGAGACCCAATTCAAGAGCTCGATCCTAGCATGGTGATCCTAAAGGAATAGCTCCATGAAATGAGTTGAGGCATTGTAGTTTACTGGATAAGGGACAGGGAAATAGTATTTCAAGGCCCATTAATTATATGCCCGCGTTGATACGCTTAACTCTCCATGAGGTAACTCTATAACTGTTGGCTAAGTAAATCAATGGATAATCTTGATCCAAAGGTGAAGGCATTAATTATGTGTGGTTATTGGCAAGCGTGGAGTAACTGTGATGAGGGTTGTGGCATTCCATGGTTAGCTTGGGATAAGGTGTGCATGAACAAGAAGAATTGTGGAGAATTTCGAAGCATCCCTCAATTCAATGTTGCTTTGCTTGCTAAACAAGGAAGGAGATTGGTATCCTTTTATAGCACAAGTCCTACAGGCTACAAGCCAAATACTTTCCCACCACTAACTTATGGTCTGCGTTGTCTGAGATGTATTTTGGCAGCTAGATAACTTTAAGCAGAGGTTGTAGCTAGATGGGTTATTGGTAATGGGAGTCAGGTCAACATAAGGACTGATCAATGGCTGCCATGTTATTTGGACTTCAAATTAAGTTCAATCTCCTAAGCCATTGGGTATATCTCGAGAGTTTGTTAATTAGTGACCTCGTTGATGTGGAGAGATGTTGTTGTTGTCTCACTGCTATCAGTTTGATGCTCTCCAGATCCTACCTATCTCTTTGAGTTCATTTTCAAAGGATAGAATGCTTTGACACTTTTCCAAAGAGATACGGGAATGCTATTGCCCATGCTCTAGGACAGTTAGCTAATCCTAGTATTTCTCCGAGAACTTGAGTGGAAGATGTCTGCAATTCTGTTTTATCTCTTGTACTTCTGTATTCTCCTTTAGTTTAATGTTATGTTTATTCCTAAAAAAATGCACAAATAAGACCAGAAAATGAAAGAAAAAGATGCAAGCTTCCAGTAAGAAGAATCCGCAAAGGTACATGAACAAGCACTACCAAACTGGGAATGAGAACAAACTTGGCATGGAACTGTGAGATCCAGCTAGCCTTGAGAGAGTCTGAACAATTGGATTGACTAGTGAATGTGATGAATCTGGTACAATATTTTGCGCCTATAATGTTCTCTGCTGTAGGCTACCAGATGGTTAACGGCTCATGATAAGGAAGGCCGACTTCAAGAAAAAGCCTCGTGGAAAATTCTGACCCATTGAAATTTCTGATACCACATTCTAAGAAAGCCCATATAATCAAGTTATAAAACTAAGGTTTCGAAACTTGATCCAAATTAAGTTTATTTCTAATGGGATTTCTTTAAATCCAAATTGATTTTATAAAAAAACATAGATTGATTTGCAAGCAAATTCATGATCCAAGTTCTGCTCTGGGCGACTATGCATGCAACCCACATCAAAAAAGAGATGAGATAATATTCTGGAAGGACTCCATGGAGTTTCCAATGTGGAAGACAAGCTTTTTTTGTTGGCACAGAATGTCAACTTATCTGGGAATGTGTGTCCACAAGCTCCATCGGCAGGCTAGGGTAGGAGTTTGAAAAAGCAAGTGATAGGGCACCATGCCACTGGCAAATATAGAAGGGACCTGTGGAGTGAGACAAAAGGGAATTTAATGAGTATGAAAAAGCAGAAAGTCTTTGGAGAAGAAAACAACGGCATATAAGGTAGAAATCCAGGAAGCAGACCTACCGTCTTCCCACATGAACAAATATTGTATAGGCAGCTAAGAGGTAAAAAAATAAGACTGATTTGATGGATCATTAGAGATCTCCAGAGCCCACTTTATCTACTTGTGATGCATGTGATGGTCTAAATCATGGACGGTCCTTCATAGCTTCAATTAACCTATGCTACAGAAATTATCAGTGTAAGGACCTTTTTACAGTGACGAGCAAATCATTGTACAAATATCAACGACTAGGGCCCTGTTAGAGGTCATGGCTGGTTTAGGGCTCGAGTCTCAGACACCACCATTGCTGTTTCATGTTTGGTTGTGATATGTTCCTCATATATACCTGAGATGATAAAATATGTGGAGCTTCTCATGCATGGTGGTTTTTGAGTTATATATCATATAAGTTTTTGTATTAGTATATGAAAAATATATAAAAACTACTAAATATTTTTATATTGTAAATTAAAAATTGAACTTTAAATATGTCATTTTTATATATAATTTTAATGAAAATTGCATTTCATTCATGAGTGTTTGTTTATCTAAACCATGGTATTTAAAAGTTCATTGAACCTGACTAATCCAGTTAAGCCGGGTTTATCCATTAAAAGTAAAACTTTTCTTTTAGTAATGTGTTTCATTTATAAAGCTCAATTCTAAATCTTATTTAAAAAAAATAAATATGGAACCACTTGAACAAGTTATCTTTTAGGTGGTAGGATAGGCTAATTGGTTAACTAAAAAGAAAAAAAATGTAGGATAAGTGAACCAAATTTAATTAATTTGAGTAATACAAAACATATTCAAAAATCAAATTTTAAGATGAATTGTAACGTATAAATAAGAAAATAAAGCTGAACAAATACTAGATATTTTATTAATAAAAAAAACCTAGAATAATTAATTTTCTTCTTTAAATTTCAAATTCAGAATCTTTAGTTAAATAAATAAAAAAAAATCTAACCTGTGAGTCAAACCAGCTAGCCAGTTGAAACGAAACCGCTTGACACGTGACTTAGAAGTACTTTATAAAGCAGTTAAGTGCAACCTTTGCTTGTCGCAACCTACAGGTTGGTCTAGTGACTCCTTCTGGTCTCCCTCCATTAACATCGTGCCTGAGTTTTAGCCCTTAACATAGGTAGGTGCCTCTTCTTGCTAGGTAAGAAATACATGATACTTGAAAAGAAAGTAAAACACGATGCGGACAAGGAATTCACCATGAAGTGCGAAGGCGCACACATTTGTTATAGCAGTACAGCTACCACAACAACAACAATTTGATAGTGATAGGACTGTGGAGAGGGAGAGAGGCTCTCCTGCCCACTGCAACCTTCTCTTTTCTCTCCTTTTTCTTATAGTAGATGATGGAATTTGAGCATCCCAATATCATGTCAAAAGAGGGCACATGACTGTGGATGCTGCATTTGAAGCTATAGCAGCTTCTTTAAAAGACCCAAAGATTTGCTTGTTTTATTTCTGCACTCATCCATTTCATTCTTCTTTTTTGGTATTCTCTTTTCTCATTCCCTGAAACAGTTTGCCAAGTTTTCTTGTTTCTTCTCTCTTTATAAAGCCAAGAGATACCTGCAAGCCAACTTCCTCATCTCTTTTGTTTCTCCTTTAAGATTTCAGTTCTGCTTATTGATTGACATGGGCTTATTGATTGGAAGCTTTGGATGTGTGAATAGTTACAGCAAGAAGCAATGCAGGGCCCTTTTTTGGTGGCTCAAGGCAGCAGTGAAGAAGGCCGTGAAAAAGAATGGTGGGAAGAAGCGATTCAAGTTCCAGTATGATCCTTCAAGTTATGCTCTCTCAATTTTGATGATGGTTGTTGCAATTTGGATGCAAGTGGAGATGCATTCAAACATGGTAACACGAATACCAACACTAATATCCTTCAGGAGAGCCATCATATTCTATGGGTCTACGTTCTGTGGGTAGAAGAACCTTGAGAGTGGTATTTGCTTGTTTTTTTCGGTCTGTTCTGTACATTTTCTTTACCCAATTTTATGTCGCCGTTGTTGCCAATCAACCCTATTAAGCAGCTGAATAGCAGAAAGCATTCCATTATTAAATTCTCAGTTAAATGCCCCGCTGGGCATTTTTGTCCAGGCAAGTGAATTGCGGTTCCTCTCATCGCTTGCCTTGAATTTGTTGTTGGGATATTAGGGGACATCAACAAGACAACATTTTCAAAGTTCGGTCACAGCCTTGAAATCACTTGTACTAATCTCATTGCGTTTTTGGATAATATGCCATAATCCACAACTTCAAAGAGAGCAAGCAATGTTTGGAATAGAAGAGAAAGAACAGCAAACAAATTGTAAAAAAGTTGCATCCATCAATTAGCTGTCTAGAGTCGCTGTAATTTTGAGTACAGAAATTTATCATTCCATCTAGTTTCTGCATGTGCAAACTAGGCCAAGCCGAAAACTTGCGCACAATTCAAACTGCAGGGTCTTCAAGCATGGCAGTGGATAAATCGTTTATTCGAGGATAAACAGCTTTCTCATCAAGTTGGTTCTGAGCCCATAGCAACATTTTTAACAAGCTTGGAAGCTTTGGATCTGTGATTACGTTATGAATTAATTCTTCATATAAAAATAAGACGGTGCAAAAAAACAATATCAAGAATCAACTCAAGAACACAAGCCCAATAAAGCAAGACGGATGTGAGAACAAAAGAAACAGTCAGGACCCAAACTATGCAACCTCTACTGCTTGCATCTCTTTGCTTTTGTCATCATCTCTTTGAGAATTCAGCAAGTATTGTGAAAGAAAATAAGCATGTCTAATTCATAACTACTGATGTGACCTAAGGAGTAACATACGCAAATTACCTTAAGAATGCCTTTCTCAATATTCCTAATATTCTCCCCAAAGGAAAGAATAAAATGGCCGCATTTTAAGTGACAGCCAATGTTCAGGCTCTTAGTGCTACTGAGTGAAGATCAAGCACCCTTCAGGTGGGTCCTTAAATCAGCGAAGTTCAATTGGGCAAAAATATAAAAGTTAAATCTGACATAAATGATGCTGTTACAGTAACTGATGCCCATTTTAGACCAATATCTAATTGACATGTCTGGGAGGTAAGCATCCCTTTGTACATCTATGAGAGTGGAAGTTTGTGTATGATGTTTTAATGAATAGAAGAGCATGTCCAGAAGATATATCAAGAATAATATTTATTTGGTTACCAAGACGATAACCAAGGTGTTTGATTTCTTCTTCTACTTTTTTTCCTTTTGGTATATAAAAACAAAGAGCAGCATACATCACCCAAGTACACGGAAAATTCATTTCTATTTACACACACACACACACGAGCATACCAAAAAAAGAAGAAAGAGGAAAGAAATCCACAACCTTTTTCACGACTCTGGCTTGTAAGGATAGCTGCATTCACCTCACTTGCTGTCTTCAGGCGCTGTGAAATATCCAAAAGTCCTCCAACAGGGCAGTTAGAAACATCTTCAAAAGCCAGCAGTGCAACAGTCCTCTCCAGTTCTTCTAAAAAGCTTTGCTGCAGAATATATCAACTTTCTCAGGTCATTTATTATCACCACAGTTGTCATGTGAACGTGTCTACTAAGACAGTATTTATCTTCAAGGTGACTACCATTATTAGTTTCAATAAATATGAAACCCGTTTAATCATTCAAGTCTGATCAAATTGATGGAAAAAAAAAGCCATAAGGAATTGCAAATGATATCAAATGCAATAGAAGTCAACATAACAAAATTATGAACAACTCAGAATTACGTTTTCTTCTCCCCTTGGTGCAAGTTCCTCCTGAGCAAACTCCAAAGCCTCTTCTACCTTGCCATTCCGAATCAGTTCTATAAATCTCTGTTGCTGGAGGTGGAAAAACAGTTGCGGATTTGTGTCCAGTATCTGCATGAAGTATTTTCACATGAGGAAATCAAGATAGAAAAAGGCCATACTGTATATGGTTGTCTTACAACACACAAAAACAAATACTGAAAAGATCAGACATTTATGGCAAAATGAATAACCCTCACTTGAAAGAATTATATTTCTGAAATTCCACAACCGCCATTAAAGATGAAATTTCCATACTCTAGCTTTCTTTATTACTTTCCTGTCATTTCATTAGTACACACAAACCAGGCAATATGCCAAACACCATGCACGAGAAAATGATAACGTACAATCCTGCAGTTTATTCATTTGCTTCCTTGAAACATTCATAGCTAATAAGCACTCAGCCCATAAGCAGATCATTGGCAAGCACAATCACGTAGTTCAAGTCGTATTTTATTCAGACCTATGAAATCAGTAAAGGTAGCTACGATGCAGGAGCTATACTATAACCAGTTACTAAGGGCAAACCATTAATTTTGCTACAAGGATGAAACAATTATATGGTAATAGAAAGTTGAAGGTCTCTTACAGCTCAATGCAATTGTATGCTTGTTGAGCAAAGTTCAAGATGTTACAGCCAACATAATCATGGATGACTGCCTAACATGCTTCCTGATCCTTCTAAGGAAGAGGGAGTTTCAAAAAAAACATTCATGAATACAATAAGCAAACTGCAGAAGTCCTTTTAGACACTTAAAAAGCTAAAAGTTTGAGAAAACAGATTAAACAAACAATGTAGTCAAATCATTCTGACAAACTATGACAGGGGACCGTAATTTGTGTATAATTGACACACAAGTCACCTTCGCATAGATTGTAGCAACATAATAAAAAGTCTAACCTCGGGATTTAAATCATTGACTTTCTCAATAGCATCCTCAACATTTCCACACTGCACAGCCTTCTTAACAGCCATTCGATCTGTAATTGTTGCAAGATCTATATCTGCTGTTTCTCAATAAGGAAAAACACAGGATCCTCACAAGGTCATGCCACCAGAGCACGAAACATAAAATGCCAGCACTAAGAATAAGCTAATATTGAAGATAAAGGATACGTTCAGTTCCTGATTCCATCTGGAATTTCTCAGCAGCATCAACATAACCTTCAGTAACAAGAAAGTTCATCACCAATTTATTCATGTCTTCTTTCCTGATTTTTACATCATTAAGCTTCTTTTCCCACTCTTCTCTTGTAATCACCTTTTTCGCCGTAGCCTGTGCACAACAATAATAAACATCCAAACCTATCTAGCTATTCCAGTTCCATTAAATTTGCTCCAGTCTGTATTTTGTACACTCAATGCCACACAAATTAAGCGGTGTAAACGCAAAATTTCATATATTTTATTTCCCATTTTTGCAAACTAAAAAAAGAAAAACAAAGCATTGGCACGTATTTTCCCATTTGGATCTAATCTAACAAAACTGTAACTCAAACTACTTGTCATGGTTATCTGGCAAGTGCCAAAAAAAAACTCTTTTCATTGAATTCACAAGGCCCTCTTCTAGAACAGTATTTACCTTATAGTTGACAAATGACAAAACCTTGAATAATCAAATTTCACTCGCTTCAATAATGCATGAGGTTAAACACTTCAATAACATCAAATCAATCAAGAGTCACAAAACCCTAATTCAAAGTACTTATCAGAGTCATTTGGCTAGTCTAAGTGAAGGGCTCGCTCTCTTTCCAAAAATCTTTCATTCCTTCAAAGAACACCACAGCATCAACCGTAACTAATCACTACTGAAAATAAAATCAAGATTAACAAAAAATGAGAAACAGAAACCCTGTTTATTTATTTTTTACCATTGCTTCAATTTCTGCAAGCTGACGAATCACAATCCAGAACAGTGACATCATTGAACCATCATCATCGGTAATCCAAAACCGGACTCCACTTCTCTCTGTAACCAAACAAACACCCAAATTAAAAACGCTTAAAAGGCACTAAAATCCACACCGTTACTCTCATAAAGAATTCAACAATTGTATTTACACTCGCCAGAGAGTCAAAATCCTTAACTGTATTGTAATTTATGATTCGGTAGATTGAATTGGGTTTTGAGTTTCCGGGGAAAAAATTCACTTTCCAGGAAAGATTTTGCGCGAGGGAGAAAATTTTGAGGATTAGATTGGTTTTTTGGTTTCTTCTTTCATCACCCTGCTTTGTACGACTAAGAGAGTAATTATTTTGGTTGGGACTTAAGAGCTGCTATACGGGTATGGGCCTGGGTTTATATGGGCCTTTGGTAGATATACTATTGTTCGGCTAATAGCCCAATATATTATCGAGGGGAGTCCATTACATATTCGGACTACACCTCAATGAAATATGAATTTATTCAATTTTGTAAATGTATTTGAGCATATAAATGAAAATACAGTATAACCTTGATTAAATTATTATTTTTATTCAGATTTAATTTAAAATTTAAATAATTTTTTAATTAATAATATTTGACTGGTTAACAAATTTTTATGATCTCAAGCATATTAATTTATAAATTATACATATACTAAAACAAAAAAGTGTTTTCTTATAGGAATAATAAAATTTCAGATTTTGCTAATTTTTTTACTGTATCAGTGGTAAGATTTTAATTTTTGGTTTTTAAGAGAATAAGTTTTCCTTATATTTATTTGCTTTTCACTTAGTTTATTTATCACCATTTTTTTCTTATCTTTATTTTTTTAATATCTTTTTACTTTTTTTTGAAAAAAAATTATTTTTTTTTTTTACACTTTGAATATTTATCACTCTACATCTATTTATACTATTCTTTTTGTTCTTATCTTTATTTAAAAATCTTATGATATTGGTAGAAATTAAAATTCAATCAATAATGTCTTGTTGAAAAAATTAAGTGTAAAAAAAACACATAATTTATGAAAAATATAAATACTAACAATAGTAATATTAAAAAACACAATTAACCATCTGGTAGATGGCCCAGTAGTAAGAATTTGGGACCAAGAGGTTTGCTCTCCTTGTGGTCTCAGGTTCGAGCCATGTGGTTGCTAATATGGTGGTCACTAGAGGGTTACATGATCGTTAATTTCAGGGCTCGTTAGATTAGTCGAGGTACTTGCAAGTTGGTCCGGACACCCATTTTAATTAAAAAAAGAACAATTATACATAAACAAACATGCTTAAATCAATATATCACATGAACTCATTTATCATAACTATGGTATTTCCAGGCAATTTCACATGGGTAGATGTCCAATTTTATTTATGGTAATAAGAAATATTATTAAGAATATAAAGTGGAATAAAAAAATCCAACTTCTGACTGTGTAAAAGTTCGTTAAGTGGCTCTTCTACCTGCCAAACCTCAATTATTGGTAAAGCGAGGGGGGCGAAAAAAAACTTGTTTATTAAAACTTTATTCCAGAAAAGACAAAAACCCGAGGTACTTAACTGTTAAGGAATTTGTGTAGAGGCAGCTACACGCAAAGTGTGACTTTCGAGGCATTCATTGACGAGAGGGTGTTTCCTTCAAGTCAATAATTGAGCTGCGAAAGCCGAAAAGTCTCTGCTTTTTTAATCTTTAAGTTGCTTGAACTTGGCGGAGGCTGTATTGCCTGTAAGTGGCCAGCCACCCTGTTCGCAGACTTTTCTTCTGGAAGAGGTTAATTTCATGATAGTGTACTAAAATGCATTAAAATAAAATTATTTTATTTTTAAAAAATTATTTTTAATATCAAACAACAATAAAATAAAAATATTAAAAAATATATTAATTTAAAATAAATAAATAATTTTAATTTTTTAAAAAATATTTTTAAAACATAAAAATAAGCAATCTCGTGTAGCTTAGGGATAAGAGTGGGGATTCGTAGATACATGGCGGCTTTACTTTGTGTGGTGGTGTTGAAAGTGTGGTAACGATTGTTTTTTATTTAAAAATATATTAAAATAACTCAATTGTATTTTTAAAAATATTTTTGATATTAGCATGTAAAAACAATAAAAAAACAAAAAAAATACTGTTTGAAACACAATTACATACTATAATTTAGACATCTCAAAAGAAAAAGGAAAAGAAAAGCTATTACAAACGCAATTCTTTGACCTGTTTTTGAATCGTCTCTTGTTAGTTGTGTGTTTATTTGGGGTTGGTTGTGAAAAATAAAAGCTCAGTTCAACCACTCGAGGGTCCTTCTTAATTTTTAGACAGAGATCCAAGTGCGGTAGCTCACATCAATTAAAAATTAAATAAATTTATTTTTTTATATCAGGGATATATTTAAAAACACTATTTTCAAGAGTCAATTTATATATAAAAAAAAAGAGCTTGCCTACAAGAACACACTTGCGTGTAAATTAAAAACACAAGGTGGAGATTAAGAATTCGAATTTAGAAATGTCTCCTTGCTGTTAGACTTATTTGAATACTGGGTCAGAAAATTCTAGATAGAGAGATCCAAGTTGATGTTGCTTGCTGGATTTAATAGAATAAATTTATTTAAATATCGAGTTTAAATTTTCTAACTTGAAAAATCCGTGAAAAGAGCAGTCTATTGACCGCTGAATCTGTAGCTTGAGATTATTTGTAAATTTTTTATTGGGTTATCTTACGTTTTTTAGCAAAGTCTCGTGACATAATTCTAAAAAAAAAAGGGTTATTTTGGATTGAAAATGATTTTGTTTTTTTTATATTATCGCATAGTGTTTTAATTTTGAAAAATACCATAATAAAGATACTTGTTATGTGTATATAATCATTTCAAAAAGATACGAATCTTAGCTTAAAATTTTTGAATTATTATTATTTTTTTATGTTCTTTAATTGTTTTAATGTGTAATATTAAAAATATTTTTTTAAAAATAATATTATTACAATTTCAATCGGTTATTTTTTTTATTAATATGGATGTTCGGGTCAGCTTACGTGTACTTTGGTTAATCCCACGGGTCCTGAAATTAAAGAACATGCAAGTCTCTAGTGGCTCTGAGGTTTATGAGATCGAACTGGTGATTTTTAAAAATAAATTTAGAAATATCAGTAGGTTAAATTCAATCGATATTAAATCTTGCTTGAGAGAAGAGACATAGTTGCATTATACAAAATTTTAATCAAGAAGAATCATCTCGTGACATGGAGGGATGATCATATAGTTATGTGGGTTTTCACGTCTTCTCTCTTGGTCTATTTATGTTTTGGAAAAAGACCAAACATGCCACTTCTACAAGGTGCTATCCTAGTAACTTCTCACAAAACGCTGGCAATAATTTCTGGCTATCCTACAATAATTTATCGGTGCTTGTCGTTTTACGTCTATGACAACTAACGTATCCATGAAAGATGATCGAAGTGGCCGAAGACCTTTTTATTCTGTCTCTAAATATTTATAAACACTAGGATATGTATGAATCACTTTAGAGCATCACTACTAGTCTTTTATAATTTCACATCGAATACATCAAGCCACACTAATTCTTAAATTAACGAAAAATCATTATATATTATAGTGCAAAACAAATTTAAAAAAATTCAATCCAAGCAGACATAACTAGGTTGTTCAAGCTGAGCCCGAATGAGCTGGCACACCCAATTGGTTTGAACTCCTCACTTGTTCGGGTTGAACCAACTATCCAGTCCCTTTAGCAGTCCAAGCGAGCTTGCCACCAGCATGCGACCTTGTCCGCAACGCTCTGGGTCTTCTGATAACTATTTTTTGAGCTTAACCCAATATCATACACATAAAGTAAAGTGGCGAGTTTCAAGAAAGTTAATAAGGTATCAAACTACCAAGGAGAGATCAAGTCCAATTATCTCATCAACTCGTTAACCAAGTCAAATTTAGTTACTCCAGTAGTCCAAAACATTGCCGTGAAAAGCTAAATTCATTTTAAAGATTCCACAACTTTATCAATATAATATTTTAAAAACATATATAAGAAAAAAAGATGACACTAGTTTAGATTTAAATTAACATACTAATTTTGGATGATAAATGAACTTATTTATTATATTATCATATATTGTTTTTCTTCGATTCAAAGCACCACTCTCTTTCTTAGAACCAAGTTTTAATTTTAAGAAATATAAATCACTTCAAGGGACACAAATCTTGCTTAAAACTTGAATGCGAAGAGAGATGGTAGCATTAGACAAGATATCCAGATTTCTAAACCATAAGAAGAACTCGTGGCATGGATGGATGGAGCTAGCATCCAATAGTTTCGTGGATTTTCAGGTCCTCTAACAGTAATTCTTGGCTATCTTGCGATAATTTCAGATCAAATACATCAGGTCACATTAATTCTTGAACTGATGAAAAGTCTTTCTGCCTTTTTTTTTTTCCGAATCTCGTTTGTTTTTGCGTTTTAAAAGTATTTTTTTTAAAAAAATTATTATTTTTTTTTGTTTTAATTTAATAATTTTTGATATTTTAATGTACTAATATTAAAAATAATTTTTATAAAATAAAAAAATATTATTTTAATATATTTTAGTAGAATCTCATTTTTTATGGCTTATAAAAATGTGAAATTACACAAGACTTTCCAAGTATTGGACCTGACAACCCCTCCCTGCGACTAAGAAGTTTCTAGCACAAGTGCCCTTGGAATAACTACTGTTGGATTAGGACCTGCTGCATGCAGTTGCCACGGTCGGCGATGAATCGAGCATTGGATGCTTCTTCTTTGATCACAACTACCAAACACAAGTTTGGCTGATTCCATACGAAAACTCCGAGGACACGGTTTTCTACATGTGAAGATTTTGATGTTGATTGTTTTTAAAAATATATTAAAATATATTTTTTTTTTAAAATTAACATATTAAATCGATTAAAAAAACACCTGAAAAAACAACTAATTTGAGATGAAAAGATAAATTTTTTTCATGATGCAACAGCAAAGAGAATAAACAAGGATCGAAAACAAACTGAAATTTCTTGTTCTTTTTTGGCAGCAGATAAGAAACAGAAGGAGCATCTGCCTGCATGGAAAACAAGTCGATGAGATTCCCTGACATGTACCCCAACTTGGTACTTTCTTAGAAACGTGAATCACGAGGACTTTAATTTAAATTTCATTCACATTTGGCATTGTTAGGAATCTTCGCCAACTAGAGTTTTCTTTTTCTACAAGCTCAGTGCCAGCACAGTTGTCAGCGGCGGTGACTCCGGAACTAAAATAGATTGGCACAATGACTTAAAATAATTTTGTGTTAGAATTATATTAAAATAATTTTTTTTATTTTTTAAACTTATTTTTAATATTAATATGATCTAAAAAAATTAAAAAATATATTTTTTAACAAAAAAAAAAATTAAAGGTTTTGCACCGCGTTTCTAATAGCTAAAAAATATTTGGTGTTGCTTTTTAAAATTTGAATTTTTCTTAATTAAATTTAATTTTTTAATATTTTGTATTGTTATAATGTGTTGATATTAAAAATATCATAAAAATATTTTGAAACATAATTTCTAGCACATTTTCAAACAAACACGCTAAATCCATAGTTCATTAAATTATCATCAAGTTAGCCATGATTAATTATTTTATCTAAAACAATATTATTTTTTTTTTTTATTTTTTAGAGTTAATCCAATTAAATTTTACCAAGTTTATTTAAATTAACTAAATCAAAGTCAAATCATTAAAGAACCTAAATCTAGCTAAATCAATATTCAGATTGGTTTAAAATTAAACCTAACCAGTCAAGTTTTATACCATCGAATTAATCTACTACACCGGTGAGTATAATAAATATGATTATCCAAAATAATAATAATAATAGCTATGATTATATGTTGCGTGTATCTTACCTCCCATGTAAAGGCAGGCCTTGACGTTCCCATCCATGATTCCATTCCCCCGCCATTTTCGATCTATTTTATTCATAGATTGGGGACTTTTAAGTTTTTTTTTCTAATTAAATCCTCTTTGCTTACCTTTATTTTAAAAAAATTATGTGTGGGAATCTTGAACCACTAAAATGAATCTTACCAAACTCGAGATAAAGACATCTTTAATTTTAGAGAGTTTTATAATCACATTACTTTACTCATTTTACTTCATTACGACGCTGCGAGTAAGGTTGAGAAAAAAAGAGTAAAGATTTATTTTCTAAACTTTGGATTCCCAGGCAAAAGCTTGTCAAGAGAGATGTTTCAGAAACTTATTTTAGTTAATAAATCCTTATTTTCTCACCTCACCGTCGAAACTAAAAGATATGGTCTGTGATGGAACCTTAAGAGTGCACCCGAAACGTGATTGCCTGTTTTAAAATGGGGTTGAAATTATTTTTTAAAGTGTTTTTTTTAAAAATATATTAAAATAATATTTTTTTATTTTTTTAAAAATTATTTTTGAGATCAGCGCATCAAAACGATAAAAAATATAAAAAAAATTTGATTTTTTAAAATACAGGTTGAACCGTATTTCTAAACGCGTACTAAATTTAGAACAAGCAAGTTATTCTTCTATCAAAATATTTGCTTTTATATAACCATAAAAAATTTATTTAAATTGTCAAATAGCTTTCGCTTCTTGTATTGTATATAATTGGTTTTAAATTTTATTTTTTATTTTTTATTTTTTATTAACATGAGTGTCCGGACCAACTTGCACGCACCTTGACTATAAAAATTAAGATAACATATTTTTTATTCATGAAAACTTTTTTTCATTCATTTTGCGTGCAAAATCCCATCTCATATCAGTTTAAATGAATATATATTTTTTTAAAACACAGCTAAAATATTATTTTTTAAACTATAATCGTAAAATCTATCACAATGCTAAACAGACACTTGAAAACATTGTTGTTGTTAAGAAATACATTTATTTTATTTTATTCATTAAGTATATAATAATATTTTACCTTAACCTATATAAATTTATTTATATTTAATTTAAATTTAAAGAAGAGCTTTTGAATAAAATAATCCATGAAACTTTAGTCTTCTTCTCTTTTATGTTTGTATTTTTTTTATTTAATTTTGAATTGTTTAACTTTAACTTATGTAGAGTGTGTTTTTGCTCAAATTTTGAAATTTTTTTATTAATGTTTTTAAATTATTTTAATTTATTGATATTAAAAATAATTTTTTAAAAATAAAAAATATTATTTTAATATATTTATAAATAAAAAAACATTTTAAATTATAACCTGTAACAATCTCAATAGTTATATTTTAAAATGAGTAAAAAACATTAAAAAAAAAAAAGGAAATTTTTTAAGAGGGGGTGGATATTGAGTGAAAAATCCAGGCAATGCATGATGGCACATTCATGATGGCACATTCCAGGCAATGCAATGATGAGAACTCTTCCGTGCACCCAATCGGGCTCTCTAGTAGCTCGTCAATTATTCATTAGACAGGATGTGCAAATTTTCTTGTGTTCTACGAAATATGACACCTCGTTTTAATCAATGTTCATTTCAGATCAATTGCTAATATTTCTCTTCAAAGTTAAATTAAATTAAACCTTGAATATTGGTGAGGGTGTATTATTATTTATAACTGTTCATTGTAATTAGGGAATGTTTGGGAACGCAGCTGCGGTTACTTTCCCAAAAAAATTGAATTTTTTTTTGACTAAAATTTAATATGATTTGTATGTTTTGGATCGTTTTGATGTGCTGATGTCAAAAATAATTTTTAAAATAAAAAAATATCATTGGCATTCATTTTGGCACGAAAAGTTATTTGAAAAACACCCACAACCATACTGCCAAACACGTTCTTAGTGTTCGCACGTACATATTTTACTGTTCATTCGGTCCACAATTTTTTTATATTTTTCTGGTTTTATGAACATTATAGTAGCTTTTTTTGTGATATTTTTTATTTAGTAATTTTGTTTCTGTTGCTTTATTTCAAATTATTTTTTATATTTTTATTTAACTATATAGCAATAAGATTAATTTTTTTTTGCAATAAAAGTCATTATTTCAACAATGTTTTTTTTTAAATCATAAAAAGCAAGAATCTCATCCAACAATAATACGGAATTGATTGTTATATAATAAAATGATATCTAAAATATAATTTTCCTCGTTTAATTATAATTAATTCTGATCAAACATGGAGGGAAAAAATCACAAAGAGCATACAAAAAGAACACATGATAATATATAAATATAAAATTCATAATCTTATTTATAAAAGAAACACTAGCCAAATGGTATTTAATGAAAAAATTTAGTCCCCTTTTCTTGTGGGGTTTCGACAGAAAAATAAAATAAAATTAGGAAGACAATTTTTGATTATTTATGAATGTGGGCATAATGTTGGAATTAATTCAAATTGTTGGTGTTATGTGAAATTGGAATATATGAAATTAGAGAATGGATAATGATATATGAAAAGAAATTAAAAATTACAAAAAAAATCTATATTTCTTCACCAGCTAGAGGGGTGTAAGCACCAGGTTGGTGCTTAGCATCTTGAATTTTGAGTTCTGAAATTTAATCATGACCTTGCTAAATGTAACTTTTGAGTGTCATGTTGTCGATTTCCATGTATTAAATTAACTAGAGGGACGAGATAAAACAATTAACCACCCCCGAGCAGCACGATCCCCGGCGGATGTGAAAACGACCAACCAAACGAGAATAACCAACCCAAAGCCACCGTCACGCCTTCACTTTCCCATCCCCAGCTAACACGCAATAATTAATAAAATTTGACCATTATTGATTTATTTCTATCACCAAAACAAAATATTATTATTAAGAAAAAAAAAAAACAAAAACAAAGAAAAAGTCGTTAACCTACGCACAGCCCCCACCTCAAACCTTCGTCTCCCTATATTTAAACCCGCGCCACTTGCATTTTTCACGAGATTTCCTTCATCTTTTTCTTTTTTTTATTCTATTCTATTCTACACATTTTTATCTTCTTTTCAATCTTTCCGTTTCGGATCATGAAAAAGTCCACAAACCACAACACACGCCATAAAAACACAAAAACCCCAAACCCGAAACTTCGCTGTAATTTCCCCCCCTCTCTCTCAAAAACAGTTACAACTTGGATTTGGATTTGGATTTGGATTTCTCCTTTAAAAAGAATTGAATTGAATTCTATTCACTGTTAGGGTTTTTTCCTTTTGTTTTTGTAAGTTGTGTTGACGATCATTATAATGGCGGGCGGGAGCACGAGGAGTACGATGCCAGGTGGTGAAATCATGGCCGTTGGTGATGGTAATACTGGAGATGGAGAGGAGGAGGACTTGTCAATGGATGTCGGCTTGTTTTATACTATTCTTGAAGAAGAACTACGTGCTTCTCCGGTAAGTTTCGATAACCGGCGTTGGTTTTGAACGACTCGGGTTTGCATGGGAATACGGTGATGTCTTCGATGAGAGGTTAAGTTGAACTGGATTTTAGGTTTCTTAGAACTTTAACTGGTTTTCTCCTTGAATTTCATGTTATATCATTAATTAATTGAACGTGAAATAGTCTTAATTCTTCACTCGAGGGGGAAAAAAAAACAGAGGGATGCTTTTGCTGTTTTTCCCTTTTTTTAGTATTTTTTTTTAATTTTAATGTGAAATTGCAGAGTGGTAAAGGGGATATTTTGGTTGAGAATTTGCAGGCTGAGCCAGTGCCGGATACTGGAAATGGCGGAATCTGGCATTTACAAAGTGGTAATAGATTGAAACGCAATAAAATCCTTGGAATGTTATGTTGGTTGTCTGTAGATTGTAACTAATTTGCTTGTTCGAATACTGTTTAGGGTCTCAGATGATAGAAGGGGCAGATGGAGGGGATGGATCTGTGGATTATGTCGCGAACTCTATACACAACCCAGAAGGTTCAGATGCTAGGGTAGGTCATTTGGGTGGTTCTTTTGATTATGCAGGGAAACAAATGAGCTCTTCAATGCATGCTTACTCTGGAAGTAATAGAGAGTTTTGTTTACCGTTTCAAGAGGATCAAGGAACAATGAGGGATGGAGTGTTGAAATCAGAGATAGCCAGTTGCAGTACAGCATCTACTACTTTTGCTGATGGAGTGTCTAGCTGTATTGCAGATCATGCACGTGGTTTGAATTTAAATCCTCTTTTGGATGAAAATGGAAACCAATTGAGGCATGTGGAAGGGAACTTCAAATCCACAGGCATGTAAACTCTCACCCACTTTTGCTTTTGTATTGTGTGTTTGATGATGTGCATTTGGGAGGTTGATTTAGATCATTGTGATTTATGATTGGAGTTCTGATTTATGTTTCCTGATAATTGCAGATGCTTCACATGGTTCTTGGATGGACAGTTCAGATGAGAAGTTTGGATCTGGTGATGCATTCGTTAAGAATAGCTTAGAAATCCTAGAACCTGAAAATGACATTGATGGATCCATGGACATGCAGTTGATGAATACAGATGTTTTTTCACATGATATGATTTCTCCCAAGTCTGATGTCTGGCATTATCCTGATTTTCATACTGAATTCAGCAATAATCATTCAGCTATGCAATTTGGCATGAACGAATATGATACACATTATACTGATTCTCCACAATGCGATTTTTCCAGTGCTTTTAATTTTGGATTATCGCACAACAATCAAGAAATTAATGATTTTCAACCTGAGAGTGCATGCTCTGGATCAGAGACTTCGATGATGCCTTACTCTGATGTAAACATGATGAATGTTAAATATGAAGGTATCGACTATATGCCACCAATCAGTGGAAATTTTTCATCAAGTGCTGAAGATGGACTTTTTAATGACAAGGCATCAGTTATGCAATCCAGTTATATTCAGTTAGGCATCAGTGGGGACCAAACAGTTCGTGTAGGCGATGAAAAAACTGATGGATCGGCTGTGTGTAGGAACATGACATGGCAGTCTGGTGGAGTTACTGAAGCTCTCGACAGAAAGTGTTCCTGGAGTGATGGAAATGGTGCTTTTGTTGACGAAGACAAAAAACAGTCATCATCAGGTTTTTTATCGTCTGTGCAAAGTCAGAAGCATGTAATTTACACTAAGGATGAACGGGGGTGTGAGACCATTGGATCAAGAGATCAAGTTGAGGGAGTTGTTGGTTGGTTTCCCTCGGACAGTGCATATTTGAATTTAAATGCTTCAGAGCAGTATTTTCCCGTTGTTCAGACATTCAATATAAGCAACAAGCAGTTGAGTTGTGGTAAGGATGAAGAACTGGGTATACCGATTCAGTCTAAGGCCTTGGGTTCTCATCTTTCAATAGTCAGCCCTGAATCAATTGAGAGTAATTCGTCTGGAAGCAAGTCCCATGTTGATGATGATCCTGATATATGTATTCTTGATGATATCAGTCAACCTGCTTGCTCAAACCAATCTTTTGCTTCTATAAAGCCCATAGTTCCTTTGCAACGACCTACATATAATGATTCACCTCATCGTTCTGCAGTAGAAGGCACAAGGTTCAGGGCCAATGATGAGCGCCTTGTACTTCGAGTTGCACTGCAGGTCAGTATTGTGAGCTGGGAATCTACCTGCGTTGTTATGCTAAAACCAAAATTTTGATTATCAATTCCTTCTGAATTCAAAAGAAATTGGAACTTAATTAAATACAGAATTTGGAATGCGTTGGAGCTGGAGTCCAATTTACTTTCTGGTCAGGTGTCATCGCATTGATCTGAGATTTCCAGTCTCTCTGCCTGAAATATTTTGTTCAGCTGTCACACTCACAGACACATTCTCACCAAATGACTTGACAATAAGCATATGAGTGCAACGTGCAGGCATTTGCTCACATATTAGCGGGGACATAATTTTTATTTCCTTTATTGAGAACTTGTCCTCCCTAGAAAATATTTCAACTGAAAAAATAAAAAAGTTGTGATTGCCATTGAAATTCAACTGATTTTCTCATGTGTGAGAAGAGACATAGTCCTGCCATCTTGCCTAAATACCTCACTGTTTTCTGTATTTGGAAATTAAAGAGCTTCATGATTCCATGATTCTTATATCATGACTAGCATTACGAGTATTTGACATGACTAATTTTATGGCAGGATCTTGCTCAACCAAAGTCTGAAGCTGTTCCACCAGATGGTGTTTTGGCAGTTCCTCTCTTGAGACATCAGGTTTGGAACCTTTCTTTTCTTCCTTATGCAGGCTGATCTGTAGCTATGAGTTGATGACTGTATAAGATGCACAGAATCTGAGAAGTGGCATATCAATCAATCTTGCATGGCAATCTCAGAACACTTTGAGCTCATCATGACTTGTGAATCCAGCATTACTGTAGTGTAACTTGTAAGTATAACAAAAAGAAAACAAAGATAAATAAATAAGGCTATAACAAAATAAACAAAGATAAACAAAGATAAACAAAGATAAAATTACTGCATTGTAACTTGTAAGTTTAACAAAAAGAAAACAAAGATAAATAAATAAGGCTATAACAAAATAAACAAAGATAAAAGTAGTACTGTTGATGCTTTAGATGCATCATGAAGTCAATATGTATCATGGAACTGATTTCTATCAGCAGTCTGTCAAAGTTTGAATTTCCTCTTAATAATTCTGAACATATGGAACTAGTTTTCTACTCCAGACTATCTCTTTGCAGTCACCAGATGTGGATCAACGAGAAGCTTAGAATATCTTTGATCTCCTATATGCCCACAAGCAATTAACTGTAATATTCCTCTCCAGTAGCAAGGCAAAATGCCTACAGAGAGGCACATGAAGATGGATTTTTCAAGTTGCCCACAATGTGTCTTGAGTTGTGTTATGCTTTTGTTCGTGTTAATCCATACAAACAAAATAAATTGTTAATCCATACAAACAAAATAAATTTCAAGTTTGTACCAGTGGAAAAAAAATTACATTTTGAAGTGGATTTCTCCTCGACACCAAGATTCTTTGCATGGGGTGTTGTGTTTTCAATGCAATGAGAGAGATTTAAGTTCAGTCTGACTTGTATAGTTACCTGAAATCAACTGAGATTGGCACAGCTCACTTTGAAATGGATTTTTATGGTGGCTTTTAGCAATGTGAAAGCAAATGGCATTGGCTAACTGCATTTGAAGTGAATTCTTACTTTTACAGTGTTTGTTTCTTGTTATATGCTCTCCATTTCTGATGTTCTGCATTTTGTTACTCTACTTCTAAGATGGGGTTTGAGGACTATATATGGATTCCCCTTGCTGTTCTCATGGCCGAGTGTGCTTTTTATGGGCTTATGGATATGCATGATTATGTATTATTATCCCATTGATGTCCAATGATTTCCTGTGTAGCGAATTGCGTTGTCATGGATGGTTCAGAAGGAAACCTCTAGCTTGCACTGTTCTGGAGGAATTCTTGCAGATGATCAGGTAGATTTTGTTAACTTGCTAAAGACACTTGATGGTTCTAACATTGAGAACCCCCTCACCCTTTTTTTTGTGGCTTGGTGATTTATGCAATCATTTTCTCACAGGGGCTGGGAAAAACAGTATCAACCATTGCTCTTATACTCAAGGAAAGAGCTCCTTCTCATCGAGCGGATGCTGTGGCTGTTAAGAAAGAAGAGTGTGAAACCTTAAATTTGGATGATGATGATGATGGAGTTACTGAGATTGACAGAATGAAGAAAGGTGCCGATGGTTCTCAAGTTACATCAAATCATAGTTCAACAAAGGGCCTGAACTCTTCTGGGCAATCCAAGGGAAGGCCAGCTGCTGGAACTCTCATTGTTTGCCCCACAAGTGTCCTGCGGCAGTGGGATGATGAATTGCGTAAGAAGGTAACCACTGAAGCCAATCTCTCGGTTCTAGTATACCATGGAAGCAATCGAACAAAGGATCCTTCAGAGCTGGCAAAGTATGATGTTGTCATTACAACATATTCAATTGTCAGCATGGAGGTCCCAAGGCAGCCTCTGGCTGATGAAGATGATGAAGAGAAACGAAGAATGGAAGGCGATGATGCTCCGCGCCTAGGATTTTCATACGATAAGAAAAGAAAAAATCCTCCTAGTTCTGGCAAAAAGGGTTCAAAGAATAAGAAAGGAATGGATAGTGCAATGCTTGAGTCCATTGCCCGGCCTCTTGCAAAGGTGGCATGGTTTAGGGTTGTACTTGATGAAGCCCAGAGCATCAAGAATCACAGAACTCATGTGGCCAGGGCCTGTTGGGGTCTTCGGGCAAAACGCAGGTGGTGCTTGTCTGGTACCCCTATCCAAAATGCAATTGATGATCTCTATAGCTATTTCAGATTCCTCAGATATGACCCATATGCTGGCTACAAGCTATTCTGCTCAGCAATAAAGGTCCCAATTCAAAAGAATCCACAAAAAGGGTACCAAAAATTACAAGCTGTTTTGAAGACAGTAATGCTTCGTCGCACCAAAGGTAAGATTGTATGAGTTTTCTGTGCACTAATTTTGTGTATTTGTTAGTCCATATGGTGAAATTCATTCTAGCTGGATTTTCCAAAGATCCTTAATTTGTTTTATTATGACTCTAAAAACCTCTAGGGCCTTCTACCCATCTCCTTTGTTGTAGAATTGAGATCCTTTGATATTTTTTCTCTATTCAAGGCTTGTTGCTTGGCTGGATGCTCTGATTATTTGTCCTGGTCTGAATGTTTTGTTTTTCTTCCAATTCATTGGGATTGCATCGGTAGTAGAGGAAGTTTTTCACAGGTTTCAACTACTCTTTTCATTCTTTTCCTCTGTTGGCAAATTGATTAGTAGCGTATTTGTTAGTCCATATGGTGAAATTCATCCTGGCTGGATTTGCCAAAGATCCTTAATTTGATTTATTATGACTGTAAAAACCTCCAGGACCTTCTACCTATCTCCTTTGTTGTAGAATTGAGATCCTTTGATACTTTGATACATGTTCTCTATTCAAGGCTTGTTGCTTGGCTGGATGTTGCTTTATTTGTCCTGGTCTGAATGCTTTGTTTGTCTTCCAATTCATTGGGATTGCATCGGTAGTAGAGGAAGTTTTTTCACAGGTTTCAATTACTCTTTTCATTCTTTTCCTCTGTTGGCAAATTGATTAGTAGCTTATTAACTAGAAGCATTGGTCTCAACTAGGAATGTGGTTAAGAGTTCTTTCCATTTTTGCCATGAGGGTCCTGCTGTGGAGTGATCTAAAGGTTACATCTTCAGGATACACAAATGATTTAACCCTGTGATTAGTTGATGGATTTTAGTTACAAGAAACATATTCTATTGTTTGGTGTCTCAGTGTATGAACAGGCACTGTCTACTATGATTTTACTACTTACAGAGAACTTTTTTTAAGTCTGGCAATGCATAA